>OY293305.1:33036332-33367164 GCA_958502075.1 Orchestes rusci
CGATGGATTGGCTATGGGTAGTTGTTTATCACCCTTTATGGCGGATGTTTTCATGAATTACCTTGAAACAAACTTCATTGTCACCGATAATAATAAAGAAATTTTACATTGGTATAGATATGTCGATGACTGCCTTTGTTTTCTAGATTGCGACCCACAGGGGGCCAACACTCTACTCTCAAAGTTGAACTCCATTTATCCAAAAATCTCATTCACCTTGGAAGCCGAGACTGATCAAAAGTTGAATTTCCTTGACATCTCTCTACTCAAAACTCCGAACAAACTTGAATTTTCCATTTTTAGAAAACCGACCCAGACTGACCATGTCATACCGTCCAACTCAAACCACCCTTATCAACATAAAATGGCAGCGTTCTATTGCTATATCCATCGTTTGCTCAACTTACCTCTCTCGCCAGTTAATTACTCTCAGGAATTGAATACTCTGAAACAGATCGCTTCCAACAATGGCTATGACCCTGGCATTATAGACTCTACCATCAACAAAATCTCTTTTAATAAACTTAGATTAGCTACTTACCCTAATACAGATCAAAATCCCAGATACATTTCTTTCCCCTTCATCAACCCTTTTCTTAATAAAAAAATTTCCAAAATCTTCCTTAAATACAATGAAAACTTAAAATGCTCTTTCAAGACTTCAGGTAGTATGGGTTCGATGTTGATTAACACTAAAGATAAATTTGATGTATTGTCTAAGAGTGGAATCTACAAATTGGAATGTGACTCTTGTAGTTGTAGCCTGGACGCACTTGTAGACCCCTAAAAACCAGAATTTCGGAACATTTGAAAAGACCTGACTCTGCTTTCGGAGAACACATCAAGTTGAGTAATCATAATTTTAGTCCTGGCTCCAATTCAAGGATTCTCCATCAAGTGTCATCTAAGAATTACAATCGTCTAGATTTTCTAGAGGATATTTACATTACGAACGAATTGAAATCGAACCCATCTTGCCTGAATATTCAGGTAAACCTCAACAGACCTTACACTCCTCTTCATAGGAGATTACATAATTAAAAAATACAAACGTTAATTTAAATCAAACGCTTTTCTTTAACTTTAACGTCTTTTGTTGAAATTTAACTAATTCACCATTACATCACCACCTGCCTGACACTGGTTTGCCTGACACGGCGTTTGTCAATTCACCGTTGCAGTCTACTCCCTTTTGTTAATTAACCTAACTTTATTTCATGATTTGCAAAATTCATCTCGCTGGTTCAGTACATTCTCTCTCATGGTCAATTCAAGTTTATATAAAATAAAAAAATGCGTAGTTTAGACTAGTCATCAAATTTTAAAGTGTTGTGATGTCTTGTACGTGCTTTGTTTAATGTTTTTTAAAACCTGTACCCGCCTTTGATCAATTGACCATACCAATAAAACTAATTTTTGAACCATAACGGAACATTATGTCTGACCGACTAACACCTTTGAAAAAGGGACTCAGAAGCTAATCATAATCTTGATGTTGAATATCACCTGCACATTACACTGACTAGTGAGTATTTAAGGTTTTTTTCTTTTCTTTCATTGTATAAACTTAGGTGTATGTTTAAGGAAAAATTCTCTACCCATGTCTCACTTTCAGTTGGGGCACTGAAGATGGCGTATTAGCCGAAAGCGCTTTGCCAGTTATTACTAAATAAACTTGCCCAGAGTACTTCAACTTCTTTCCTTCCTGCTATTCTGAGATGAGCAACACAGCCATTCCTTCATATTTATCTAACCGCAGTACGGCGGAAAAGGCTGCAATGTACAGGAGACTTTCCATCAAGAGAGCCACTTTGGATGTCGACATATGGTTCCTCAACGACTGCATCAAAACACAGGTCATACCAATCTTTGCTAGAATTAAAACTTCGAATAATGTTTCTTCCAAAATCAAATCATCTATCGAGTTCAATAACATTAAATCTGAAATTTGCAAGCACTATGCTAAATTATATTCCATCAATTGTAAACTTAAAATCTTATATAACCTACTTTGTAAAGACTGCACCGGTGAATTGATTAACGACCTGCTTAACGACGTGTTGGATACGGTTTCGGTATTCAGGAATTGAATACTCTGAAACAGATTGCTTCCAACAATGGCTATGACCCTGGCATTATAGACTCTATCATCAACAAAATCTCTTTTAATAAACTTAGATTAGCTACTTACCCTAATACTGATCAAAATCCCAGATATATTTCTTTCCCCTTCATCAACCCTTTTCTTAATAAAAAAATTTCCAAAATCTTCCTTAAATACAATGAAAACTTAAAATGCTCTTTCAAGACTTCAGGTAGTATGGGTTCGATGTTGATTAACACTAAAGATAAATTTGATGTATTGTCTAAGAGTGGAATCTACAAATTGGAATGTGACTCTTGTAGTTGTTCATACATTGGACGCACTTGTAGACCCCTAAAAACCAGAATTTCGGAACATTTGAAAAGACCTAACTCTGCTTTCGGAGAATACATCAAGTTGAGTAATCATAATTTTAGTCCTGGCTCCAATTCAAGGATTCTCCATCAAGTGTCATCTAAGAATTACAATCGTCTAGATTTTCTAGAGGATATTTACATTACGAACGAATTGAAATCGAACCCATCTTGCCTGAATATTCAGGTAAACCTTAACAGACCTTACACTCCTCTTCATAGGAGATTACATAATTAAAAAATACAAACTTAAATTTAAATCAAACGCTTTTCTTCAACTTTAACGTCTTCTGTTGAAATTTAACTAATTCACCATTACATCACCACCTGCCTGACACTGGTTTGCCTGACACGGCGTTTGTCAATTCACCGTTGCAGTCTACTCCTTTTTGTTAATTAACCTAACTTTATTTCATGATTTGCAAAATTCATCTCGCTGGTTCAGTACATTCTCACCTCTCATGGTCAATTCAACCTCTCATGGTCAATTCAAGTTTATATAAAATAAAAAAATGCGTAGTTTAGACTAGTCATCAAATTTTAAAGTGTTGTGATGTCTTGTACGTGCTTTGTTTAATGTTTTTCAAAACCTGTACCCGCCTTTGATCAATTGACCAGACCAATAAAACTAATTTTTGAACCATAACGGACCATTATGTCTGACCGACAAACACCTTTGAAAAAGGGGCTCAGAAGCTAATCATAATCTTGATGTTGAATATCACCTGCACATTACACTGACTAGTGAGTATTTAGGGTTTTTTTCTTTTCTTTCATTGTATAAACTTAGGTGTATGTTTAAGGAAAAATTCTCTACCCATGTCTCACTTTCAGTTGGGGCACTGAAGATGGCGTATTAGCCGAAAGCGCTTTGCCAGTTATTACTAAATAAACTTGCTCAGAGTACTTCAACTTCTTTCCTTCCTGCTATTCTGAGATGAGCAACACAGCCATTCCTTCATATTTATCTAACCGCAGTACGGCGGAAAGGCTGCAATGTACAGGAGACTTTCCATCAAGAGAGCCACTTTGGATGTCGACATATGGTTCCTCAACGGCTGAATCAAAACACAGGTCATACCAATCTTTGCTAGAATTAAAACTTCGAATAATGTTTCTTCCAAAATCAAATCATCTATCGAGTTCAATAACATTAAATCTGAAATTTGCAAGCACTATGCTGAATTAGATTCCATCAATTGTAAACTTAAAATCTTATATAACCTACTTTGTAAAGACTGCACCGGTGAATTGATTAACGACCTGCTTAACGACGTGTTGGATACGGTTTCGGTTCAAAAACGTCTCAAATATACTAAATTAAAACGTAAATTGGATAACCTCATAAATTCAAAGAAGTCTGCTCTTAAAAATAACCAAATCTTAAACAAACACAAATTTTCTGATTTTAAATTCCATGATAGAGTCAAAAACCTCTCCAAGGTCAACTTTGATGTAGAGGAACTTGAACTCCTCGGGCTCGGCCTTAAATTTTGTTTTAGCACTGATCAAACGTCAGATATTGAACTTTCTAGCTTTTCAGTTGAACTTGACATCATTGTTGAACAATTATCGAGAGACTTCAATCTAAAGTCTTCGCTTGCTCAGAGTACGTCAACTTCATTCCTTCCTGCTAAAACATTAACATTTTTGTCTTCAACTACAACATAAGGACCAGAGAATAAAGGATCTTGTTTTCTTCCTGATTCGTTTTTCAGTAAAATTTTGTCACCAACCTCATATTCAATACACTTTGACTTTTTATCAAACCGAATTTTTCTACTTTCCTTTGAACTTAACAAATTTTGTCTAGCATCTAAACAAGCTTTTTGTGAACGGTACTTTAATTCACATGGATAATTATCAAAATTATAACATGGGTCAAGTGTTGTCACAATGTTCGATGGCAGTTTACAGAGCTTACCGAATACTAACTCATACGGAGTATACTTCGTTTCTGTGTGCACGCTGTTGTTATAACTAAAACACCAATATTGTATCCAATAGCTTCAAGACTCACATTTAGAAGACTGAATTCGCAAAAATGCATTCAAATGCTTATGAGAATTTTCGAGAGAGCCGATGGTCTCATGATGGTAGGCTGTAGATGACAACTGTTTTATATTCAATAATTTACATGTATCGTTAATAGTGGAGTTTAAAAATTCAGTTCCTTGATCCGTTATGATACATTGTGGAATACTGTAACGTAAAATAAAATTATTGACAAAACTTCTAGCAACAGTAACTGCTTCCTTGTTTTGTAAAGGATAACACTCAACAAACTTTGAAAGTTCACATTGCAAGGTCAATATGTATTTGTTACCTTCAATGTCTTCATCTAATGGTCCTACTATGTCTAGATAAATGTTTTGAAATGCTGAAGATGCTGTGGTTGTGATTTTCATCGGTTGAATATTAGGCCTAGAATGTTTGTAACGTTGACAATCATCACAATGCTTCACAAAATCTTCAACATCTCTACGAAGGCTTGGCCAGAAGTAGTATTTCTTAATATTATTATACATTCTATTTATCCCGGCATGTCCCCCGGTTGGTAAAATATGAAAATCATTCAGAATGATGTGTCGACACTCAAAATCATGGACGTATGGACGTCCTTTATAATATTTATTCTACAGTATATTTGTTTGATTTCTTGGGCATTATTTAGCATCTCTTTTATTAATCGCGCGTTTTCTACTTTTTTAATAATATAAACTTCCGGAATATTAAACTTTTTACAAATGAAATCCAGGTCTCTCAACGATGTACCTTGTACTAACGCCGATCGAGTATCCTTATTCACGTAAATTACTTTATCCCTTCCAACATATACGTAACCACCCAAGTCAAAATCAATTTTATGCTCCTTTTTAAATTCATCAAATACTTGTTTTGGCAAACAACGCAATTCAAAAGAATTTTCCGGTCGCTTCAGCAATTCTACAATGCCAGGGTGATCAATCCTGTCATTTGATGAATTGGCAAAGTTTTCCATCTTCTCCGTTTGATTTACTTTTCTGCTTTGTTGCCTTGTCATCACACATAATGTTTCTGAAACAGTGGTATTCATATTTTTCAATTCGTCTGATGTAAGAACTATGCGAGATAATGCATCAGCTGCAACATTATTTTTACCTTTTATGTATTTTATATCGAAATCAAATTCTTCAATGACTAATCTGAATTTCATTAATCTACTTGAAGGATTGGTCATTCGGTGATCGGTGTATATTACAAAATTTCGGCCACGTAAGTAACAAGAAAAATGTTTGATTGCAAAAACAATTGCCAAAAGTTCCTTTTCTATTGTAGAATACCTTTTCTCTGCATTATTTAATGCTCTGCTTGCATAAGCAATTGGTTTGTCATTTCCGTTGCAAAGAACGGCACCCAGACTGAAGCCAGATGCATCAGTTTTTAGAACAAACGTATTATCTAAAGCAAAATTAGGGTATTCTAAAATAGGAGGGTTTGTTAATTTTGATTTTAGGGTCGCGAAAGCCAACTGACATTCCGAATCCCCCTTGAACTGAACGGATTTTTTTGACAAGTAATTTAACGGTGACGCAATTTCGGCAAAGTTTTGTATATACTTCCTATAATAGTTAGCAAAAGCGACAAATCTTTTCACCTCATCTGCACTTTTAGGCGTAGGGAATTTTTCAACTGCTTTTATTTTTTCAGGGTCTGGTAAGACACCTTTAGCCGACACTACGTGACCTAAATACAAGAGTTCTTGCTTCAGAAAATTACATTTGTTAGGATTCAATTTTAAGTTAACATCTCTCAACCGTTGTAACACTTTAACTAGACTCCTATTGTGCTCACTCAGATTCCTTCCAAAAACTACTAAATCATCCAAATAGACGAAACAACTTTCATAGTTAAGGCCCGACATAGCAATTGTCATAGCTCTCGAAAATGAGCTTGGACTTATTTTCAAACCCATAGGTAGTCGAGTCATTTGATACTGTCCTTTACCACTCACTGTGAATGCTGTGCATGGTCTACTATACTTGTCTAGTTCTATTTGATGATAACCTTGGGATAAATCCAAATGAGAAAAATAGGTTGCGCCTGACAACGAGTCTAGAATGTCACTTATGCATGGTAATGGCCAGTTATCGTCTTTTAAACATAAATTAAGTCCTCTATAATTGAAAACTAACCTAAACGTCTTATTACCATTGTTATCTACCTTTTTTGGTACTAGCAAAACTGGGGCGGACCATTCTGATTTCGCTTCCTCGATAATATTATCTTGTAACATTTTGTCAATCTGTGTATGAATTTCCTCTTTTTGGGAAAACGGAAGTCGATATGGTTTTCTATAAACCAGATCAACATCTGGTTTCAACGCAATTTTCTGTTTACATATGTTGGTTGTTGTTAAAAGATCACCATCCAAAAGAAACACTTCAGAATATTTAGCGCAAATTTTTTGCAAGGAAAACATGTCATCTTTAGCCAAATGATCCCAATTGATTAATGATAATAAACGTTCAACTCTATCTTTTGAACAATTTTCTGTATCACCAAAACTGCAAAGTTCATAGTCTTCCAGTAACATGATATTAGGTTTAAAATTTTTGAGTGTTACGTCATTTTCCCGAACATTTAGAAATTTGACAGGAATTTTATTTGCAACTGGGGTTACAATCGAACCAGCTACAAAAACTCCCTCACTAATTTCCTCAGAAACTAACACATAGTCATGTCCATGACCTTCCTCAACATCAACGTATCGAATTATTTCCGCACGCTTTGGAATAAGCATAAACAACTCCTGCTTAGCCTGCATGGGTACAATTACTTTATTTCCATCGAAATAGAATGAGAAAGTGAATCTCTCGTAATCTAATATAGCACTATACTTGTAGAAAAAATCCGAGCCAATGACTCCCTGAATATGTTCATCAAACTCATCAATCAGCAAAAAATTGTGGTCGATGGAAATTCCGTTAATAGTGAGACATATGTTTGTTGAGCCGTGCGAAATTACTGACCCAGAGATTCCATTTATTTTGACATTGTCAGTACTATTTACTATTTGGCACGCTTGCACATATTTATGAAACAAAACGCTCACCGATGCCCCCGAATCTAGTAATAAATTTAAATAATTATCCCTATATTTTATCCTAATATAATTTAACCCATTAGAACTAAAAATACTCTTCTTACTGTAGGCCTCGAAAAAAAACTTGGCCTTCATTCGAATTTGGTGCATCACCCAACTGACCTTGATTAATCGGAGTTTGTTGTTGCATCACAAACGCCCGATTACCGGTATTATGATTACCTCTAGTATTCTGTCTTCTATTAGAAAACGGCATTCTAGGAGGCGTATTGAAATTTGGTGGCCTAGTATTTTGACGATTTGGTGTAAATGAGGAATATGCATGATTGAAATTATTATTCCTTGTAAACCTTGTGATATTATTCTGATACGAAGGTCTGAAACCTCCCCGGAAATTTCCTCTACTTGATCCCCTGTAATTCGAAAAATTTTGAGGACGAATCCTAAATAGATCTCTTGTCACACTACTCCCACTCAACTCTTCATCTTTAGCCCCTCTTATAGCTTTGACAATTGTTCTTAACTGTGGATTACTTAAGCCATTTGCAAATGTATTAATTGCTATTTTCTCATTAACAGGTCTCAATACTGCTATGCTTTGACTATCCCCTTCAGCTTGAGATAGCGTTAAATTGACTAGGAGTCCCTCAACGAGTTGTCCAAAATCATCAATAGACTTCGAATTTTGCTTAGCACTACCCAGTTGTTGTGACAATGAAGCTGCTGATTTCTTCGCAATAAAAAATGACCGTAAATCATTGACAAGAAGCGCGTTGGACGGATACGATTGATTTAATCTCATTTTGGCATTTTCCGATAACCTAGTTTTTAAAACATACTTTGTTAATAATTTTTTCCCGTCGTCATCCAACAATGAATCATACATTTTGATCGCGTCGATTATTTCTTTGGTTCTACTTTCAGAGCCATTCATCAAAGGAATTAAGCCAGCGGCAGTTTTTAAATCGAATTTCTCGGACATTGTGACTACACTTTCGGAGACAGCTACAGACTTATCTTCTAAAGATGTTTTTATCAAATTCAACCTATCATCAAGAATCTTGTTTATCGCATCAAAATGTTCTTTTATCTCTTTAACGAATACTTTTGCCTTATCAACAACATTTTGACCATATAGTTTTTTATTGAACTTTTCCCTAATCAAATCAAAATCTAACCTAAACTTATCTAATTTGAGTCTTTGCTTTTGGATTACCTCGTAAGATTGTCGACGTTCCTCTGGATCTTTCTTGACGTTCCTGTGTAGTCCTTTCAGCTCCTCAAGTAGGTTTTTGAAGACTTCGGCTTCCTTAGGCATCCCATCACAGTCACACTTCCCCACTTCCAAACATCAGCCACTAACGCGGTTGATGCACGCAACTTCCGGCGCACTTGTTTTTTAAATTTCCTTTGGTAGGCTTAGGCTTGAAACAGTTCCACCATAAACATGCAAGCTCACAATAACAGAAATCATCTGGTACAGAATAACTTTGACATCTTTGGGTACGTAGTACTCAGTTTCGATTTGCTGTTTCCCATTTTTCACAGGATCCCGATACACTAAAGCACTATTCGATTTTCACAGGACTAGTCTATTCCCATGGCACTCAGATGGCATCCAAGGCAGGATCTTTCTTACGGCAGGGTCTTAAGGCAGGATCGCCATGTGATAACTCTGTAGCTCCCACTTGTTCTCAGCTGGTATCAATAAAACAACCTGTGTTCTTGTCGAACTTCAATCATAATCTATTTCCATTATACCATTACTCAAACATGTAACTTAGCTTTGCTTACTCGCTAGAATCCTAATTACACAATATTAAACATACATTGAAATCTATAAACTATATTGTTATGCCTATTCGCTAAAACGTTTGGCAATTAGAAGTCAATAAACTGAACTAATTATATATTAATATTACGCAATATCCTATCCATCACAGCACCAATTTTTCAACAGGATGGTGCGCCTCCTCATTTCAGCAGATATGTAAGGCAGTATTTGGACATAACTTACCCCAATTGTTGGATTGGTCGTCGGGGTCCTACCGAATGGTCTGCCAGGTCGCCCGATTTAACACCATTGGACTTTTTTTTATGGGGATATTT
The DNA here is from genome assembly GCA_958502075.1 of Orchestes rusci. Classification (NCBI taxonomy): domain Eukaryota; kingdom Metazoa; phylum Arthropoda; class Insecta; order Coleoptera; family Curculionidae; genus Orchestes; species Orchestes rusci. Next base: position 33,045,985 of record OY293305.1, read on the forward strand.
AAAACAGAAAGTATATGCAAGACAGCCAGACTCTCTTTTAGATTTACAGCAAAGAATTACTGCTTTTTGTCAAAATATTAATGTCGATACTTTCGAAAAAGTCCGTCAGGAGTTCTCAGACAGATTATTTCATTGTTTGGGGGTCAACGGAGGACATTTTCAACCGAGTTTTCAACATTTTTTACAATAAAAATTGAAGTATGCTTTCTCTGTTCCTATTTCACGATTTTTTTTATCTTGTTAGTTTGACAGTCTGTCATATCCGCACGGATGCGTTGCATGAACCCTATGAAATTTTCACACAATCATCTACTCGATAAGACCTTTCGAATGATGTGTCACACGACCCCTCTTTCCATTTAAAAAAATGTTTCAAAATGTTGCCCAGCCGCCATCTTCAATACTAAAAGTACGTCAGAGTAACATCAGAAAGTAGTATTTCGACAGCAATTGAGGTATGCCAAGTTTCAAAATTTTTGGTGCACACATTAAAAAAAAAGGGGGGGGACCTTTTAGAGCCGCACTGTATACAGGGTGCCACAGATTCGAGTGCAAGCATGGGGATCTCAGTTATTATAAGAGATACAGGGTCGGTTAAATGGTTGTAAAGTTGCGCATTTTTATGATCAACAAAATGCCGTTTTGCAATTTGACAAATTCCCACTACTATCGAAGATATTCGGAAAAAACCGAAATTTCGCATATACGTTAATATTATTTCCTGAGTTTATTTGAGGCAGTACTTTTGAACGCGACGAAAAAAAAAATAGAAAAACTTTTCCTTCCGGTCCAAAGGAAAATACCAAAATAAACTGAACGGGTCTCTACGTGTGGAAAGTTGTTTCGCGACGAAGAACGGGTTTTTGGGACAAATGGGTTTTTGGGCATACGGAAAAAAAAAATTCCCCGTCCCGGAAAATGGGAAACAAGGGTCCCTGCTCGGGCGCCAATTTGTCACGCGCCCCGAGATTTTCCGGGTTTAATTCCCGACGGGGATGAGGGAATTCGTTGATGTTAAATAAAATGCTCGAGCGCCACCCTCTGGATTTATGTGGTAGAGGGCCCACAGTGCCTATCGGGTAACTTTTAGACAGTGAAGAAAGTCCAGGCGTTCGTTATTTCCAAAACTTCCGCAAATTTCCGCTCTGAAATGGATAACTGAACTTTCTTAATAAAAAAAGAACACGATATTAATGAAAATAAATCAAACAATGTATTTATCCCAATTTTACAATTGGACTGGTTCCCAACCAGTCAATAAAATAATAACCAAAATCACCAAAGAAAGCCTGATCTTTGATCAGGAAGAATTAACCAAAAATATCACAAAAGAAATAATACTTGTAAATTGGTCTAATTTCTCCCGGTGGAGAATCAAAACTACAGTCAAATGAAACAGGAATTTTGCAGACTTGAACTGGCAAAATAAAACGTGAGACGAGGTGTGTAACGCAGATAATTTAACAGCGACGGGTCGGGTTTTCACGGCGAAATAATAAGCGGAAAAGCGGTTTTGAAGAATACGGTTTTTTTCCGACGACGTAGAGAAAAAAAACATAGAACAAAAGAGCGGGAAAATTGACGCGAACGGGTTATTTTCACGAGAATGAAAACGGGTCTAAACACGAAAAGCAAAATGCTGAACACGTTCGCGCGAGTCTCATCAAAGGTACTGCACTACCTTTGATGGAGATAAGTTGTCTGTATTTCCGCATTTTGTCCCATGTACCTAAAAGTTTTCCTGTTTGTGTGTCGTGTGAATATGTATTCTTGCGACTTGAGTCCAGAGTGTTAAAATCGCCCTGATGATGAAATTATATATTGCGAAACGTCGGCCATTTTAAAACAAATTGGACTTTAATTTCACTGATCCTCAAACCCAACAAACTAACCACACTCGTCTACAAGGTTTTAAGCCGAATTTTCAACGAAACTTCAATCATAATTTTCAGAGACAGAGTTTCAACCCTAATTTTCACAGACCAAACTTTGAGACCACAAATGAATAATAATTTTCGAAGACAAAATTTTGGATTTGATAGCAGATAACCCTGAGGTCAACTCTTATGACTTATTCACAGGAAACAACGCTGACTCACAAAATGAAATCAGAAACCATTGTACTGACAATTAACCATTGTCCCATGTAGATAACACTCATCCATATACCTAATATGCATGATGGAAATTTTACCTTGGACAGTTTTCAGAACGAAAAAACTCAATACATTTAAATGATATCTCATCAACTTTACCACACATAATAATACCCCAACTCAACGCAAAGTTTTTGATTGATACTGGAAGTACAAAAAGTTTGATTTCTCCTAAAATTGTTGGAAAGTTTTATCCACACAGAATTTGTAATGAAGATTTTCAAATTGAAACAGCACACATGCTAACTTTTCACGATAAAGTTATCCAAATTCCAATTTTTGACAAGTTTAAAGTAAATGAATCTCACAAATTTTATATATTTGAATTCAGTGAAAAATACGATGGATTAATTGGTATCGATTTATTTAAACAACTCAAAGCAGTACTTGACATTGGTAAAAAAGAAATATAAATAAATAAATAAAATAAATAACACCTTTGGTCCCGATTATCCAAAATGAAGTTCAAACACCAAAAAATTTTGAAATTTGAATGAATGAATGACAATTATTCTAAATACCCACGAGAACAAATATGTTCGTAAAACTACCAGTTAATTTAAAAAATGGTTTTGCTTTCTTTGACTATTAAGAATTTGGGAATTCAGTAGAAACTCCTCAAGATGTTGTCAAAGTTGAAAATGATTTCGCATTTACTTCAATTTCTAATGGAAGTGATGAATCAATCAGACTTCGAATTCATAAACCCTTTGAAGTTGAGAGTTTAAATATAACTGAAGTAGACTTTGTAGAAAAAAACAATTTTCCACGAACACCTGAATTTGATAAAAATAAACATAATACTTTGAAATCTAATTTGAAAAACCTAAGATTAGAACATTGCAATCTCGAAGAAAGAAAAGCTATAAGAGACCTTTGTTTTGAATTTAGAGATATTTTTCATTGTGACCAACTTCCCTTAACTTTTACTAATCAAATACAACACCCTATCAATTTAGGTGACGAAACAGCAATTTTCACTAAGAGTTATCGATACCCAGAAATTCATAAAAAAGAAGTTAAAGATCAAATTCAAAAAATGCTGGAACAAGGAATTATTAAAAATTCAATTTCTCCTTGGTCAAGTCCTATTTGGATTGTTCCTCGGATTGTTCCTAAGAAGCTAGATGGTTCAGGAAAAAGAAAATGGCGTCTTGTAATTGATTATCGTAAACTAAATGAAAAAAGAATCAATGATAAATACCCCCTTCCAAATATAAGTGACATTTTAGATAAATTAGGCCGATGCCAATATTTTACAACACTGGATTTTGCAAGCGGTTTTCATCAGATTGAAATGAGACCTTCCGATATACAAAAAACAGCATTTTCAACAAAAAACGGACATCACGAATTTTAAAGAATGCCTTTTGGATTAAAAAACGCATCATCAACTTTCCAACGAGTGATGGATAATATTCTAAGAGGTTTACAAAATGAAGAATGTTTAGTTTATCTTGACGATATTGTTATTTTTAGTACGTCTCTTTCCGAACACATGAACAGATTAAAAAAGGTTTTCAATCGTTTAAGACAAGCAAATTTCAAAATTCAATTGGACAAATCGGAATTTTCAAGAAAAGAAGGTAATTATTTAGGTCATGTTATTACGCTAAATGGAGTTAAGCCTAATCCAGATTAATTATTAGTATTATTAGTGCTATCAAGAAATTTCCAATCCCAAAAACTCCAAAAAAAATCAAGTTTCCTTGGATTGGTAGGCTATTATAGGAAATTCATAAAAGATTTGGCCAAAGCCACCAAACCAATGACTCAATGTTTAAAGAAAAATAATAGAGTAACTCATGATCAGAACTCCATAACATCTTTTGAAACTTGTAAAAATTCACTTTGCAACTCTCCAATTTTACAGTACCCTGATTTTTCAAAGTCATTTATTTTAACAACAGATGCATCAAACGTCGCCTTAGGTGCAGTCTTATCACAAGGTCAAGTCGGTTCAGAAAAACCTCGAGAAAAACCGATTGCGTTTGCATCTCGAACTTTGAATGAAAGTGAATCTAAACAGTGGCGGCTCGTGGTCAATTATATCGGGAGTTCAAAAATCATGGTTCGCAACAGGGGTTAGGCAAAAAGTTGAGCGCCGCAGGCAATTTTTTTTTTGAAATTTCCCCTCCCTTGTAAATAATTTTCCCTTTTTTTCCGATAGGGGAGGCTTCATTCTATTCGCCGCTCATGTGTTAAGTTCGTTTTTTGAAACATTTTCATCAAAATCTCGAGGGGAGTTTTTATAAGCAGTGTCAAGTTGAGTGCGAATATCAACACTTCCAACGGTTGCATATTTTACCGAGCATTTGATGTGATCCCCAGAACAAGCATGTATTTTTATCTTCTCTTTCAAGTGTTTTAAGTCTTTAACACCGGTTTTGCACCATAACGAGTCGGACGAGTCTCTCGAAAATAAAAGACAAACAAAACAGTAAAACATGTTCGACACTTCACAACCACATATCCAGTCGGCTAAATCGTACATACCTTTACGAAAGTTTCTATGAACTTCTCTATTTTTGTCTTTACTGGTTTGTCGTATACTAAGATCTGGGATAGGGCGACCACTTTTCTTGAATTCACTTATCTTAGCATAGTCAAGTCCGTTGGCACTTTTTAGTTGTTTGATCTTCTCCACTACCGTCATTTTTAGTATAAACTCGACTGACTGACACAGTTCACAACAATAACAATCACAACTCAAAATCGCTTGAAAAAAATCAAAAATATCAATATTTCGACTATATGGTCCGTTTTTTTTAAAAATGCCTGACATACATCAATTTTAGTTTTGAAGTATTGGCACTATTGATACTAATAACGTACTCGAAAAATGAAATGATCTGCATCGTATGTGTACCAGGTGAACCGAAATGCTTTATTTAGGGTTTTCCAACAATTTCAACAATAAACTTTTATTATTTTTGTCGCTTGAATAATAATATAATACTAAGTAAAAAACATGCATTTAGTGATATTATGTAATAGTTAGAATAATTTGATGTATGATTGTTGCAATTAAACATTCTGCCGCCTCTCCACAATTGATGGACGAACGTAGAGACATCATGTCTTCGTTTTGGCCTCTATGTTTGTCCGCTTTCTGGTTTCGTCTCTTCTGTCTTTTCGTGATGATCAGTTTCACTGCACGACATCCTGCTAGGATCACCATTAGGCTATTGTCGTAATACTGCTGATGAACGCTACGCCATACGCCATACCGTGTCATGGAGACGATCTTTGAGGTCCCTTTCTTTTTTTATCAACTCTCCAAAGCTATCTGTTTGCTTGAGTATGGGCTCGGTGGCTTGGTATGGAGGGTTTTGGTTGATCAGGCTGCCATTGAAGATGATGGGCACTATTTTGGAGTAACTGCCTATAACAGGAACGCGTCCGCTTCTAGTGTGTGTCAAGATGTTGGGCTTTGTCTGAATGATGCATTCTTGGGGTATTTGGATTTTTTTGGTTGTATTCAATACCAAATCTTTCCGGATGCCGGCGCGCCGTTGAAAATCACTGCGACTGTTGAAGAATTTGCCATGAACATCCAAGTATTCGTTGCGCATAATTTCAAAGTATGCCGTTTGTTCTGTGCTGTTGGCTGTTGGATGTGACAATGTCTGGGAAGTGGTCGTCTACATCGTTGACGCAAGACGGGTTTGATTCAATGCTTCGTATGGAGACAGGAGAGCAGACGACCTTCTGCGGATGGAGTGGCGATACACTGTTGGAGTTCACTTTCTTGAAGCTGAAAATATAATTAAGAGTCATGATCGACTGCTGTGCACTCGTCTGATAGGTACCAGGTCCATCCGTCCTTAAGTAATTTATTTTTTCTGTTCTAGTCAATGCAGATTTTTCATGGATGATGTTTTTGAAAATGTCACAAATCATATTTGACATGGAACATTGGAATCTGTAGATGCTGTTGGTGTTGATTAAGTTGTACTTGTTGAATCGGTGCTATGACGTTTTGCTAGAGTTTGATGGTCAGATCGTCAACCACTTGTTCGAATTGTCTGCGGATCTCTTCTAATACGTTTTGAGTGCAATATTCGTTTCCATGTTCTTTTTCGTTGACTAAGATTGCTTCATGGAAGTACTGGATCACATCCCATTGTTGGCTAGCTTTATCTATAAGATGCTTGTGGTGATACTCTGCTTTGTTTTGTTCCAACTCTGATTGTATTTGCATAAGTGAGTCTTTCAGTTGTTCCATTTTGAACTCTTTTATTTTTATCCGTTTTTGTTGGCTGCTGGAGAAAGTGGGATCAGATTGGGTGGTGGATGTAGCTGCGGTCTCTGGGCATGTTAGTAAAAAGTAGGTCCAGAATTCGTCATATTTGGCAAACACTTGTTGAAAATATGATTTGGTTTTTTAGGGATGCTCGAAGTCCTTTAGTTTTCTGATTGAATTGTCGTTCTTCCCATAATTTTTCCAGTTGTTTTCATATATGTTTTTGGATGTAGGATTCTGTTTTTCTGGTCTGTGAGTCTTTTTTGCTGTTGTTCATCGTCACATTTTCTTGTTCTAGTGCAAGGCGGTCGAGCTCGTTCTTGTCTGCCATTGTGTTTGACTGGTAGCTTTATTGAGAGTTGATCAGGATGAATGACCAGCGAGCCTCTATGGACTGTCCTTGTATGGATGGTTGAACAACGAGCCTCTGTGGACTGGCTGGTGACGGCAGGCGGCTTGTTGTGGTCTGGAAGACGAGTCTCTGTGGACTGGGGCCCTTGGTGGGGAGGGGGACGTATTCATGTGATATTACCACAGAGTGTCTGCTTTCTCGAATATGATTCGCCATGTTATGATATTAAACGATATTTAAACAATAATTATATAGGTAATTTTAGTTAGCCGAACTACTCCCAGGAAAAATATGACTCATTATGATAAGACGTACAGCTATGCGGTATAACGTGTTAACCACTCAACTAACAATTATCTGTTTTATAAATGCCCTAAGAACATTAACGCAGAACTATTTTTATGCAACAACAGTGTCGCTAAAAACGTTTATACAAAGCTTATAAACACAAAAAGGGCGCACTTTTGTGCAGCAATTTGCTCAATTTGTTTTATTATGGCTTCCAAAGCTTTCATCGGACAGTTTTATAAAAATGTACGGAATAATTATTATAAAACATGTACTGTGAAACAATTTTATAATAAAAAGGTTTTATAAAAGTTGTGTTGTTATAATATCATGGGTAGCTTTTTTGTTTTAACCAACACCATAAAAGTGAAGTTTTGTTGTGGAATTGTACCCACTGAGAATAATGTATTTTTTGATGGTCCTCAACATAACTAAAAAGCTAAATATCGCATGTTTTTTGACAAATGAATTTTTTTCATTTGGACTGTATTGTGATAGAATGATTCAGATGATCCATCCTAAATCATTATAAAATACTAAATAGTTATCCACAACATTCTATCATTGGTTAAATGATTTTTTTGTAACAATTTTGAAAATGGACGACTCACTGATGGGCAGTCAAAATAACGAAAAATATGGCTTCCATGTTATACAATAATTTCATTCGTTCGCGAAAGAATGACCTTGTATCAGATGATATCGGTATAAATATATTATGAAACAAATATTATGTTCGATAAGCAAAACTATCGTATAGAATCTGTTGTGTAACTCGATATATGTAATACACCCAAAAATATAGTCCAAAGAAGTCCAAATCAAACACAAACACTGATTTTAAACACACACAATACAAAACCACAAGTCACAAAAGCTTGTTTGAATACCAAATTCGGCCACGACCAATCATATGGTGCCTGTGACGTTTTCAAAAACGTCGCGTATTGCGAGTAATCTATACAAGATTGCCAACCTTTAACCTACAATTTTGACACATGTCAGGCATTTAAAAAAAAAACGGACTTTATAAGCAAACTATTTCAAACTAACCTCACAAAAAGATATCGTGAGTTCTTGAATATAGGTAATGCGGTTTCCAATTAGCAAATCTGCAAATTAGCGTATCCCATTTGTCGAAAGGATTGTTGGAACGGAAATCATATGCTACCATCTACATTGAATTTGTGTTCAAAGTCATGATTACGTCAAATTCAACAAGGACACATGCGAACACCAGCCCAAACCATAGATAAATATTAAATAATATTCCTACTGGACGGACCAAAGCCGAATTTTCTGAATTCTGACTGTGTCTGCGCATTTAATCATGACAATTACGAGGAACGGTGAAGATAATATACCTAAGAAGGTGTATTTTTGAATCAAATTGATAATAATTGTGAAATAATTGAAGAAAAACTATTTATTTTCTGAAATTTGTTTGGGAGGTCATTGACAAAATGACCCTATGGAGGAGCCGCCCTTGAATCTAAATATAGTACTATCGAAAAGGAGTTGCTAGCCATTGTATGGGCATTCAAATATTCTAGACCGTATTTGTTTAGAAAATTCACAATTTACACTGACCATATATGCCTCTCTATAGTTTGGCTTTTCAATCCCCGTGAGCCTAATAGTAAACTCGTTAGGTGGAGATTAAAACTAGAAGAATTTGATCATGATATTGTATATAAAAAAGGAAAATTAAATGTTAACGTCGATTGTTTATCTAGAATTCAAATTAATCCTCTTGATATTGAATCAATTATTAATAATCCTGGAGATCCAGAAGACCAATTTGACTCACTCGACAATCTTGAAAGGATCAATGAAAGTTTTGAAACTTCTGAGACTAGCGAACTAAATAAACCATCTACTAGTGAAAATCAAATTGAAAATCCAAAACAATCTTATCAGATGTTCAAATCAAATGCAATACTCAGACTCACATACACAACATTCTACATTCAATGAAACAACTAACACCGGAATAAAAATTTTATAATAATAAAGTTAATCAAATTTTAGTTTTTCCACATGTTTTCCCGAAATTAAGTGTAAAACAAGAAAATTATTTTCATCATAAAATAATCAGAGTAAATATTCCAAAAAGTGAAAATGAAAATTTAATACTTGAATTTCTCAGAGATTACACAATCACTGGAAAAGTCTACTGCATGTATTTTCATACTTTTGAATTATATGCTCAATTCAACAACGTCTACTTGAGACATTTCTCAGAAAAAGGTCCTAAACTTATTAGATGCACAAAAATGGTAAATACAATAACTGATTTAGAAGAACAAATAATTTTGACAAAAAACCATCATGAAGGCAAAAGTAATCACAGAGGTATCAATGAAACTCTTGAATATCTAAAAAAAAACTATTATTGGATAGGAATGATAGATACAGTGACAAAATTCATAAACTCTTGTGATATTTGTCAACATGCTAAGTATGCAAGGAAAAATCCATACATCCCTATTATGCTGGCTGAAACACCCTCGAAACCTTTTCAAATAGTTCACATTAATGTTTTCTATAACGACAATCGTAGTTATTTGACTCTTGTCGATGCCTTTACAAAATTTGGACAAGCCATCAAAATACCTGGTAAGAATGCAATTAGTATTTCAAATGCATTAATTAAGTAATTTAGTTTTTGTGGTATTCCCGAAAAATTAGTTATTGATAATGGAACCGAATTTAATAATGAAACAGTGAAGAAAATTCTAAATTTACATAGGATCAAAATTCACTTCACGACTCCACAACATCATGAGTCGAACAGTATAGTTGAACGTTTTCATTCCACTCTCATTAAACATTTGATACTTCTCAAAGAATCTTTTCCTAATGAAGAAAGATTAATAGAATATGCAATTATTGCATATAACACCTCCTTCCACAGTTCAACAAAATACACCTCTCTTGAATCAACCCATGGAAATACTAATTCACGCGACACAAATGACATTTTTGCTCTAAAAGAATTTTTCACAGACTACGCGGAAAATCATAAAAATAAGTTACAACGCGTCTATCAAAAAGTCCAAGAAAATCTTGAAAATCAAAAACAAAAACTTGTTTTTAAACGTGAAATCCACGGTGAAGAAAATAAAGATTTTCATATGGGCCAAAAAGTTTTTAAACAAAACCCTTCTATAAGAAGCAAGAAGAACAATAAATTTCTTGGTCCTTGTGTTATCACTAAAATGCTAGAAAGAAATCGTGTTGAAATTTCTCGAAAAAACAACGAAAACAAAAAGGAATTTGTTCATATTAAAGACTTACGGAAACCTCCTCTCGTTTGATATTCTTCGTCGGAACACTCGGAGAATTAACAAGTCCTAAATTCAACGACCCAAAAAACTTTCTAGTTTCTTTAAAAATTGGCAATGCACAAAACACGGTTTATTCATGGTCGTTCATCCAAATTTTTGACATTCAACCCCTAACAAGACAATTTAGAAATATTCAAACACAATTAAGACGAATTAAAAATGCTCTGGACAAAAACACTACAATAGCGAAAAGCTACAAGGAACAATTTGAAAACAGAATATTGATTCAAATAGAACAACTGAACCCTACAACAACCATCACGAAAAAACGAGGCCTAATTAATGGTTTAGGCTCTGTACTCAAATTAATAACTGGTAATCTAGATCAAAATGATGCTGAACGTTTTGAATCAGTCATCAAAAAATTGTCATCAAACCAACAAGACATTAACTCCGTAGTCAAAAATCAAATATCACTTTTTAAAGCGTCGTTTGAAATATTTCAGAATAACATAAAAAATCTATCGAGAAATGAAATTTAATAATTGAAAATCCGCATCGATAAAATTGAGGATACACTTCATAAAATTCATGTGACAAACCTATCAACTTATTACTATTTTTATATCGAGATGATAGTCTCCCAAATAATAGCGGAATTTCAAATACTATGACATTTCCGAGAAAGTTGAAATGGCCATCACGTTTGCAAAGTTGAATACTTTTCATAACTCAATGATCAAACCTGATGAGCTACGAAATCAAGACAATTTCAAAGTACATAGGGTCAAATAAAATACCTTTTGATCCAAAACCGGAAAACATCTTACTTTTTGAAAAAATAATGCCAATTAAAAGTTACAGCAAAGAATCCAAAATTGTTCTAATCATTGAAATTCCAATTGTTGAAAATGGAAATTATTATTATTTCCATCTGTATCCATTGCCAGTTCAAAAGAATAATTTATTTGAAATGATTGTTCCTCAAGCACAATTTCTGATTTTAAATGAGCAGAATCACATTGTCATTAACAGTCCGTGTAGAGAGATCATTCCTGAAGAATTTATTTGCCACGAATTAACTCCTGAGAAAACTCCTGAGGATCCACCATGTGAACTACAGTTATTGAAGTATTCAAAACAAGTTACAAACTGTCATGTAACAGCAGTCCAAATTCAACGTCTGAAAGTGCAGAAAATTGAAGAAAACAAGTGGATCATCATCAGTCCTTCAAGAACGGTTGCAACCCGGAAATGCGACAAGAACCTCGAAAATGTGCCTCTTCAGGGAACCTACTTACTAGAAATGGACGATGAATGTGAAGTGCGGTTGAAAAATTTCATCATCGAGAAAATATTAAACTTCCAAAAATCAACTTCGAAAATTTTACCAGTGCTGTAACTACGTCAAAACCTCTGGAATTGGACAACATCAACTTAAGTGAAATTAGTGCGATCGAATGTGCCCTTAACGACAATATTCGAAAATTAGACACTATCGAACCGGACTCTTTCACTTTTGAAACTATTAATGGCTGGACTCTTGTATTGTACTTTATTATTGGAATTGTGGTTTTTGTACTTGGGTTTAAGATTTACAGAAAGGACCTGAAGTTCACGAAGACCCTCCAAAGGACAATCAAACAACCCGATTCTGACATCAGTAGCCTACACTCACTCGAAGCCACGGTACCAAAAAATTCTGTGTCAAACCCCAGAATTTTCCACTAAGGGCGGAGGAGTTATGGGATATTGAACAACGCTCTCTATCATATTCAATGTATGCGTATAAGTGCAGTAATTTAGCTTAGTCAGCAAATGTTAGTTTATAAATATAGTAACCAGCCTTAGTCTTAAGCTTTTTCATGTCTAAACTCTTAACCAGTAAAGTATAGATGTTTAAAAGTTCACATACTCCAAAATAAAATCTTTTTCAAAAACCGTTCGTCTACGTCTCAACATTTATTTCGTAAAAATAATCCGTAATCGCATTTTTTGTCAATCAAGACATATTTACCAAAAACCGGTATAACTTAGAAATGAGTGGGATAAATGTGTTTGACAAAATAACAAAAAAGTTTATGAATAACATGTACTTTCGCATGCGCGTAATTTCAGAGTCCCTTCGATCGATTTATATTTTCGACGCGTCGCGGCGCCGCCGCTTAGCTCTCGATAGGCGTCGGATTTTTTAAACTGCAAAAAATATCTACTTGACCCCATACAGTGAACACTTTTTACAGAAATTGAATACCTATAGATATGCATTTTCGAGATATTGGGTTCCTTATGATATCAAAATTCATTCTGTCGTTTGCCATAAGCGAGAAAATGCATTAGCAGCCAAGTATTCTTATACAAGATGGCACCCTTATTTTAACCCTTTAAGCACGTCCAATCCTTATGTTTTTTTTTTACTATTACATAGTTATATTTGTTGGGCCTAATTTCACAATATATGGTCGACAAAAAGTTTTGGTTAGTTGCTGCGGTTTCTGTTGTTTGCCTAGTGATTTTTCAATTGAAACTATGGATACTCACCAAGACTTTTTGGTGACCAGATATTGGGAAAATGGGCCTTGATGTGTTAAAATGCCATAAACGAGAAAATGAAAAAAAAATCCTTTTTTTTTGCAGAAAAAATGTTAATTTTCCATATGCCTAGCACACTTGCGGTCGCTAGATTTTCATTTTTTGTGCTCAACACTGACATACTTTCCAGTGGTTAAAATCACTAAAGCGAGAAAATCAGTCAGCAACATCTGTCGTTATCTGACGGTCTATATCGAGAGAGCAATCAACCCTACAGCGACAATCACCTGCTCCGCACCCAGAACCAATATTTGCAGGGCCAAGTTACTATTGTAGAGTATCATTCGAGCAATTGTTACTAGATACCGTGAGACAATCCCCCCGACCCAACGAAAAAAAAAAAAAAAGTGGGTAGCTCCGGGAGCAGAAATTATAACGTCGAAAGAAAACATAGAAAAAAATTAGAAAGCTGCGCAAGAAAAAGTAGAGACTGAAAAAGCAAAATATGAGCAAAAAAAGCAGAGGTTCTAGCAAAAAAAAAAGAATGGATAAAAAAAACCATTTTATCGAGCTCTTCAGATAAAGACGAACCGAAAATCTCAAGTGACACTGAACCAGACGATGCCAGCTTTGAGACTTATCTAAGGAGTTTGGAGGATGATGAAAAACTTGTTGTTGGTCAAATAACAGCCATAGATGATGAATCGCAACCTATCATTATGTTTTTGGAAAAATCAGACCGAAATTTCCGTAATTCAGTTTTTCACTGGCCTAAGAAAAAAGATCATCACACAGTTGCTGCATCAGATATAAAGCTAGTTTTACCGGAACCAATTTTAGGACGAAGGGCAGAGTTTATTTTTCCTGTATCCTTCAGCTCTTATAACGTTAAATAATTAAAAAAAAAAACATTTTTCATTATATTTTGCTCAAAGTATACTTTTCGAACAAAACTATTTTTGTTCGAAACGTATACGAGTAACGAAGGTTTGGAGACAGCATCTGTCTTTCGAAACGCTTGGCCTTTTAGGATCTTAGTAAAAATAATTAAGTGTTATTACCCATCATTGCCCCACAAAAAAGTTCACAACTTCCTTTTAAAAAAAGATTTCATGGGCCTTTTTTTTTTGGTTACAACCAGAATTGATCATCCTATATTACACTTGCCTCAGATCTATTATATATACAGTATGCACATCGCGACTTGAAGCCCTGATTACATTTGTCCCATTTTCCGAGGTAAGTGTAATCAGCGGACATGTTTTTTAAATTTTGTTACAAAAAAAAAAACAAGGACGGTCGAAAATTCACAAATGTAACATTTATTCAGGAATAAAACAAGCTGTGATCTGATAAAAAAGCGAACACGATATCTATTTTGGTTCTCTTGTTATAGGAGTCTTAAGTTCATCTATCATTTTTTTGATTACATTTACCCCACTTCACCATAATTACATCCTCTCTCCGTTTTCAGATTTCCTAGGGTGACGAAAATAAGACAGGACAAGTCATGGGAAACTGCTACTAGTGTTGAAGAACTGAGCATTTTATACAAGAAATCCAAAGAGGATACTGATGTAAGCTTACTGTTAAAAGATTATAGAGGACAATTATTGGATGATGAGATGTCCAATACTTTTAAATTGAAAGAATCAAAGAAGAAATCGGTGGATCAAAGCAGCAGCAGCTGTGAGTATTACAGTACTATAACTACCGGGTCTTTCTTTCAAAAAGACCACTTATCTTACTTGGGAAAGTGAAAATTATCTACTTTACCGGGTATTCATTTGAAAACTTCCCACCCCCGTTTTATCAAAAACTACTGATACGAATACTTTTTGAGATATCGTCTTATGATATTCTTGATATTTTTCACTTTTTTTCAAATTTTCAAGAAAAAAATTAGGTTAACCAATTAAAACTATAATTTTGGGATTAAAATCAAAAAATAAATGGAGGACTCTGCATTATTTCGAAGTATCGAGGTCATATTTATTAATGAACTGAAGTGCGTTTAGGGTTTTCAGTTACCAAAATGCCAGTACCGTCACTTTTGTCAACTCTTACTTTCATAATATAGGTAGCCATATCTCTAGAAATTCAACCTGTCATTTTCTCATACCTCCTTCGAAACAGAACAATATTGGTTTCCTTTTAGTAGCGGTTGCCAACGATCACCTTATCCTAAGATTCAAGTTGCGATGAACATCTATTGGTACACGTTGCGCGACGTCGCCATCTGGGCAACTTCGGCAGCCTTGGCGACATCGTAGCAACCCAAAAATGATCCACCATTTCGGTGAAAATATGAGTCGCTAGGACTACTACACAACGTCGCTTGGCAACGTTGGGTCGCGTAAGACGACGTCGTCATTACGTTTGACAACGTAATTTTGCTACTTGGGAACTTCGCATAGGTATGTTCTGGACCTTGTTGCTAAATTTACTGAAACTGGATCTATTGCAAACAAAAAACGTGATCAGCGAAGAGCTTTGGATGAAGCCGCTCAGGTTGAAGTTTTAGACCATTTTGGCATAAATCCGAATACTTCCTTACGCAAAGTTGTTGATGCAACCGGTATTTCATTAGGCTCTGAACACAAAGTTACTAACATCCATAAATACCATCCTTATAAAATGCAAATACACCAAGAGTTAAGTGAAGACGACTTCGATAGGCGAGTTGAGTTTTGCGAACGAATGACTGCAGCGATCAATAATAACGCCATTCAGGTAATGAATATCTGCTCCAGTGATGAATGCACGTTTTACCTTAACGGATTTGTGAATAAGGAAAACTGCAAATATTGCAGCAATGAAAATCCTCATGCTTTTGTAGAAGGGCATAGCCAGTATCCCCAAAAAATTAATGTATGGGCAGGCATTTTAGAAAACAAAGTAATAATTGGGCCGTTGTTTATTGTTGAAAATTTGAATGGAGAAATTCATTTGGATATGTTGCAAACTACCATCAATCCCCTTATTATTGAAGCGATCGAAAACCAAATCGATGAGGGTGGAAACCCCGTGCTTGATGAGGCTGAAGTATATTTCCGGCAAGACGGTGCTCTTCCTCACTATGTTCTTCCGGTTCGACAATGGCTAGATGACGAGTTTCCAAACAAATGGATTGGACGAAGAGGACCTATGGAATGGCCTGCTAGGTCACCTGATTTCACGCCATTGGACTTTTTTATATGGGGTCATTTGAAATCTATAGTGTTTACTCCCAAACCTCAAACTTTAGAGGAACTTCGTCAACGCATCATCGAAAAGTGCCAAGATATTCCACAAGATGTTTTTGAAAATGTGCGTCAGGAATTTGAACATCGCCTATATTATTGTATGTATAACGGACAACATTTTGAACACTTACTAAATAACTGATATTTTGGTGTGTTGCTGTTAGATATTTATTGAGACTTTAATAATTTTTTTAATTATTATTGTTTTTTTGAAATGTTAAAATATAAAACGAATCGGCCGATTTCAAACATTCAAACGTCATAATAAAGCACTTGAAAAGGCCCTTCAAACAAGCTATAACTCGATACCCTTTCTCATTTAAGATTCTTAAGGGGGTGCCACTGGGGGGTAGGGGGTGAAGTGAGCCGAAGTAATTTTTACTTAAAAAGTCGTCTCCCTTGACAAATCTTTTGATGTGTCTCGTCGTTTTTTTTTAAATCAGTAGTTTTTGATAAAACCGGGGTGTGAAGATTTCAGATAAACACCCGGTATAAAAATGGTGGTATTATTAGTATTAGTCTATGATGATGGGTGAATGTTTTCGTTGAGGGTGAGCAGTGTTGCCAGCCGATACAAAAATTTCATTAGCTTAGACAACCAACATCATTTTCATCAGGTGAACCATTTTTTTATTTGTAATTCGAAAATACTTGATAAACTATGATAGATTCAATACAATTTTAGGAAACGAAAAAATGTTGACCATTTCTGGTATTAAACATACTTTTCACCTAGGTAGGTGTAGGTATAAGGTATATTGATTAAGCTAGATACTGAAAATTTGTCGGATTAGAAAATGTTGTGCTTCATCTATACAGAGTGACCCATTTGAAAGCGGGCCACCCTCATAACTTTTTAATTTATGGATCGATTTTGACGATTTTTTTTTGAAATGTAGAGAGGAAAAAGGTATATTTTGAGGCCATACGTCACCCAGTTTTTTTCAAAAACCAAGGTCTACTAGAGCATATTTAGAGGCTGAAAAATGCAGAAAACATATTAGCGATTTTTTTAGAGAAAATCTGACTACGCCACTGGATTTTTCATCCAGTGAAATGGATCTTAACCAAATTTCATGAAAACATATTCAAAATTCAAAATTCAAAATTCAAAACAGTTTTATCACCATTAAAAAATAAATACAATAAATAATTCATTTTTAAACATTAATAATAATATACATGATTTAATGAAGTTTCATTACAATAATAGTATTCGTACAGCGCATGTGCCGTACAACCCGGTTGTATTAAAAAGAGAAACAATTCTATGAAAGATATGCAATATGCATAAAGTAATGAATAGTTTAGAGAGGTCAGAAGCACAAGAGAGAGAGTAGAGGCCGGCGAGAACCACAGAAGAGGCAGAGGCGGTAAGGCGAAATCAAATTTCTATTTCTGAAGGATTAAAATAAAATGCTCGGTACTTTTAAGGCAGGAATCAGCTAAGCAATACCAGGGCAAGTGGGTTCCTTTAAAGCATTACAATACAATTCCGGTGAGTTGCGCATTTATGGCATATTTTTTTATATTAGATAAGAAACTTGCAGGTGACCTCTCTTTTATATGGCTAGGCAGATTATTCCAGATGCGGATACTTACATATTCAAACGACTATTCAAATGTCCATGTTCTATGCATAGGGATTGTAAGTAAGTAAGGATTTCGCGTATTATATGTGAGTTCCCGAGTGAAAAATAAATCTCTTGAACTAGCAGGTTGGCCAGTTTTGATGATTTTGTATATTAAATTGTACATGTGCACCTTTCTCCTATTTTTCATATTTAAGATAGAATTTTTATTCAAATAAGGAGTTATGTGATTTCTAAATGGTATGTTGAAAGAATATCTCATATAGCTGTTTTGTAATTTTTGAATTTTGTTAGATACCTAAATAAACTGTTAAGGAGTCGCCATATACAATGTCACCGTAATCGAGCAATGACAAAACGAGTGTATCACACAACCAATATTTTATTTTTGGTGGTAGAATATTTTTATACTGATATAGACCTCTTAATCGGGAATAAGTAGCCTTAAGTTTATTATCAACATGGGTTGTAAAGCTTAAATTTGAGTCAATTACAACTCCCAAATTATTTTTTTCAGTGACAATCGGTACATCTTTGCCCTTTATACAGGGTGTCCCAGCAAGGGTGGCCACCGGCCATATCTCAGAAACTACTGGACCTAAAAGTTCAGAAAAAAAAAATTATCACTAAAGTGGCCACGAGAAAATGATTGGAAATATTTATAACTTCGAAATTTTTCCGCTAGGGGGCGCAATCAAAGCTTAAATATTAAAATTCGAAATTTCTCCGGAAATTCTCAGATTGAGGTATATCTTTATCAACATGGTTAGAAAACCTAGACAATTTCACGTCTTTTTGGTACAGGGCTCATTGGCGTACCGATCTTCGTGTGAGTAGGGGAAGGTAGTGAAAGTGTAATTGTTCAAGTAGCAGTAACCTATTAACGACTTGTCCGATTTTGTTGCGTATAGGCTTGTTTAGAAGATAAATGTGAGTACTTTCGAACATCGTATCCAGTAGTGCGTGATTGTCTCCAGCAAAATTGCTAGAAGGGGTAACTTGAATTAAAAATAGTGTTTTTCATTTTACCGCAAAAATTCAAATGGTATGGTCAAAGTTTACTAATTTACAATAAGTTAGGTCACTTAGAAGTCGGCTCTTGGAAACCTGTATACAAGCGCGGCCGCGGCGTCAAAGCATGCCGCTCAAAGAATCCCGCCCAGCGAAAATGGTCCAAAGCGACCGACAGACGTTCCGAACTAATGGGAACTGGGCTCTCCAAGAGAAACGAAGTAGAAGGGTGGAGCCGGTTTCGCGCGTTTTCGAAAGTGGTCCAACTGTTTATTATTAGTAAACTTTGGTATGGTATAATTCTGATAAGAGCATCGAAAGGTACATCAAATTTACAAGAAAAAACCTTTGAAACGCAGGTGGATATCTTTTTTCGTTTTCGAGTTATTGCCGAGAAAAGAGTTTTTGACACTCGAAAAGTTGTTTGTTGTGTAGTTCTATTGCAACCTGCTTTTTTTTTGGCTTCAATAATAATAACTAGTCCAAATTATGTAAAATTTAATGTTTTCATTTGTTATTTCAATAGAACAAAACTCATAATAAATGAGAAATATTTTGATGAGCATAAATCCCAATCTAATTATGTATTAGATATTGCAATGATGGGTTGAAAAAAAATCTAGGTAGCTGTGGAAAAACATCGGCGGGTTTTCATGGAGATAATTGAAACAGATATTGCAATCATAACAATCTCTTAATTATCATTTTAACATTCTCTGTTAAAATGTCTTACACCAATGCCGAGGCTTTTGATATGCTCGCCGTATATTCTCAATGTTTTGGAAATGCTCCGATTGGGCACGTGAATACGCTGCAAGGTATCCTGAACGAAGGCACTACAGCAGATAGGTATTTCGGCGAATGGCAATACGTTTAAGAACAACGGGAAGTGTACAGCTCAATCCAGTTCCAATCAGAAGACGTCCGGTAAAAAACCATGAAGACAATATTATAAACGTTCTCGCTTACGTGGAAGCTTCACCGCATTTGAGCACAAGAGAAATTTCCCACCATCTAGGATTAAGTCGTTCTTCAGTGCTCCGAATTTTAAGAGACTTCAAACTTCGTCCATACCATCTTTCCTTACACCAAGCTCTATCAGAAGATGATTTCAACAGGCGACTAGACCATTGCTATTGGCTTCGAGAAATGTGCAACGAACATCCTCAATTCCTCTCCCAAATTTTATGGACCGATGAAGCCCGTTTCTCTAGTTCTGGAAATGTTAATTTGCATAACATGCACTTTTGGTCGCGGGAAAACCCACACTGGATGCGGGAAGTGGATCATCAAAACAGGTGGAGTGTAAACGTCTGGTGCGGAGTGTTGGGAAACAAAATTATTGGGCCGTATATTATTGATGGCCATTTAAATGGTGAATCATATTTAAACTTTTTAGAAAATGACTTGCAAATACTTTTAGAAGATGTTCCCATTGGTCTTAGGATGTCCATGTGGTACCAACATGACGGTTGCCCAGCTCATTATGCACGGAGAGTTCGTGATTTTTTAAACAACCGTTATCCAGATCGCTGGATTGGAAGGGGCAGTTTGTTCCCATGGCCACCGAGATCCCCCGATTTAACTGTGTTGGACTATTACTTGTGGGGACGAATCAAGGACATCGTTTACAAAACTGGTCCCACCACAAGAGAAAATATGATTGAGCGGATTGAGAATGCTATACATTCCATTGCACCAATTGAAATAGAAACAGCTGTTTCTATTTGTAGGCACAGAATTGAGAAATGTATTTTACAAGATGGAGGACAATTCGAACATTTATAAAGTTAAATAAAACTACACAACAAACAACTTTTCGAGTGTCAAAAATTATTTTCTCGGCCATAACTCGAAAACGAGAAAAGATATCAACCTGCGAATTGGAGGTTTTTTCTTGTAAATTTAATCTTCATTTCGATTCTGTTATCAGAATTATACCGTACCATTCAAATTTTTGAGGTGAAACGAAAATAACAGTTTTTAATTCAAATTACGCCTTCTAGCAACTTTTCTGGAGACAATCACGCATCACTGGATATACGAAAGTACTCACATTTATCTTCCAAACAAGCCTATACGCAACAAAATCGGATGGGTCGTTTATAAGTTACAGCCACTTGAACAATTACACTTTCACTACCTTCTCCTACTCACACGAAGATCGGTACGCCAATGAGCCCTGTACCAAAAAGACGTGAAATTGTCTAGGTTTTCTAACCATGTTGATAAAGATATATCTCAATCTGAGAATTTCCGGAGAAATTTCGAATTTTCATATTGAAGCTTTGTTTGCGCCCCCTAGCGGAAAAATTTCGAAGTTTTCCCAGCATTTTCTCGTGGCCACTTTAGTGATAATTTTTTTTTTCCTGAACTTTTAGGTCTAGTAGTTTCTGAGATATGGCCGGTGGCCACCCTTGCTGGGACACCCTGTATTGATTTCTAAGGTATTCTCAATTTCATCTAATTGATTTTTATTATTGGTTACAAACATTACACACGATTTTTTAGCATTTAATTCCAAATTATGATTTTCAGCAAACAAGGTCAAATTTTGCAAGTCACTGTTAATTTTATTTTGAGCTCTGAGCATGCTTGTGAGCTCTAAGCATGCTTAGGGAAAATTGAAGATTAATTTTATTATGCACCAAGAAGTATTTTACCTCGAAACTCTTGCGATAACAAGTCTATCAGAAAAGAATTATTAAATATAAACATTCAAAATATATTCTCTCAAAATAAAATGAAAACAGACAAACGAGACTGACAAAAAAAAAATTGAAAAAAAATACACACAGAAATAATATTTTCGAATTGAATATTTTTTCATGAAATTTGGTACAGACCCATTCCAGGGGATGAAAAATCCAGTGGCGTGGTCAGATTTTCTCTAAAAAATGAAACATATTAGCGATTTTTTAGAGAAAAACCGACCACACCACTGAATTTTTCATCCCCTGATATAGGTCTGTACCAAATTTCATGGAAAAATATCCAATTCTGAAAAATTATTCTGGCGTGTAAATTTTTTTAGTTTTTTTTTGTCAATTTCGTTTGTTTTCATTTTATTTTTGCATAAGAATATCTATTAAATGTTGTTATCTAATATATTTGTTGTGATAGATCTGCTGTCGCAAGAGTTACGAGGTAAAATGTTTCTTGGTGCATAATATAATTATTAATCGTTAATTTTGAATCTTTTATCATGGAACCTCAAACAGATCCATTTCAGGGTGTGACGAAGGCAGATTTTTTGTAAAAATATTTCAGCCTCTGAATTTAATCTAGTAGCCTTGAATTCTGGAAAAACTTGACGCCGTCTGGCCTGAAAATAAACCTTTCCACTCTCCACATTTCAGAAAAAAAAAACGTCAAAATCTGTCCAAAAAATTGGGGTTGGCCCGCTTTCTAATGAGTCACTCTGTATATGCATTTTAGAATTTAAAGCATACCTAGTATAAATAATGTCATTCCGAGTAGCTTTCATACCTTTCCCTCGACAAAAATAGTACTTCAAGATAATCTAGGTAAAAAGTGATAGTGTCGGCGATATACAGGGCTTTTCACTTAAAACTCCCCACGTCAATATCTCGGAAACGAATAGGAATATTTGATTTCTGTAAAAAGTAGTCAATGTATGGGGTCGAGTAGTTATTTTTCACAGTTAAAAAAATTCGACGCCTACCAAGACTAAAGCGTCGCGACGCATCGAAAATATCAATCGATTGCAGGGACTTTGAAATTACGCGCATGCTAAAGTACATGTTATTTATAAACTTTTTTGTTATTCAGTCGAACTCATTTATTCTACTCAGTTTTGAGATATACAGTGTGTCCAAGATAACGATGTCTATCATGGGGATCTTGAAAACCGTGAGAGATACAAGGTCGGTTAAATGGAGGCAAAGTTGCGTATTTTGATGCTTAACAAAATGCCGTTTTAAAAGCCAAGAAATTCCGACTAAGTCCGAAATTATCCAAAAAAAACCGACATTTTTCAAAATTGTATTCATTTTTTTCTGACCACATTTGAAGAGATATTTCGAAATTAATGGAACTTCTTCATTGCCACTTTTTGCCCTTTACAAGATAGCGTTATCAAATTGAAGAACCGACGTTTCGTCTATGAGCAGCCATCATCAACTTTGTTTTTTCAAATACGGTCCTGGATTTTTTATCACGGATTTTGAGAGCCTCTTATGTTCCTAAAACAACGATGTATCGCACTTATTAAAAAAAAGTTGTTTGTTTTTGATCCTATTAAAAATGTATTTTTTGTCTCTCTCTAACACATGAGTTCTTATGGAAAAATCCACCAACATAATTTTTTTGAATAATTGCGATACATTGTTGGTTTAGGAACATAAGAGGCCCTCAAAATCCGTCATAAAAAATCCAGGACTGTATTTAAAAAAACAAAGTTGATGATGGCTGCTCATAGACGAAACGTCGGTTCTTCAATTCAATAACGCTATCTTGTAAAGGGCAAAAAGTGGCAATGAAGAAGTTCCATCCATTTCAAAATATCTCTTCAAATGTGGTCAGAAAAAAATGAAAACAATTTTGAAAAATTTCGTTTTTTTTCGGATAATTTCGGACTTGGTCGGAATTTCTTGGCTTTTAAAACGGCATTTTGTCAAGCATCAAAATACGCAACTTTGCCTCCATTTAACCGACCTTGTATCTCGCACGGTTTTCAAGATCCCCATGATAGACATCCTTATCTTGGACACACTGTATATCTCAAAACTGAGTAGAATAAATGAGTTCGACTGAATAACAAAAAAGTTTATAAATAACATGTACTTTAGCTTGCGCGTAATTTCAAAGTCCCTGCAATCGATTGATATTTTCGATGCGTCGCGACGCTTTAGTCTTGGTAGGCGTCGAATTTTTTTAATTGTGAAAAATAACTACTCGACCCCATACATTGACTACTTTTTACAGAAATCAAATATTCCTATTCGTTTCCGAGATATTGACGTGGGGAGTTTTAAGTGAAAAGCCCTGTATATACCGCGTCATAAATAAGTGCTGGCATCACTGTATAATCATTCTCACTTGATCGTGGAGCAAAAGTCAAATGTCAAGTGATCTCTATAAGAAACTCCGTTAATCCTTTGATGGTCGTTTTCAAATATACATTCGTGAGATGTAAAAAGAGCAACTTCAAAAGGATGTAAATATGCAATTTAACGCCTACATACTGAAACATAGTTGTTTTAGTGGGGATTTGAAAATGTTACTTTAAAAGGACATTGAACGTAAACAGTAAAGTATCATTCACATAGGGCAAGGTGGAGGTAAGGTAGAAGTGAATTATGAATTAAGAATATTTGGCGCGTACATTACGCGCTGTTCACATAGAATTAGTGTAAGTTCACACAGAAAGCTATTTAGCGTTGGGCGATGCAATGCTATGCCTTTATCGCTTGCTTTATTTTGATCGTGTTTAAACAGAAAGCGATGAAAAACGTATTAAGTTAGTAGTTTGATGAGCATCACCATGGATGCAAAAAACTTGATATTATTAGAGAATTTGCTTTTAAGATACGTTTTGTTAGTGAAATGGTTTATCTAGATTTTCCTATTATTTATATTATTTCAAAATATAGTCACATCAAAATGATCTACTCACTCGTAACATTCAATTCTACAGCTATTTCCATCCACAATTTGTCAACTTTGTGATCTTTACTTTTTTGATCCCATAACGGAGGGCGCAACCGCACTTTTCTATGTCATCCCGAAAGACAAGCGATGACTAGCGACACGGGCGATTAAAAACAAACATGTTTGAAAATCAAACCGACGCGCTATATCGCATCGCATTTTGATCACCCCCACTAAAATTTATGACTTTAAAGTTAACGCGACGCATCGCTTCGCATAGCATCGCATCGCATAGCTTTCTGTGTGAACTTACACTTAACGGGGTAGTGGCGAAGTAGTAGAGAGTTATTGGAAGTGAAATAAGGTCTACCAGTAATAATGCTAGCATAATTTTGACAACTACGCATGCGCATTTGCTTCGTTTGATAGGGCTAGCGTTAATAACTGTAAACCGTTGGGGTCTTCTTGTTGTGGATTGTGAATGAATACAATTTTTGATATTTGATTTTAAAAGTGGACTGTATTGTTTTAATGATTATAACAATTATAAAATAGGGGAACTTGAAATTGATAACTGACTGATTCAAACTGACTGATAATGTCTCTCAATGTCTACTCTCACTACCTGTCGGCGCGTTCTCGAATCAAAGGATCCAACATACCGCCGGCCTTGAAAGACTTTGGTTTTCAAAACTCATTGTTCTATGGGTAACAAACATATTTTTTTGTGTGGCACGTTTCTGGATATTGGTGGCAGTTTCAGATGTTACTGTGCGAACAATATTGTCACTTCCATGATGGAGTTCAAGGATGCGTCCCAACTTCCAAAACATTGGTGGAGTATTGTCATCCATCAATAGAACTAAACTGCCTTCCTCAATGGTATCACTGGTATCCTTGCGCCATTTGTAACGTTGCTGAACAGATAAATCACCTACTTCTTTAGGATGATGCCTGGAATTGTGTAAATATCTTAACATGAAAGCCATCACTCGTTTTAATTTGTGCAGTGTGGAAAATTTATCAAAAATGTTAAGATCTGATACTTCTGACTTTAAGAAAACTTGCTGTTGTTCTTTCTTCTTAGATTCGATGTCATTATCTAAATCTAGAAAATTCATGGGCCAATTTTCTGAATCCTGTGAAAGCCATTCTGGTCCATTCCACCATAATATATTGTTGTGTAGATCAATAGGGCTTATTCCACGTGATGCAATATCTGCAGGATTGGTGTCTGTCGGTACATGTCGTCATAAGATATTTTGTGCCAGGTTTTGAATTTCTGAAACTCTGTTAGCTATGAAAGTTTTCCATGAGCTAGGTGATGAAGATATCCATGAAAGAACAATTGAACTGTCTGTCCATAAATAGATGTTGTCGACTGTAAAATTGATGGATTGCCTAATGCTATCAAAAAGTTGTGCTGATAGAAGAGCTCCACAGAGTCCAGTCTCGGCAATGATATTGTCTTGAGTGGTGCAACACATGTTTTGCTGCATAATAACGCTATTTTGATGTTCCCATCATCATAAATGGATTTCATATAAATGCATGCTGCATAAGCCTTTTCTGAATAGCCATGAACTTGAATGTGTTTAGCTCCAGATATTAAAATGTGCCTTGGTATAACAAAATTGTGCAATGTTGAAAGCTGCCTACAGTATGTCTCCCAACAGTCCCAACTACTGGTAATGTCAAAAGGTAGTTGTTGATCCCAGCTGAAATTATGTGCCCACAGTGATTGCATCATAATTTTTGCTTTTATTGTTACTGGAGACAATAATCCAAGAGGATCATGAAGTTTGGAAATAACAGAAAATATTTTGCGTTTTGTTAAGATATTTGGACATGAATCAAATGAATTAATTTGGAAGGTTAATGTATCACTGCTCGATTGCCATTTTTAACCCAGCGTCTTCCTTACATTGGAATCTGCTTCAGATATGTCATATTGTTCCATGCTGTTTGATATTGATTCGCTCAGAACGCTTGGATCATTGGATGGCCATTTTCTGAGTTTAAATCCATATTTTAGTGATAATGTTGAGATGTTAATCTTGATCTCCTTGACCTTTTCACTGCTGTCTGCTCCAGTGACCAAATCATCCACATAAAAGTCTCTCAGTATCATATTGCAAAGATCAGATTCTTCAGGATTTCCATGAGCGACTTGTTGAAGGCTTCTAATAGCTTGAAATGCTGCACTGCTTGTCCCATATGTCACTGTGTTTAGCTGAAAGTGTTGAACTGGATCCTCAGAATTTTTTCGATGAACTATCCGTTGTAAATCACGCTGCTCTTCTGAAATGTATATCATCCTGTACATTTTCTCAATATCTTCAACCAAAACTATTGAGTGACCACGAAAGCGGATCAATACATTAAATAAATTGCTTTGTATATTAGGTCCTACTTTCAAAGTGTCATTCAAGCTTAAACCACTGGCTGATTTTGAAGATCCATCACATACAACTCTAAATTTTTTAATGATTTCATTTTGAATACAGTGATGTGGTAAGTAATAAGATATACTGCTGCTTTTAGAGTTTGGATCAACCCTGGTCATATGACCTGAGGCTTCATATTCATCCATGAAATAATTATACAGTTGACGTAATTTTGGTTGTTTCTTGAGTTTGGTCTCTACTCATTTTAGACTAATTAATGCATTGCTCAAATTGTTTTCCAGTTCATCAACATTATTCTTGGTAGGTAGGTTGACTATGAACTGACCAGTTGGAGTACGTTCTGTTGTTTCTTGAAATAATCTTTCACACTCTTGTTCTTCTGCCGTGAGATGAATTTTAGAAGGAATATCTTCTATTGTCCAGAATTTTTCCAATGAATCCTTTATAATTTGATAGGGATCATTAGTAGAAAGGTTGCAATGAAGTGATTTCAATTTGTTTATTGTCAAGGTTTGTTTATTGTCATCATCAAGACATTTTTCTTTGTTCAATGTCTCCAATAGTATACAACGTTTTTCTAGAAATTGTGTGAAGTCTGCAAATGTCAAGGTTTTGTTGTTAGATTCACTAGAGATGAGTTGAAGCTCCTATTCCTTTTGGCTGGTTGAGTCCAATTTCTTGCTAAGGATGTGAAATAATAAAGTACCTATCCCATGTTTCAACAGGCTCACCAAGTGATTTCAAAGATCTCATGTGTTTCAGAATATCGTCTGTGAAATTACGAAGACTGAGGTGTACTTGTTTTGAATTATTAGAAATAGGTATATGGAGCATCAACAATTGCTGAGATATGTATTTTAATGATGAGATATTTATTTTGATAGCGAGATTTCAAAAGTTTTAGAGCGTTTTCATAGTTCTCATTTGTGATTTCGATGTTTTCAATGATTCTTGCAGCATCTCCTCTGAGGCAGGTTGTTAGATAGTAATTAAAACTTCTTGATATTATCCAGTGAATGATTGTTGTGTACTAGGGATATAAACATGTCATGGAACTGACTCCACTTGTCATATTCTCCATGAAACTTTGGCAGTTCTATGACTGGGAAATGTATGTTGCTTTGATTATTTGATACAGAAACTGCTGCTTCTGTTGGTATGATCTTGTTTTGATGATGTTTGAGAAGTTCTTGACCGATCGCTATGACCTGATAGTATTTGTTTCCAAATTGTACATATCGATTGTCATCTGTGTCTGTATCGGTGATCAAATTGATTTCACTTTGAATGTTTTCAAATTGATCTAATAATGCTTGATTCCTCTCTAGACGGGCATTCAACTCATTGTGATGGATTGGATCTTCTGATGAAAAATCACTTACAAAAGTTTGCAACCTTGACAGATTTTTGAGAGGATCGGTACGCTTTTGAGACAATTGTTTCAATTTTTGAGCCATAATGACGTGATATGGGGATGAATTTACGAATGAACAATACTCGTATCACTTGTTCTCCTTATATGTGTGTTTGTTTAGGCTCACCAACTGTGTGGTTCAAGTATGAGAACTTTCTTCTACGTTTTCACAATAACTCACAGTTTCAGAGTCACAGCTCACTGACAATGTCACAATTTTCACAATCCGGCTTGATGCTGAACATATGTAAACCGTTGGGGTGTTCTTGTTGTGGATTGTGAATGAATAGAATTTTTGATATTTGATTTTAAAAGTGGACTGTATTGATTAAATGATTATAACAATTATAAAATAGGGGAACTTGAAATTGATAACTGACTGATTCAAACTGACTGATAATGTCTCTCAATGTCTACTCTCACAACCTGTCGGCACGTTCTTGAATCAAAGGATTCAACAATAACGTTGTGCTCGACTTTATTACGGCACCAATAAAGTCGAGCCGTATTAAGGTAATTTTGGCGTTATTTTGACGAGTTTGGCAGTTTTTGACATTTGACAATTGAAATTTGTATGTTTACGTTTAGTTTAGACGGAGTGGTTTTTAATTTTTATTTATGATAGGTTTTTGTTTTCCTGCATGTTCTCAGTATGTGCCGTGGATATAAATCATAATAAGTTTGATGACTGCAAAAAATAAACCGGCTACGATTCTGTTACCAGGATGATGTTCTGATATAGTGCTCCTCCGTGAATTTATACCTACCAATGTGAATTCAATTATTCGAAACTTTGAAACTCCGAATCGATAGAGATAAAAAAAAACCAGAACAATGAAAATACACTTACTAGTGAAACACTGAATTAACGATTTCCATTTGTTGTTCTTCTTCTTCTTTCCTGGTATGGCTTTGCTGCTAGGCAATTGCCAGCTGGATTTCGTAGAGATCACCTGTTGTCTGGTGACCTCTGACTGTTGGAAATTTTAAGATAAGGCGTTTTATTGCTGCGGTTTTGTAGATTGCTAGATGGGCTGTTAGTAAGACTATTACAACACAGGTTTGAGGGGGAACACAAGACATATACATTGGTATCTGGAAGAGAAAGGAGAGGTTGAGCTGAGCATTACAATTTGTTGTGGTTGTATCCAAGAAAGTGCATAATTATGTCGATTGCTTCTTCTTTGGGAGTGGCTAAGACTGAGTTTATGGAAATGGGGTTATTGTGGTAGATGTTGGTGAGCTTGTTGTAAATGTTGAAGTCTGCTATAATGTTAATGGGACACTCAAGCATCATATGGTTGAGATCTTCGACTTGGCCGCATTCACATAGTGGGTTGTCTCTGGAGTTTATTTTAAATAAGTGTTCTCCTATTGCGCAGTGTCCTGTGCGCATTCGAATGAATGAAGTGATGTCTCTTCTAGATTTTTTTGAAGGGGAAATTTGTAAACCATTTTTTGTTTGGGTATTCTGTTTGGACCCCAGCATATTTATGCTTCCTAATTAGGGCAGTTTTCTAGTCTTTTCTAAATTGAAGATTCAGGTTTTGTTTTACTAGATTATATATTTCGCCGATGTCTATGTCCATTTGCTTGGGTACGTTTAAGATTCTTCCCATGTTTTCCAGTTTGTCGAATTCTGAATTTCCTGGGATGATGGAATGGCCTGAGATCCAAGCCAGTTTTATGTCAAAGCCATTTTCATTGGATGGAAAAATTATTGTTTTTGTCCTAATTGTCCAGTAGTCTGCTGATGCGTTTAAGATATTAGAGTTCAACTTGGTTGCTGCACTCAATGAGTCCGTAAAGATGATTATATTCTTGATTCTTTTTTTTAATTGCTGTTTTGCCTGCTTCATGGATTGCAACTGTTTCGGCCTTGCATATGGTGAGGTGGTTAGGGAGTCTTGAGGAAAATCTGTAATTGATCTCAGGGATATACAGGGTTATTCACGTTATTCGACACGAAACATTATGGCTGAAGTATCTGATTTTGAAGAAGTTTTTTTTTCTGGATGAATAGGGACCTCTTAAGGCTACATTTTAAAAATATTTTCCTGTTATACAGGGTGTCCTTAAAACACGAAACTTATCAAAGTTGTATTTTTTCAAATGGAATAGCTTGTATATTATTTCATTTTTTGGTTGTATGATCAAAATTAAGGTAAGTTTGATTGAGGTTCAATACACCAAAACCTTATGGTTTTTGAACTATCTTTAGTTTTGCGAAAATGTAGTATTCATTTTAATGCAATTTCTCAGCTGTTGTTTTCTTTTTTTTAACCAAATTAATAATCAAGTCTACCAATTGATCAAGTTTGAAGTCACACTTATGAAACTTTTAATAACTTATACAGAGTGTCTAAAAATTATGGTTAAATAATCAATATCTTTAAACGGTGATAGCTTGTTTGATTTTAATGGGATACCCTGTATTTTATGTCAACAACAGATGTAGAATTTAATTGTCTATCAATTATTATTATACGTTCCTATAGCTAACTTCTCACGTTTTCAAGTAAAGCGAAGAAAAAGAAAAAAAATAGGTTTCTCATTAACACCAATAGATGGAGATGCCGTCTCCAAACCCTCGTTAGGAACATTATTTCACCTATGGTATTTTGACAACTTCTATTACTATTTCCTTAAAGTTGTCAGTTATTAATTAATATTTTCAATTACTTATCGATATTTTGCGCAACTTGGTTTTGACTTATATGGGGATTTTCGATTACGGAGGTGATCACCGCAAATTGAGTATCTCCATTTCCAGTCACAGGTTTCCTTTTGATGGGTTTTTCATACTGAACACTTCCAGTCTCTCTAAATTGTGTTAACAGTCTCTCAAATACTGCCTTATTTGGATGGTTTCTGTTTGGAAATCTTTCAGAGTAAACTCTTGATGCTAAGAGGTAGTTTTGATGGCATTCTTCCAGTACAAAAATCAAGTCGATCCGTTCTTCTTTTGGATAAATTAGCATTTTTTCTACAAAGATCACAAGCTATTGCTAGCACTAACAGAACGATTAGTAATTGAAAATATTAATTAATAACTGACAACTTTAAGGAAATAATAATAGAAGTTGTCAAAATACCATAGGTGAAATAATGTTCCTAACGAGGGTTTGGAGACGGCATCTCAAATCTATTGGTGTTAATGAGAAACCTATTTTTTTTCTTTTTCTTCGCTTTACTTGAAAACGTGAGAGTTAGCTATAGGAACGTATAATAATAACTGATAGATAATCAAATTCTACATCTGTTGTTGACATAAAATACAGGGTATCCCATTTAAATTGAACAAGCTATTACCGTTTAAAGATATTGATTATTAAACCATAATTTTTAGACACCCTGTATAAGTTATTAAAAGTTTCATAAGTGTGACATCAAACTTGATCAATTGGTAGACTTGATTATTAATTTGGTTAAAAAAAAGAAAACCACAGCTGAGAAATTAAGCATTAAAATGAATACTACATTTTCGCAAAATTGAAGATATTTCAAAAACCATAAGGTTTAGGTTTAGGTGTATTAAACCTCAATCAAACTTACCTTAATTTTGATCATGCGAACCAAAAATGAAATAATATACAAGGTATTCCATTTAAAAAAATACAACTTTGATACGTTTCTTGTTTTAGGGACACCATGTATTACATGAAAATATTTTTAAAATGTAGCCCTAAAGGGTCCCTATCCATTCAGAAAAAAAATTCTTTGAAATCAGATACTTTACCCATAATGTTTCGTGTCGAATAACGTGAATAACCCTGTATATGCCGTATCCGACATTTTCGTTTTTTTTTAGGCATCCGTGTAGACGAAGGAGTGGGTGCGTTCATATTTATCTCTGATGTGTTGAAATTCTGTCTTTATGTTAGGGTCGTTCTTTTTTAAGTTGCATTTTAGGATTTTTAAAGGGTTGACCAGCGTTTCGTTATCTTCTTCGAAGCATGGCAGCGTATCACTTTTGTATATCTTCTTTAAGAAAGGAAGGTATAGCTGAAAGGCGGATATCGAATATGGTATGTTTTCTTTTTTGAAATGGAGCGAGTTTTCCATTATGAGTTGTCTACGGCAGTCTAGAATTAGTTTGATGGTCGGGTGTTTCTTGGTTGCTACTATTTTTGGGATGTGTTTCGGCGCTTACATTAGTCTTCTGTGTTCTGGGTCCATGACGGCAGCCTCCGAAAGAAGTGCAAGACGGGGGTAGATCTCATGCAG
Organism: Orchestes rusci; assembly: GCA_958502075.1. NCBI lineage: Eukaryota > Metazoa > Arthropoda > Insecta > Coleoptera > Curculionidae > Orchestes > Orchestes rusci. Next base: position 33,078,359 of record OY293305.1, read on the forward strand.
GCTAGGCAGATGCGTAGGCCTTGGTAGAAAACTGTGTCAACCATATTGAGGTGGTGTTGACTGGCTGGTTTGATGTAAATGGATCCGTAATCTAGGTGTGATCTGATTAGGGCTTGGAATATGATCAGCATCGTACTGGGATCTGCTCCCCACCATACTCTACATATAGCCCTCAAGATATTAAGAGACTTTGTTGCTTTATTTGTGATTAGTTCTATGTGATTATTCCACTTAAGTTGCTGGTCGAATATTACGCCTAGATATTTAATTTTTTGGTGAAATTGAATTGAGTGGTTGTTTATAATAATTGGGAAAGGTGCAGCTTTTCTTTTACCCTTTGTGAAAACTATTGCTTGACATTTGCTCTCGGCCAGGGACAGGTTGTTGTCTTCCATGAAGTTGCTTACTATTTCTAAGGCAGCCGTGATCTGTTGGGTCATTGTGTTGTGGTCCATGCCTTTTACCACTAGTGCTACATCATCCGCATACCCCAATAATGTTACTGCCTCTAGGTTAAGTTTCAAAAGGTCCGCTAAGGAAACATTGAAGAGGATGGTACTGAGGGGTGACACCTGTGGAATGCCTATCGTTGCTCGTGTAGGTCCTAATAGATTACCGTGTTTGTCTTTGCAGTATAAGAGTCTGGAGTTGACAAATTGATATATTAGATTAACCAAATCTGCTGGAGCGTTCATATTGATCAATTTATTTTATAGTATTTGAATGTTGACGTTGTCATACATATATGCGTTATATATGTATGTGGTTTGGAAGGCTATGTTGTCTGTTACTCCCTTTCCTTTGCGAAAACCTAGTTGATTGTTGTTGAAATTTTTGTTTTTTCCCAGCATCCATTCCATTCTGCTTTTGATCATGGTTTCGAGTATCTATTTTCCACATGATGAGAGTAAAATGGCTCTGTAATTTTCGGCTTCTGCAGGATCTCGATTGGGTTTTAAAAGGGTCACTACGTTAAATCTTTTCCAGTCCTCCGGAATTCTGTGCCCCTGCAGATATTTGTTGTAGGCTTCTAACAGGATTAGATGCACTCGGTGTGGCAAGTTTTTATATAATAAATATCGAATGTTGTCTAGTCCAGGAGCTGTTTTTTTTTTGTTTTCATGTGCGTTCTTGAGTTCTATAATGGTGAATGTTTCTGAGTAATTGTGGTTATTTGTTGCTATTGTTTCAAAATTGGGGTCAATGTTGATGGTCGCCATATTCTGGAGAATTCTTTCTTTTATATCATAATCTGTTTGAGGGCGGTAATTTTTGTCCTTGTTTAAAAATTTCTTTACTTTGTTCTATACGTACGTCATGTTTGAGTTTCTGTTTAAGGTTTCGCAAAACGATACGAATTTTTTCTTTTTTTTTTTAACTCTGTTCCAGTTTTTGCGATGTTTTTCTTTACTGTTGTGTAGTTGTCCAGTGTTGAGGAGTTATTGAAGGTTGATAAGGCTGCCCTCCTTTTTTGGATCCACTCTGAACATTCGTCGTCCCACCAAACATTTCCTTTTTTTTCCACGGTGGCTGATGTACTTACATGGGATAGATTCTTCTGCTGCCGACGTCATTATGTCCGTTAATTCTTTGTATTCGAGCTCTGATTTTGATATGGAGATGTCTTCCAGTACTCTGTTATGGTAGGTTTCCCAATTGGCTTTGGCGTAGTTCCCAATTTAGATTGGAGGGTTAGGTATTTGATTGCTTGGTGTATTTTTGTCGAGGTTGATGTTCAGGCAGGTCGGGTAGTGATCGCTGTTTCCGCAGTCGAATATTATGCTCCAGAATGCTTTGATGGCCATTTGTTTGTTTATACATCTCAACAATGTTGTGGTTATGTTGGAAATAACGAAAAGAGCCGTAAGACACCTGACAAGCCATACATTTTGCAGGCTCCAATAACTGTTTCTTTACGGAAGCAGTAACGTCAAGCAGTATTAAAATAAGATAATTGCACTAATAATGCTAGAACTATTTTCAAATTTCCAATAAGTCTCTAGTGGCTAGGTAAAAAATACCAAGCTCCAAACTTTTTGTGGCAAGCGTGTGGCAAATTTTTACCGGAGCCAATCATAATTCAGTTTCTGACGTTCGATTTCTGTCATCATGAAATTGTCAAAATTTGTCCCATATCGTATAGTATTTGTAGAACTTCACGGCAATGGATATCTTGGATCGAAAATTGGCTGAAGTCATTGACTATAAAAAACATAGACCGAGCATAAGCAGCCGGTTCATCTATAAATTCCCATAGTTTGCGATCCAAAACACATTTAAAAGAGCGAGTGAGACAAGGATCTCTTCTCCATCTCTTTTCACAAACATGGTCGAAGCAACAGCGCGAGGATAGAATAGGCGTAACCAGGCGAATCGATAAAGGATGTTAATGGGCGGAGGTCGGGAAGTTTCGAATGTTTCAAATTGTTTGTTTTTTTTTTTATTCATTGTTTTTAACTTTAATGAGAGTTACAGGGTTGATTTTGATTGAAAAAAATGTATGACATCCCACACAAGTTTTTGGTTATAAGTAAATATGAAGTAATTGGTTATCGCGATATTTGTTAGAGAATGCATATGACAACTAAGTCCATTTCTCGACGGTTCATACTCACGTCATCGATGACGTCATTACTTGGAAAAAACGTATGTCGTAGCTAATTCATATAATTTCAAGAGCATTCAAATTTTGCATTGAAGCCGAACAAGTATGTTCCAAAACGCTCTCCAGAACACGTTCAGAATTGTTTTCTATTTGGATTTTGTATTCAGGCTGATCATCCATTGGAAGCGCAGTCGCCTGTGTATCTGTCATCCGGATGCGCGCGATAGCGTGCGCACTGCTTGTGACTCTACGCTATTTCGGTTCGCTTCTGTTTGTGCATTGAAAAAATCATGTAGAATGGAATCGATATATGTTGTTTTTGAAAAATCCCCACATGAAAGGATTGCAAACTCGAGAGAGTAAAAAAATACATTCATATTAGTAGTCCAGTAAAGATATCATCATTAAAAAAAAAAGACGAGAAGCTGATCCTTTTGGAGTTGATCGGGGGAGGTCCATTGATTGTTAAACCGAAGAGATCACAATCGCCACAATTGTGGGTTTTTGCAAAGCGGTGTTTTCTATTCATAATAGTTCACAAAACGGTCTTCTCGTATATTATAGACAACAACGGTGCCGCACGGTCCGTCCGACGTGGACGGCATCCACGGCTACCGCGGAAACACCGGCAAGCGTGGCATTTCTGTCTTGCGTGCAGCAGGCGGACGTGTCGTACGCGTCAGTTGTTTTGTATTCGTTGATAGTGAAATGTGAAGAATGAAAATTATTGTTACTGGAATGTACATACTTGAAATTTTCAATTATGCGTCGAACATGATGGAATAAGAGGCAAACAGCGGATTGTGACGCTCCCCGAGATTTTCCGGTTCGATTTCCGACGGGGATGAGGAAAATTGTTGTTGGTTAATAAAGTTCGGGCGCCACCCCTCGTATTTTACATGGCCCACAGTGCCTATCGGGTAGCTTTTATACAGTGAAAAAAAGTCCTGGCGTTTGTTATTCCCGAAATTCCGCATAATCGGCTCTGAAATGGACAACTGAACTTTTTTTTCAAATAAAAACACGGTGATTATGAGAATAAAGCTACCTGTATTTTGGTCCCAAAAGTAACAATTTTGACTGGTTTCCAACCAGTCGATCAAATAAATAAAAGAAAACTTAACAATAGGCTGGTTTTCCAATCAGGAAAAATAAATAAAAACAATCCAGAAATAATAGTAAAGAAATAAATCAGTCAAAAATTCTACCGGTGGAGATTGAAAAAAAATCGCAGCTAACTAAAATGTAGTTTTACAGTCGTGCAATATCAAAAAGTAAGAGTGTGGAGGAAACGGCGTGTGAACGAAGTTTGAAGCGACGGTTTTTTTTTTACGGCGAATTCTTGTACAGGGAAACAGAGGTTTGAAGAATCTAGACTTTTCCGACGACGTAGAGAAAAATGTATGGGGAAAACTGACGTGATCGGGTTATTTTCCACGAGGAGAAAAACGGGTTAGAGGCATAGAAATGATTCAGACCTCGGCTGTCTGTTTTTCCGGTGACGAAAAAAACTGAATAATAAACGTTAAAAAATGTTACACACAAGGGTCGTAACTCCAGAGGCCTCTCTGTACGATTTTTTGGAACTATCCCAAGATCATTACGTAGAAGAAAATTATAACGATTGACAAGAAAAACGCGGTGTTGAACTCAGTCTCAAATATCCCTCCCGGCAAAAGTCGTTCCCCTGAAACACATTATTTAAGCAAACTAAAAGAAAACCCCAGTTAAGCAGGAAAAATTGGAAAACTGTTTCCGTGAGTCAAACCTTGACCCTGGGCATTCTTCCCAAATTCATTTCATTTCATTTCAAAAGAGTAGTTCAACCCATTGAAACTAAAGTCTGTTCCAAGAAAACTCACCTGAACGTAACTAGAAAAATAGTATTTTAATCTCACCCGGTTGATTATTTCACATTAACGCGGCTTTACTTGGGAGAATTTCGACAAAATCATACACATTTCCGGGTGTAAAAGTCTTACTTCATGGCAAATGAATTTAAAGTGAGAAGAAAACGCGGGCTTGAAAATCTCGTGGCGTGTCGGGTATTTAGCACACTTGTTACGGGTTCAATGGTTCGCGGGCCGCGTGATTTCTGAACATCATGGACTGGTGAATGGGAGGCCGTCAATTGGCTGCAACATGGCATGACGTCGCCTTAGGAATATAACCGTGTTATTTGAAACTGGAAAATTTGTATTAAAGCCATTCTTAATTTTGTATTACTAAAATTACGAAATATATCAGATTTTAGAATAAGATGCTGATCCTCAAAGGTGTAGATTCTTGATGTAGAATGTAGGTCCGCTTATTTTTGACATAGGTACAGTGTTGAATATTCAAGATATTATGTCAGTTTTTGTTCAGTTCCATGAAGACCGCTTTCCATAATTTGATCTATACAAAATTTGAATTCCACTCTCAATAACAAACTAGAATAAACGTTCCGAAATTGGAGAAAAAAGATTCTTGAAATGACGTGGGGAGGATATTATGTAGAGATCAGAAGCTTTTAAGAAAAATTACATTTTTTCTAGAAACAAAACTCATAAGTTCAACCGAGGTTCAACCACCAACTGCTCTGTAGGGAGTACCTATACGTTGTTTTCATACTATAAACAGTAAACACTGATGAAAAAAAAAATTTTAAAAAAATGCTGGGGATGTGGATGACGGATGCGGATATCAGTATGCCAGATGCCTTTGATTGTTGAGCTCAGTGACATATCCGCACCGCGACGCCGCGCGTCGGGGAAATTTTTTTGTTTAGGTGTATAGTGTATGGCGTACCATCGTTTTTTCATGCGGTATTTGATACTGAAAACATTTCAATGATGTTTCGATCTATAGGTAGTGAGATTTTGGAAATTAGCATAGGTTCTATAATAATACTAAGATTATTATTTTTTGAGGTGTATGTATGTTATGTTACTCATCCGCGTTATTCGAATTAGAGAATGTAGAATATTTAAAAAGAAGAGCGCGATGTACCTGGATATTTTACAACGACCGTGAAATTTTTATGAGAAAGGAATCACAACAAAAGACTATTATGAGATCATGATTTAGTAGATCATTATGATTTTCATGGATATAGAAGATAGCATCAGTATTGGTGTGAATAAAGAAATTTTAAAATTATATTCACCGTTTGAATACAATGTAAAATATTTTGAGAAATTTTATATATTTTATTTTAATACCAGGATAGCGTTGATCCATAGATGAAATAGACGCATACTTACCTTATAAAATGCTGGAAAAAAAAGTCAAATTTCGAATGATATATATTTATTTTTTATCAAAAGATAGACAATTGCATTACACACATACATGAATCCCCAAAGAGGTAAATTACACTATTTACCATAATATGTAGGGGATTGGGGGCATAAAAAAGCAACTAAAAATAGAACAAATACAAGCATCTTCTACTCACTATCCAATTACATCACACAATTCAAACAGAAAACTAATTTTAGTATATCTAATGAGAAATACAAAAACTTATCAAATACAATAATCATTATACACAATATATTAATGATTTCATTATAATAATGTCCATGATGGAGAGTTAGGACAGAATCTTCCAGCAGATGTCTCTTATCATCATACGGACTATCATCATACGGACTAGCTACTTTGTTTGTTTGTTGAAGAGTCTGTATCGGTGTAAAGCACAGTACATTTTTTCAAAACGATTTTTCATGTAATCATAGTGAAAGTTGTTAATGGTGGTCTTAGCCAAATCTAAAATACACATTCCAGCATTATTGGCTTATTGAAAAATACTTCAGATTTTGCCAACTCAATTATTACAAGATTCTCATTGATTATTGTACTACTTTTAAACTCAGGTTTTGAAATTAAAGCCTCAGCTCCATATCGACCTTCCCATTTAGTAACAAGCTTAACTGAAGAATGTTTTCGAACATTTTCCATAGTTTTTCCAAAAACAGCATTAATCATAAGTTTAAAGAGGTTTTTCTCAAAGTCATTTTTGTAAGCCTGTCTGAGACGAGTATTCAAATCAATATAGGATTTTAACCACGGAGACAGATAAAATGAAATTGCTCTATGGATTTTTGATAGTTTAACGCCCAAACGCAATACCTGTTTCAAGTTTCTGTAGTGAATAATATATTTTTCTCTATTGAAGAGTGTTGCCATTAGCTTGATATTTTCAGAACCAAGAGGTGTCTTATGTTCAGGACAAGGGGGTAAATCTGAAAATAGATCGTGTAACTCATGAGGGACCTCCAAGTCTACCTCTTAAATAAAGCCTTTGTTAGAGGTATCATCAACGTCTAAAACATTGAAAGAAGATAGTTCAGCATCACTCAACCACTTGAATCCATCAAAGGGCAGGTGTTGAGACATCGCCCACCCATATTGATTGTTGATATCAAAATACACGAGATATGTTTCTTCTCTAGAAAGATCGTATGAAGGAATATGCTTATTATTGCATTCAGCATGCCTTTTAGAACACTGACCTAGACCTCCTCGTATACCCCTTTCAATGAACATGGCCATATCTAAATCAGTCAAGTTCAAGCCTAGGATGATCAGATTCAAAGAGTTGATACAGCATACATTGCCAAGAATAACCAGGGAGAGTAAACGAATGAGCGGAGTCTAATCCATGAGTTTTATGAGCTGCTGATCTAAATTGCTGAAACACGTCAGCCAATAACAAAATATCAGTTTTCATGTAAAGTTCAGAATAATCACGCATTGTTCGACATGAGAATGTATTCCAGACTTTTTGGGCATGTGCGTACTCACGATCTGAAATACATTTATCTTCCAATCCGCTATGAAATTCTGACTTGAGGGGTGATTGACGTTCATTGATTTTAGACCAATCATCCATAAAGTCATATGGAAGTATACCTTTACGAGTGAACAATTTGAAATGTTCATCATTCAGATCCTTGAATTCGGACTCCAAAATTGGAGAATCTGAAAGATATGATGCGAGTTTATCTAAACTGGAAGCCATAAAACGAAAAGTATCCAAAAATCTGAACTGAATACGACTTTCAGGGATATGCTTCGTAAAGGAGATGTATTTCTCTTTGTTTACAGGAAGAACATAGATTGGCCCATCCACTTCAGCTAAAGCTTTGATAAGCAAATGTTCATCATATGAACTAAGACAATGAAATAAGATAGGAATAATGTGGCTAACTTGGAAATTCAAATTACATTTTTCATGGGCATGTCCTCTATATTGTAGCAACCCATTTTTCTGGTGACAATTTTGTGTGCTCTCTGATCATTCTTCTCTACCTTGATAATCATTTTTGACAGTGGTGAAAGCTCAATTCCTTTTGATGGTATTTTGAGTGCAGAAGATGGACTCCTATGCTGCCAATGTGTTTTGTAATGATGAGCCAGATACCTATTTCACTGATATGGTGAGTGGTCTCACAGAGTTACCTCACTCAATTCAATATTGCGCGTTTCAAGTTATTTAAGAGAAATGTAATTGTGATTCCTATTTTGCGAAACTTCCAGCAATTAAGGTGTGAGAATTCATACCGGTGGTTTAAGAGTTTGATTCTTGAGCTATCAAGAAATGGTTGAAATCTTGCCACGGCTCCTTCTTCCAGCGATTATGGTTTTGGTCTAAAGAGTTTAACGCTTGTCAAATGGTCTGCCAGCGCTCGTGGTTTCCTATAGCGTTGAGGTATGAAGTATATTCATACTTGTGGTATGGGAGTTTGGTTCTTGTGAATGAAGTGATCTCGAGTTAAGAGTAGTTAAATATCATTTTTAAGGCTATATCGACTTGCCACGGCTGAAAGTTATAGAATGACTATAACGGTGGGTTTAAGGCATGTGGCTTGATACACCTGGCGGTGATTATATTAAAATTGATTAAGGAGAAAAGTTATTTGTGTCGGGATTATATGACCAGCCTACGTGGGGGACGCCCAGGGGACGCCCAATCTTTGTTATTTTGTTTAAAGTGTAGAAAGCTACACTGTTGTTGTGTGGGGGTCAACCATTGATCCAATATTGTATGACTATACACTTGCATTGTATTTGAGGTTGATTATCATATTTACACGTGTCTCAAGGTACGAGCTTTCGTACCCGGTAGAAACAATTACAGAGTCTCTCTTAATACCCGTTTTTAATTTGAACACTTCAAGAACTTAAGCTTGTCAAATTCCTCAATGTATGTAAACTTCAATAAGGAAGGTGACTCCGCCTAATTTTTCTTCCAGGTGCGTTTGTTTTGGTCAAAAGTGAAGCTGAGCTTGGTGAACTAGTCAATTATTTATTTGTTATTGTTACAAATAAATGCTGACAATGGTTGGAAGTGAATTTCACTTCACAATATATACCTTTCAAGTGACAATGATCACGAACCCTTTTATCTTCCGCTTGAAAAACCTTTTCACATACATGACAACAACTCGCCTTGAAAAATTGTTTAACTTGTTCAGATGTAAGCTTCTCCATTGGAAGACTGTCATCACATTCTCAGCAAACTCAAAAAGTTCCTTAACAAACCATTGAATACAATCCTCTCCTGTACAAGACTTATAAACACAGAACACATATACAAAGTTTAGAAAAAAAACGTTAATGGAGGGTGGGGCCTATGGAGGACTATAACAAGGAGACGAATCGACATACGAATATCCCTGAAATTCTGTCCCTCTTTTTCGTTAGTTCATTTGAGGGCGCTGTTGCTAGTAGGGCTTTGATTTATTCATTGTCATGGTAACGTTTATTGATTGTCAATAATTTGTCAAGATACTTTTATCACATTTTCATTAATTTTTTCCAAATTTCCACTCCACATTCCACATGCAGTGCATTCTCTATAAGGCAAAAAATTGAGGATGAATCGTCGCAGCATCGTGTTTCAAGCCCATGGTTTGTTCAATTATGACTGTTGTCAATGAAGTATATGAGGTCACTCAGTTACTATCAATTGATACAATCAAACAAAAAAATATGAAAATTCTAGAAATTTCAGAATTATGTATAACAAATAATATATTTATGATACCTTTTATCATCAAATAGTGAGAGTTTTGAAGCAACCTAGCTAATAAAAATTGTTGCATCCTGATAGAGTATTCGTAACGTTGTTTCAATTATGTTGCCTAGGTGACATTTTTGTTTGACATCAAATCACTAACGACTCTTCGCCATCTGGGAGTAACAATTGAACCTGAATCACGATTTGAAACCTGGACCACTTTTATGCATTTCGATTTCTCTCCTAGTGACAGTCCTCCATAGTGGGGCCTAAGTGGAAGCTTTGATTCGCATCCACGGAGTAGCGCTGATGTGCCTGAAGTTTGTTAGATCTCGAGAAGATGGCGGTATGTGGAATGCCACATGACAACTAATTAGCTTGTCATGATGATAGATGAAGTCATTTGAACGTCACCCTTCATCTTCATGTTGTCTTTCATGCTTTGATTCCTCTCTAAGTGAAAAAATGCCCTGGTAATCCTCATGAGAAAACCTATAAGAACGCAGAATACAACCCGGAATACTAGAGGCTCATTAATGTTCCAGCCGCCATCGGAAAAGTTCCGGAGAAATGCATCCTCCACAACATAAGGAGTCACACACAAAAAACTTTCTGCCAGAAAAACAAATGGGATTTCTCCCAGTGTATTCTAGAACAAATCAAACAGTGAGGCTAAGTGACACCATCCTGAAAAGGTCGAACAAAGGCGAAGAAACAGAAGAAGTGTTCCCCGACGAGTTTCGTACAGCCCAGCCGTCCCACACCACATGGAGCCATGCACCGCTTTCCGAGACCTCCGGAGTAAGTGGCATTTTCTCATAGTCACCATCTCACTGGGTCAGCGCCCCGCAGCGCTTCCGCAGATAGAAAGCCCACACTGACCCCATCCCCAGATGGATCTGGACATTCAAGAAAAACCGAAAAAACTACATTTATTCAAAGATTTAGTCTTTATTTGATAAATAAAGACATTTTCAACGTCAAAGTCAATGTCAGTGCTTTTATGTAAAGGGAACTGTATAATATATTACAGAAATCTTCAATAATACAGTTCATTTTTTATTTAAAGTTACAGTGAAAGATCATAATTGGAGGTTGAATGTTGTCATGAAGTGCTCGCTAATTGAAATGAAATGATAAAATATTTGATTATAAACTTTATTTTCTCGATTAAAGAAGGTTTTTTATCATCAATTTCAAAATAATCATCACTGTCTATGCTCGAACGTTTTTTTCTATCAAATCAAATACATTTTGAACATAGCAAAATAAAGTGAATCACAGTTCAATCTATGACTATCGTGAAAGAACATGTTTGCCAACCTTTAACCTACAATTTTGATCTGTCACTGTAACTTTAAATAAAAAATGAACTGTACATTATTCAAGTCTGATAGTTCGACTCGCATCCGCTTCATTCCGCGGCGCATTGTTCCGTAAAATTTTATACGTCAGAACATTCAACATAATATCCAATGCTAAATGGAATATGAGATTGATATTTTTGACTATTTTTTGTTTCATATTCTTCAACAGGGATCAAGAGACACTCGGAATCGGCATATATAACAAAAGGTGCTTTTGTTTTGAAAGAAAAGTTAGTGCACTCAACAAACCTTCGATTTTTCAGGAAGCTTTGGAAGAGGACCATTATTCATATTTTCGCAGTCTTGCGGATGATCTTCCAGTTTTCCAACATCATAAAAGTAATGAAGACAACGATCACAAATATACTTAGCACCATTGTGTTTACTCAGCTGTGATGAAACAAGACGGGAAAGATTTTTTATCCAAACAAAGTGAGTTTTGATTGGAAGAATCATCTCCTCTTCACCACTTTGATAATTGTCTTGTACCATTAGAAGATTAATATGATACTCAACTTTTTTTTTGGTGATATAGGCCGGTATAACCTTGAAAGACTCTTCCGATTTTTCTAATCTGTAGAAGTTTATAGAAATATTATTTTGCTTTTCAAATCGAGTTACCTGAGATAATGTCATGGAAAACTTAATTCCTTTCAAATTTAAAACTGTCTGAGGATGAGGATACGAAGACGTCCTATTTGGTTAATTGGGTTAAACTTATTTATATTAATGGCTAAATTTAGTATTTTAGATAAGGCCCAACCACTATCTTTTTTCTGAAACTCCTCTGATTCACTAAGCAGGGGGATTTTGAAAGTTTTATCAAATCATGTATCTTCATAAGAATTCTGATATAAAGGGGCATTTTGGGTATTCAAATATTTATTTTCCGTCAAGGTTATATTTGCTTTAATCACTTTGAATTCACCACAGAATACAGTGTCAACTTTGACAGCATGATTATTTTTCAGGATATTTTGAACTCTTCTTTTAAATATAACCTTACAATCCAATGAATATCCAATGATGTCTTTATGGTGAGAATAATCAAGGCACCTGTTCGAACTCTAGATTCAAAAGCTGTACCCTGATCTTCCCATTTTACACGGTAGCATACTCGTTTTTTATTCTTGATTCCAGACCCCTTTTTTCGAAGTATTTTGAACTGTTGTCTCAAACTTTTGACATAAACCATTGCTGCTTGTAAATGTTGTTGTTTGCCTATTGATTGAGCAGTTTTCAAAGCTTTGTTAATCTTTCTAACTACTCGAACATATTCAATCAAGCCTTTTCGAAGAAGTTTTTCGGAGAATTGACTCGAAATAGTCCAAGTAGTGCAGCAATATGCTTAATTGCATTCGCAATTGCAGACATGATTCACAAAAACTGATACGATTAAGAAAAAAAAAGAAGCAAAACACGCTCGAACACTTCAAGAGACAATCTAAGACTGATGGAAGTAACTCAACCTCAATATGATTTTTTTAAATAACGATACTCTAAAATTGTCACTAAGAAAAATAGCAGAACACGTCTGAATACTTTGAGAGACAATCGAAGACTGATGTAAATAGCTCGCCCTCAATATTATGAAAAAAAAAGGTCATTAATTTAAATTGCTGCTAAGAAACTGAACACGTCCGAACACTTCAAGAAACAATCTGATACTAATATTCTAACTCACCCGAATCTAACTTTAAAAAGACTTTGCTGATACAGATGTTCTCTGCTGTTGGACTGCAGGTGACCTGAAGTCCTCTTTTTTTTTTTTTTTTTTCGATAATCCTTTGTGATACAGTTGTTCTTCTCTGCTGTAAGACTATAGCAGTGCTCTACACGTCTTGAAGTTACTCTTTTTGACAATCTTTTTTCTTTCACTATTGCAATATTGCCAATTCCAAATTGAATATTTTGGGATCCTATGAAAAATATATTATTTTATTTTCTGCGATATAATTTTGGCGACTTAACGTACCTGCAATCTCAAGGATTTGCTATTAATTCAAGCAGTCTTCAAATGTAGGTATCCAATTTTTGCAATTCAACATCAGTGAAGTGGTCAGATAATCGTTGATGAGTAACTGAGTAAAAGAAAAAATGGCTTCACTTGCACATACAACAATTTTCTTACAAAACGCAACTCCAAAACCCTCAATACATATTTTTGATTATAATAAGCTCGAATTATACAGCATTTTTCATATTGAAATATTAAAAATCATCAATTTCAAATCCAATCGATGTTTCCAAGAAATTAAATCAAATTAAAATTATTGTAACATTATCTATAGACTCTACTAGGCAGGTACCTAATTTTGATAAAATATCTCCTTTCCAATTCATCACAATAAACAAGGAATTAGTAGGGTTTGTTTTTAAACTTCAAAATAATATAAAAATAGTGTTTTTACACTATCAAACATATTATTTTCTAGATAATCAAGCTTTTATTATTGATAATCAATATTATTCAAAGTAACCATTAGTTATTATTTATTATCACACAAGATTTATTGAACGAAATACTTTTATATAAGTGTAATAATAAAGTGAGCAATTATTTTGGTGAAAACATTGTAAGAGAATATGTTAATTGAAAAAAATAAATGAAATAACATAAATAAATAGTTGACTCACCTTATATGAAAAAATATTTTTTTTTTCTATTCAACTTGTGTACTCTTTCGATGAACAGCTTATGGACACCATGCACAGTCGGAGGGGAAATCCTTATCAATCAATTTAAACGAATTAATAAATTTGCATAACTGTTTTCACTAAAAATAATATACATTGAAAAATAATCCAAATTTAACGTATGAGAATGTGGTCTAACTTATCAACTTCAAATGTGCTGGTATTGGATTTACGTAGAGAATTGCGAAGAGGTTTCAAAAAATCGAACCATGTATCGAGTTCAACTATTTATAAAGAACTGAGCTGACTTCTTTTTTCTTGATCTAATCAACCGAACTAGACTAGGGAGGGTAGGAAAGTCTAAACGAAACCCATAAATGTACAGACTGATCCCTCTTCTAGAAAGTTATTTCCAATTTGAATAATTATTCATCAATCACAAAAAACATCCAAATATATGACTTCTCCTAAGGATTCTTTCCTATGCTTAGTAGACCCTCTGAAAAATGATTTACTTGCTAGAAATAATTCACCTTCATGTATAACACTTTCATATACATATATGTGCCAGTTGGAAAAAATATTATCAACTGTGTACACCTTTTCAATGCAATAATTATTATACCAGCACCTCTCGATAATGAACCCCCATGTATAGATATCTTGAAGTGAATTATGTACTACTAACATGCTAAATAAAATTTCAATTGGTCAAGATAAAATTAGTTGAAAATGTGAATTTTTTAAGTATGTAATAAAATGATTGAACGCTTTATGCAGACAAAAAAAATATGAACAATTTGTATACATGAACTATGTGATGTAAAACAATTTTCGTCAGACGCCGTTTTATTAGTTGATAATTAATGGTATAGAGATGTAAGTGGTCTCTATAATCATGCCTCTGTTGACAGATTCATAGTTGTGGGACGTGGGACCTGTACATTTATGGGTTTCGTTTAGACTTTCCCACCCTCCCTAGTCTAGTTCGGTTGATTAGATCAAGAAAAAAGAAGTCAGTTCAGTTCTTTATAAATAGTTGAACTCGATACATGGTTCGATGTTTGAAACCTCTTCGCAATTCTCTACGTATATCCAATACCAGCACATTTGAAGTTGATAAGGTAGACCACATTCTCATACGTTGAATTTGGATTATTTTTCAATGTATATTATTTTTAGTGAAAACAGTTATGCAAATCTATTAATTCGTTTAAATTTCCCCTCACGACTGTGCATGGTGTCCATAAGCTGTTCATCGAAAGAGTACACAAGTTGAATAGAAAAGAAATTTGTTTTTTCATATAAGGTGAATCACCTATTCATTTATGTTATTTTATTTATTTTTTTCAATCAACATATTCTCTTACAATGTTATCACCAAAATAATTGCTCACTTTATTATCACACTTTTATAACATTATTTCGTTTAATAAATCTTGTGTGATAATAAATAATAACTAATGGTTACTTTGAATAATAATAATTATCATTAACAAAAGCTATTTGTTCAATAGCGTAAAAACACTATCTTTATAATATTTTAAAGTTTAAAAGCAAACCCTAGTAATTCCTTGTTTTTTTGTGGAAAATTGGAAAGGAGATATTTTATCAAAATTAGGTACCTGCCTAGTAGAGTCTATAGATAATAAATATGAAGGATTGGCTGTGTTGCTCATCTCAGAATAGCAGGAAGGAAAGAAGTTGTAGTACTCTGAGCAAGTTTATTTAATAATAGCTGGCAAAGCGCTTTCGGCTAATACGCCATCTTCAGTGCCCCAACTGAAAGTGAGACATTGGTAGAGAATTTTCCCTAAACATATACCTATGTTTATACAATGAAAGAAAAGAAAAAAAAAACCCTAAATACTCACTTGTCAGTGTAATGTGCAGGTGACCTTATTCAACATCAAAATTGTGATTAGCATCTAAGCCCCTTTTTCAAAGGTGTTTGTCGGTCAGACATAATGGTCCGTTATGGTTCAAAAATTGGTTGTATTCGGGGTCTAATTGGTATGGTCAATTGATCAAAGCGGGTACAGGTTTTTAAAATAACATTCAACAAAGCACGTACAAGACATCACAACACTTTAAAATTTGATAACTAGTCTTAACTACGCATTTTTTATAAAGTTGAATTGACCACGAGTGGTGAGAAGGTACTGAACCAGCGAGATGAATTTTGCAAATCATTAAATAAAGTTAGGTTAATTAACAAAAGGAGTAGACTGCAACGGTGAATTGACAAACCAGTGTCAGGCAGGTGGTGACATAATGGTGAATTAGTTAAATTTCAACAGGAGGACGTTAAAGTTAAAGAAAAGTGTTTGATTTGAATTTAAATTTTAATTATGTAATCTCCTATGAAGAGGAGTGTAAGGTCTGTTAAGGTAGGGGAGTGTAAGGTCTGTTAAGGTCTGTTAAGGAAAATCTAGACGATTGTAATTCTTAGATGACACCTGATGGAGAATCCTTGAATTGGAGCCAGGACTAAAATTATGATTACTCAACTTGATGTGTTCTCCGAAAGCAGAGTTAGGTCTTTTCAAATGTTCAGAAATTCTTGTTTTTAGGGGTCTACAAGTGCGTCCAATGTAGGAACAACTACAAGAGTCACATTCCAATTTGTAGATTCCACTCTTAGACAACACATCAAAATTATCCTTAGTGTTAATGAACATCGAACCCATACTACCTGAATTCTTGAAAGAGCATCGTAAGTTTTCATTATATTTAAGGAAGATTTTGGATTTTTTTTTTATTAAGAAAAGGGTTGATAAAGGGGAAAGAAATGTATCTGGGATTTTGATCTGTATTAGGGTAAGTAGCTAATCTAAGTTTATTAAAAGAGATTTTGTTAATGAGAGAGTCTATAATGCCAGGGTCATAGCCATTGTTGGAAGCAATCTGTTTCAGAGTATTCAATTCCAGAGAGTAATTAACTGGTGAGAGAGGTAAGTTAAGCAAACGATGGATGTAGCAATAGAACGCTGCCATTTCATGTTGATAAGGGTGGTTTGAGTTGGACGGTTTAACATGATCAAAAGTTGAATTTCCTTGACATCTCTCTACTCAAAACTCCGAATAAACTTGATATTTCCATTTTTAGAAAACCGACCCAGACTGACCATGTCATACCGTCCAACTCAAACCACCCTTATCAAACTTAAATGGCAGCGTTCTATTGCTACATCCATCGTTTGCTTAACTTAAGCCAGGTTCTCATTAGTCGATTTTATTGATCAATATCATTGAATCTATACCAGTTAACATAGAAACGAATGGAAAATTAATTCACATGATTCAACAATATTGAACATTCAATCTAGTTTTTGAAATGGTTGCCAAGAAGAAAGTTGTGCGTGCTGGCGTTCGTATGATGTGTGAACAGTTAATAAACACAATCAAAAACAGGAAACGAAGAAAACCTCGTCGTTGGTGGGTCAAGCCATGGATTTTAAAACGGGGAAAAGAAGGCGCTTCAGTAAAACTGTTACCGGAATTGGCAACAAGTGACTCAGATGCCTATAAGAACCATTTAAGAATGAGCAAAGAGCAATTTGAAGACATTCTAAACAAAATCTCACCCCGCATACAGAAGGAAAATACCTTATTGAGGGACGCTCTTCCAGCAAGACTAAAATTACAAGTTGTTTTAAGATATTTAGCCACGGGAGATTCTTTTCCATCTTTAAGTGCACTATATAGGCTGCCCAAAAACAGTATTTCACAGTTCTTACCAGACGTTTGTGAAGCCATATACAGTTGTTTGGAAAATTTTATTAAGGTAAGTTTATTAATCAAATGAATTTATAACACTTGATTCTAATATTTATATAATGCTCCATATTGCTTTGGTCAGAATGTCTTCGTTACCCTGCTCATTGTCATATGGTGGTGACTGATATGAAGATGGCTGCTCGTTTTCATATGGTGGTGACTGCTCATTCCCACATGCTGATGGCTGATATGAAGGTGATGACTGCTGATTCCCATAATATGGTAGTGACTGATTTGAAGATCCCTGCTCATTCGCAAAATTCGGTATGGTCATAGAGCAAGCCGAGCTATTTCGACTTTGTAAATGTGCAGAGATGGAAATTTGGTCTAGTCTGTCTTTAGTCATTACAGACTGTAGTTTTTCTTGGCATACCAGGGCTTTTTCAAGTGGCATATTTGTTAGTTGATATGCTAGACTCTTACAAAATATGTCAAATTCATTTTCGTTTGGTTCTTTGCACTCCTTTGCTATATTTTGAAGTTTATATATAGTATCGTCGATTGCATTTTCAGGTTTCCGTTTCTTTTTGGAGAGCGACTGTGGAGTTGCAATCGGGCTTAAGCGTCTCATTTTAATTGCGACAGCTTTGTCTTTGGAAGTTGATGTGGTCACGACTTCATGACTTAAATGTTCTTGTGGTTCGTCTGATTCTTTGGCATTTGCTCCTACTTCGAGGTTGGGAATTTGGGTGGCGAGTTCGGAATCATCTTCGACTTGTGTTTGTTGGAGCACCTGAAAAAAGCGAAAATATTCATTTGCGTTTAATAATTATTAATGTAAAATATTAAAAAAAAATCTTTCTAGATGTAGCTATCATTATTCACTTTTATTTTGCAGGTTCCTTCCACTGAAAAAGAATGGCTTGACATTGAATATCATTTTAACAAGAAATGGAACTTTCCCACTTGTTGCGGAGCAATGGATGGAAAACATTGTGTAATTCGTAAGCCAGCACACACGGGGTCGGAGTATTACAATTATAAACATACTTTCAGTATCGTTTTATTTGCATTAGTTGATGCAAACTACTGCTTCACATATATTGATGTAGGCACTAATGGTAGAGTAAATGATGCTGCAATATATTCTAAATCATCTTTATGTGAAGCTATAGAACGTAATTTACTTAATATTCCGTCTAACAGTGTTTTCGTGGGCGATGATGCATTCCCGTTGCGAACAAATCTTCTAAAACCCTATCCCAGAAGTGCACCACTTACTTTACAGCAACGTGTTTTAAATTGCAGGCTTTCACGAGCCCGTAGAATATCTGAAAATGCTTTTGGTATTTTGGTACAAAGATTTCGAATATACGAAAAACCAATGGCAGTAAAAGTTGAAACAACTGTGAAGATTATTAAGGCTACATGTGCTCTGCACAACTGGCTCCGTAAAACATCAAGTCGTGCATATTTTCCCACAGGAAGTGTTGATAGGGAAGATATTGAAAATGGTACTATCATCCCAGGTAACTGGCGTGAACATGAAGCCAATGGAATAGCATCAATAGGAAATGTGGGCAGTAATCACTACAGCCGTGATGCAGCAAAAAAACGTGATTTCTATGCTGACAAATTTACCACAACAGAAGCAGTTCCATGGCAATGGATAATGATATAATAGTGTTATTGGTAGTTTAATTTTTGTAGCATTTATGTATTTACATTTTTGTTTGCATTAAGGACTGTATGTTTGATTAATTTTGAAAATTGTATTACGAAATACAAAAATAAATTTGAATAATTAGAAAAACAAATTATTACTTACCAAGTTTGATTGACTTTCTTTTGGAAGAGAAACTCCTCTTAAAAATTGATCGGCTTGGGCAAACCAAAAGAGTTTTGGTTTATACAAATCCTCTACTCCGGTGCCACTCTTGTTGGCTTTCAGTACTTTGTTAAGTTCCACTTTATACGTAGTACGGATACTTTTAATTTTGTTTTTAATATCAAGGTTAGAGATTCTATGTCCATTCCAACACGCATATTTTCATAACTTTTTTCCCGTAGGGTTATATTTTTATAATTTTCACATTTGAAGTTCCATAAACAGTCCTCCGCCTGATATAACTCCAGAAATTTTGCAACATGATAATCCCTCCATTTAAAAGACATTTTGATTTATTTATTTCAACACAAACACACACCGAAAAAAGTTTCGACTCGACTGAAAGCTTGTTCCAGCTTGTTCTCACGATCAAGCACTGTTCAATTTCATTGAATCAATATGATTGGTCCACCAAAAGTAGAAATGGCTTCCAGTTTTCTAGAAATGCATAAACATTGAACAATATCGTTGAAGTAATGTTCACATCAATCTATTTCATTTCAATGACATCGATTCAATGATATTGATCGATAAAATCGACTAATGAGAATCCGCCTTTATTATAACCTCTCTCGCCAGTTGATTACTCTCTGGAATTGAATACTCTGAAACAGATTGCTTCCAACAATGGCTATGACCCTGACACTGGTTTGCCTGACACGGTGTTTGTCAATTCACCGTTGCAGTCTACTCCTTTTGTTTATTAACCTAACTTTATTTCATGATTTGCAAAATTCCGTTGATTGAATAAATTCAATCACCGAAAATTCATCTCGCTGGTTCAGTACCTTCTCACCTCTCGTGGTCAATTCAACTTTATAAAAAAATGCGTAGTTAAGACTTGTTATCAAATTTTAAAGTGTTGTGATGTCTTGTACGTGCTTTGTTGAATGTTATTTTAAAAACCTGTACCCGCTTTGATCAATTGACCATACCAACTAAACCCCGAATTAAACCAATTTCTGAACCATAACGGACCATTATGTCTGACTCTGACCGACAAACACCTTTGAAAAAGGGGCTCAGATGCTAATCACAATTTTGATGTTGAATAAGGTCACCTGCACATTACACTGACTAGTGAGTATTTAGGGTTTTTTTTTTCTTTTCTTTCATTGTATAAACTCAGGTATATGCTCGGGTATATATTTAGGGAAAATTCTCTACCCATGTCTCACTTTCAGTTGGGGCACTGAAGATGGCGTATTAGCCGAAAGCGCTTTGCCAGCTATTATTAAATAAACTTGCTCAGAGTACTACAACTTCTTTCCTTCTATAGAGAATGTTATAATAATTTTAATTTGATTTAATTTTTTGAAAACATCGATTTGATATGAAATTGATGATTTTAAATATTTCAATATGAAATGCTTATTATAATCAAAAATATTTATTGAGGGTTTTGAGGGTTATATCGCAAAAAATGAAATAATATATTTCTCATAGGTTACCCAAATATTCAATTTGGAATTGGCAATATTGCAAGTGTGAAAGGAAAAAGATTGTCAAAAAGGGTAACTTCAAGAGGTGTCCAGCACTGCTGTAGTCCTACAGTGGAGAAGAACAGCTGTATCACAAAGGATTATCAAAAAAAAAAAAAAAAAAAGAGAACTTCAGAACACCTGCAGTCCAACAGCAGAGAACATCTGTATCAGCAAAGTATTTTTAAAGTTAGATTCGGGTGAGTTAGAATATTAGGATCAGATCGTTTCTTGAAGTGTTCGGACGTGTTCAGTTTCTTAGCAGCAATTTAAATTAGTGACCTTTTTTTTATTATATTGAGGGGGAGCTATTTACATGAGTCTTAGATTGTCTCTTGAAGTATTCAGACGTGTTCTGCTATTTTTCTTAGTGACAATTTTAGAGTATCGTTATTTAAAAAAATCATAGTGAGGTTGAGTTACTTCCATCAGTCTTCATTGGTCTCTTGAAGTGTTCGGACGTGTTCTGCTATTCTATTTAGTTAAAATTTTAGAGTAGCATTATTTTAAAAAATCATATTGAGGTTGAGTTACTTCCATCAGACTTAGATTGTCTCTTGAAGTGTTCAGACGTGTTCTGCTATTTTTCTTAGTGACAATTTTTGAGTGTAGTCATTTTAAAAAATCATATTGAGGGTGAGTTACTTTCATCAGTCTTAGATTGTCTCTTGAAGTGTTCGGACGTGTTTTTCTTTTTTTTTCTTAATCGTATCAGTTTTTGTGAATTTTGTCTGCAATTGCGAATGCAATTAAGCATATTGCTGCACTACTTGGAATATTTCGAGACGATTCTTCCAAAGAACTTCTTCGAAAAGGCTTGATTGAATGTGTTCGAGTAGTTAGAAAGATTAACAAAGCTTTGAAAACTGCTCAATCAATAGGCGAAAAACAACATTTACAAGCAGCAATGGTTAATGTCAAAAGTTTAGGACAATAATAATATACGAGTATGTCACCGTTTATAATGGGAATATCTGAGTACAGCTTTTGAATCTAGAGTTCGACAAGGTGTCTTGATTAATCTTCACCCTAAAGACATCATTGGATTTTTATTGGATTGTAAGGTTATATTTAAAAGAAGAGTTCAAAATATTTTGAAAAATAATCATGCTGTCAAAGTTAACACTGTATTTTGTGGTGAATTCAAAGTGAATAAAGCGAATATAACCTTGACGGAAAATAAATATTTAAATACCCAAAATGCCCCTTTATATCAGAACTCTAATCTAGATACATGGTTTGATAAAAATATTAAAATCCCCATGCTTAGGTAATTAGAGGAATTTCAGGAAAAAGATAGTGGTTGGGCCTTATCTAAAATACTTAATTTAGCCATTATTGATATAAATGAATTTAACTCAATTGAAGCTGGTTTATATATTGATCCTCACCAGCAAATAAAAAATAAAAAAGCTTGTGCCAATGTTCAAAATTCAGATGATCTATGTTTTGTCTGGGCAGTGGTCTCTGCACTATCTCCTGTAGATCGAGAGTTTGCAAATAGGACGTCTCCGTATCCTCATCCTCAGACAGTTTTAAATTTGAAAGGAATTAAGTTTTCCATGACATTATCTCAGGTTACTTGATTTGAAAAGCAAAATGATATTTCTATAAACGTCTACAGATTAGAAATATCGGGTAAGTCTTTCAAGGTTATACCGGCCTATATCACCAAAAAAAAAGTCGAGTACCATGTTAATCTTCTAATGGTACAAGACAATTATCAAAGTGGTGAAGAGGAGATGATTCTTCCAATCAAGACTCACTTTGTTTGGATAAAAAATCTTTTCCGTCTTGTTTCATCACAGCTGAGTAAAAACAATGGTGCTAAGTATATTTGTGATCGTTGTCTTCATTACTTTTATGATGTTGGAAAACTGGAAAATCATCTGCAAGACTGCGGAAATCTGAATAATGGTCCTCTTCCAAAGCTTCCTGAGAAAAATCGAAGGTTTGTTGAGTTTACTTACTTTTTTTTCAAAACAAAAGCACCTTTTGTTATATATGCCGATTCCTAGTGTCTCTTGATCCCTGTTGAAGAATATGAAACGAAAAATGGTCAAAAATATCAATCTCATATTCCATTTAGCATTGGATATTATGTTAAATGTTCTTATGATGATTCAAAATAAATGTTGAGACGCAGATGAACGGTTTTTAAAAAAGATTTTATTTTGGAAAAGTGAACTTTAAAACATCTAGACCTTACTGGTTCAAGAGTTTAGACATGATAAAGCTAATGACTAAGGCTGGTTACTATATTTATAAACTAACAATTGCTGACTAAGCTAAATTATTGCAGTACTACGCCTAAATTGAATACAATAGAAAGGGTTGTTCAGCATCCCATAACTCCTCGGCCCTTAGTGGAAAATTCTGGGGTTTGGCACAGAATTTTTTGGTACCGTGGCTTCAAGTGAGTGTAGGCTGCTGATGTCACAATCGGGTTGTTTGATTGTCCTTTGGAGGGTTTTCGTGAACTTCAGGTGTTTTCTGTAAATCTTAAACCCAAGTACAAAAACCACAATTCAAATAATAAGGTACAATACAAGAGTCCAGCCATTAATAGTTTCAAAAGTGAAAGAGTCCGGTTAGATAGTGTCTAATTTTCGAATATTGTCGTTTAAGGCATTTTCTATCGCACTAATTTCACTCAAGTTGATGTTGTCCAATTTCAGAGGTTTTGACGTAGTTACAGCACTGGTAAAATTTTCGAAGTTAATTTTTGGAAGTTCAATATTTTTGAACTCCGTTTTTGAATTTCGAAACGTCTGAATGATGAAACTTTTCAACCGCACTTCACATTATTTATTGTCCATTTCTAGTAAGTAGGTTCCCTGGAGAGGCACATTTTCGAAGTACTTGCCGCATTTCTGGGTTGCAACCGTTGTTGAAGGACTGATGATGATCCACTTGTTTTCTTCAATTTTCTGCACTTTCAGGCGTTGAATTTGGACTGCTGTTACATGACAGTTTGTAACTTGTTTTGAATACTTCAATAACTGTAGTTCACATGGTGGATCCTCAGGAGTTTTCTCAGGAGTTAATTCGTGGCAAATAAATTCTTCAGGAATGATCTCTTTACACGGACTATTAATGAAAATGTGATTCTGCTCATTTAAAATTAGAAATTTTGCTTGGGGAATGATCATTTCAAATGAATTATTCTTTTGAACTGGCAATGGATACAAATGAGAATAATAATAATTTCCATTTTCAACAATTGGAACTTTAATGATTAGAACAATTTTGGATTCCTTGCTGTAACTTTTAATTGACATTATTTTTTCAAAAAGTAAAATGTTCTCTGGTTTTGGATCAAAAGGTATTTTATTTGACCCTATGTACTTTGAAATTGTCTTGATTTTGTTTAGTAGCTCATCAGGTTTGATCATTGAGTTATGAAAAGTATTTAACTTTGCAAACGTGATGGCTATTTCAACTTTCTCGAAAATGTCATAGAGTATTTGAAATTCCGCTATTATTTGGGAGACTATCATCTCGACGTAAAAATAGTAATAAGTTGATAGGTTTGTCACATGAATTTTGTGAAGTGTATCCTCAATTTTATCAATGCGGAGTTTCAATTGAATTTCATTTCTCGATAGATTTTTGATGTTACTTCGAAATATTTCAATCGACTCTTTAAAAAGTGATATTTGATTTTTGACTACGGAGTTAATGTCTTGTTGGTTTGATGCAAATTTTTTGATGACTGATTCAAAACGTTCAGCATCATTTTGATCTAGATTACCAGTTATTGGTTTGAGTACAGAGCCTGAACCATTAATTAGGCCTCGTTTTTTTCTGATGGTTGTTGTAGGGTTCAGTTGTTCTATCTGAATCAATATTCTGTTTTCAAAAGACGTAGCTATCGTGTAGTAGTTATCAAATTGTTCTTTGTAGCTTTTTGCTATTGTAGTGTTTTTGTCTAGAGCATTTTTAATTCGTCTAAATTGAGTTTGAATATTTCTAAATTGTCTTGTTAGGGATTGAATGTCAAAAATTTGGATGAACGACCATGAATAAACCGTGTTTTGTGCATTGCCAATTTTTAAAGGAAGTAGACCTGGATTGTTTTTGAGGTCGTTGAATTTAGGACTTGTTAATTCTCCGAGTGTTCCGACGAAGAATCTGAAACAAGAGGAGGTTTCCGTAATTCTTTAATATGAACAATTTCCTTTTTGTTTTCGTTGTTTTTTCGGGAAATTTCAACACGATTTCTTTCTAGAATTTCAGTGATAACATAAGGACCAAGAAATTTATTGTTCTTCTTGCTTCTTATAGAAGGGTTTTGTTTAAAAACTATTTGGCCCATATGAAAATCTTTATTTTCTTCACCGTGGATGTTACGTTTAAAAACAAGTTTTTGATTTAGATTTTCAAGATTTTCTTTGACTTTTTGATAGACGCGTTGTAACTTATTTTTATTATTTTCCGCGTAGTCTGTGAAAAATTCCTTTGAAGCAAAAATGTCATTTGGGTCACGTGAATTAGTATGTCCATGAGTTAATTCGAAAGGGGTGTATTTTGTTGAACTGTGGATGGAGTTGTGATATGCAATAATTGCATATTCTATTAATCTTTCTTCATTAGGAAAAGATTCTTTGAGAAGTCTCAAATGTTCAATGAGAGTGGAATGAAAACGTTCAACTATACTGTTTGATCCATGATGTTGTGGGGTTGTGAAGTGAATTTTAATCCTATGTAAATTTAGAATTTCCTTCACTGTTTCATTATTAAATTCGGTTCCATTATCAATAACTAATTTTTCTGGAATACCACAAAAACTAAAATACTTAATTAATGCATTTGAAATACTGATTGCGTTCTTACCAGGTATTTCGATGGCTTGTCCAAATTTTGTAAAGACATCGACAAGAGTTAGATAACTACGATTGTCGTAATAGAAAACATCAATGTGAACTATTTGAAAAGGTTTCAAGGGTGTTTCAGTCAGCATAATAGGGGTGTATGGATTTTTCCTTGCATACTTAGCTCTTTGACAAATATCACAAGAGTTTATGAATTTTGTCACTGTATTTTTTATTCCTATTCAATAATAGTTTCTTTTGAGATATTCAAGAGTTTCATTGATACCTCTGTGATTACTTTTGCCTTCATGATGGTTTTTAGTTAAAATTATTTGTTCTTCTAAATCAGTTATTGTATTTACCGTTTTTGTGCATCTGATTAGTTTAGGACCTTTTTCTGAGAAATGTCTCAAGTAGACGTTGTTGAACTGAGTATATAATTCAAAAGTATAAAAATACATGCAATAGACTTTTCCAGTGATTGTGTAATCTCTGAGAAATTCAAGTATTAAATTTTCACTTTTTGGAATATTTACTCTGATTATTTTATGATGTAAATAATTTTCTTGTTTCACACTTAATTTCGGAAAAACATGGGGAAAAACCAAAATTTGATTTACTTTATTATTAATCATTTCGTCTAAATTTTTTATTCCGGTGTTAGTTGTTTTATTGAATGTAGAATGTTGTGTATTTGAGTCTGAGTATTGTATTTGAGAATTTGAGTCTTCTTGTTGAATTTGAAAGGGTGGTTTGATTTGAACGTCTGATGAGATTGTTATTTTTTTGAGATCTTCAATTTGATGTTTACTAGTAGATGGTTTATTTAGTTCGCTAGTCTTAGAAGTTTCAAAACTTTCAGTGATCCTTTTAAGATAGTCAAGTGAGTCAAATTGGTCTTCTGGATCTCCAGGATTATTAATCATTGATTCAGTATCAAGAGGATTAATTTGAATTCTAGATAAACAATCGGCGTTAACATTTAATTTTCCTTTTTTATATACAATATCATAATCAAATTCTTCTAGTTTCAATCTCCACCTCACGAGTTTACTATTAGGCTCACGGAGATTAAAAAGCCAAACTAGAGGTCTATGGTCAGTGTACAGGGTCCTTCATTAGTGCGTCGGGCAATCCTAGCGTGGTTATTTACAAAAGTAGAAAAAAAAGTTTTATACAAAAGTTGTAGAATGTGACTTAATGCATATTTTAAAAATATTTTCAAACATACAGGGTGCGTCACAAAAGTATGGCACGAAAAAGTATGATTTTTTTAAATGGAACCCCCTGTATATTGATTGATATTTCAATTCTTTTTTCAATTTGGAACAAAAATTGTGATACAACTAATGTTCCTAAATTCAACCGTTATCGAGATATCGCGTTTTAAAAATGGCATTTTTGCAACTTTGACATGCTATAAAACTCAAACTATTCAAGTTAGAGAAAAATGGATTGCACATTCCTATCTTAACTTTTCAAGAGCTATTCAAGGAGATTAAATCCATTATTGTGAAAAAATGTCAAAATGTGCCGAAAAAAGTTGACAGTTGACGTTACCTTCTATCCAAATGACAGAAGAGCTCTTGAAAAGTTAAGATAGGAAAGTGCAAACCATTTTCCTCTAACTTGAATAGTTTGAGTTTTATAGCATGCCAAAGTTGCAAAAATGCCATTTTTAAAACGCGATATCTCGATAACGGTTGAATTTAGGAACATTAGTTGTAGCACAATTTTTGTTCCAAATTGAAAAAAGAATTGAAATATCAATTAATATACAGGGGGTTCCATTTAAAAAAATCATACTTTTTCGTGCCATACTTTTGTGACACACCCTGTATGTTTGAAAATATTTTTAAAATATGCATAAAGTCACATTCTACAACTTTTGTATAAAACTTTTTTTTCTACTTTTGTAAATAACCACGCTAGGATTGCCCGACGCACTAATGAAGGACCCTGTATATTGTGAATTTTCTACCAAACAAATACGGTCTAAATATTTGCATGCCCATACAATGGCTAGCAATTCCTTTTCGATAGTACTATATTTAGATTCACTTTCATTCAAAGTTCGAGATGCAAACGAAATCGGTTTGTCCGTTATTTTTCTTTAAACATTGAGTCATTGGCTTGGTGACTTTGGCAAAATCTTTTATGAATTTCCTATAATAGCCTACCAATCCAAGGAAACTTTTGATTTCTTTTTGAGTTTTTGGAATTGGAAATTTTTTAATAGCACTAATTTTATCTGGATTAGGCTTAACTCCGTTTGGCGTAATAACATGACCTAAATAATTAACTTCTTTTCTTAAAAATTCCGATTTGTCCAATTGAATTTTAAAATTTGCTTGTCTTAAACGATTGAAAACCTTTCTCAATCTGTCCATGTGTTCGGAAAGAGACGTACTAAAAATAACAATATCGTCAAGATAAACTAAACATTCTTCATTTTGTAAACCTCTTAGAATATTATCCATCACTCGTTGGAAAGTTGATGGTGCGTTTTTTAATCCAAAAGACATTCTTTTAAATTCGTAATGTCCGTTTTCTGTTGAAAATGCTGTTTTTTGTATATCGGAAGGTTTCATTTCAATCTGATGAAAACCGCTTGCTAAATCCAATGTTGTAAAATATTGGCATCGGCCTAATTTATCTAAAATGTCACTTATATTTGGAAGGGGGTATTTATCATTAATTGTTTTTTCATTTAGTTTACGATAATCAACTACAAGACGCCATTTTCTTTCTCCTGAAGCATCTAGCAAGGAGAAATTGAATTTTGAATAATTCCTTGTTCTAGCATTTTTTGAATTTGATCTTTAACTGATTTTTTATGAATTTCTGGGTATCGATAACTCTTAGTGAAAAT
This sequence comes from Orchestes rusci, assembly GCA_958502075.1. Taxonomy (NCBI): domain Eukaryota; kingdom Metazoa; phylum Arthropoda; class Insecta; order Coleoptera; family Curculionidae; genus Orchestes; species Orchestes rusci. The sequence goes on from OY293305.1 coordinate 33,106,752, forward strand.
TGCTGTTTCGTCACTTAAATTGATAGGGTGTTGTATTTGATTAGTAAAAGTCAAGGGTAATTGGTCACAATGAAAAATATCTCTAAATTCAAAACAAAGGTCTCTTATTTTTTTTCTTTCTTCAAGATTGCAATGTTCTAATCTTAGATTTTTCAAATTAGATTTCAAAGTATTATCTCTATTTTTGTCAAATTCAGGTGTTTGTGGAAAATTGTTTTTTTCTACAAAGTTTACTTCATTGATATTTAAACTTTCAACTTCAAAGGGTTTATGAACTCGAAGTCTGATTGATTCATCACGTCCGTTAGAAATTGAAGTATATGCGAAGTTATTTTCAACTTTGACAACAGCTTGAGGAGTTTCTACTAAATTTCCAAATTTTAAATAGTCAAAGAAAGCAAAACCATTTTCCAAATTTACTGGTAGTTTTACGATCATATTTGTTCTCGGGGGTATTTCAATAGAATAATTATTGTCATTCAAATTTTTATTTTGTTTTGGTGTTTGAACTTCATTTTGGATAATTGGGACTCTTACCAAAGGTGGTAATATTTCTTTTTAACCAATGTCAAGTACTGCTTTGAGTTGTTTTAATAAATCAATACCAATTAATCCATCGTACTTTTTACTGAATTCAAAAATATAAAATTTGTGAAATTCATTTACTTTAAACATGTCAAAAATTGGAATTTGGATAACTTTATCGTGAAAAGTTATCATGTGTGCTGTTTCAATTTGAAAATCTTCATTAAAAATTCTGTGTGGATAAAACTTTTCAACAATTTTCGGAGAAATTAAACTTTTTGTACTTCCAGTATCAATCAAAAACTTAGCGTTGAGTTGGGGTATTATTATGTGTGGTAAAGTTGATGAAATATTATTTAAATGTATTAAGTTTTTTCGTTCTGAAAACTGTCCAAGGTAAAATTTCCATCATGCATATTATATGGATGAGTGTTATCTACATGGGACAATGGTTCATTGTCAGAACAATGGTTTCTGTTTTTATTTTGTGAGTCAGCATTACCGTTTCCTATGAATGAGTCATAAGAGTTGACCTCAGGGTTATCTGCTAGTGACGCATTTTCTTGATAATTAATTTCCGCAAAATTTAAGGGTTGATTTCTTTCCACAAAACTTGAAAAAGATGATGTGTCCATTGGTTCCGGCTGATTAGAATTAAATTGATTGTGTCTCATATTTTGAGATGGTGGCTTAAAAATTGGTCTCTGAAAATTCCTCTGTTGCGAATAACTTGGTTGAAATTGATTTCTATTAAATCCAAAATTTTGTCTTTGAAAATTATTATTCATTTGTGGTCTTTGAAAATTCTGATTTAAGTTTGGTCTGTGAAAATTGGGGTTGAAACTTTGTCTTTGAAAATTATTATTCATTTGTGGTCTTTGAAAATTATGATTGAAGTTTCGTTGAAAATTCGGATTAAAACCTTGTCTTTGGAAATTTGCGTTATTCATGTTATTCTGGTAATTAATTGGTCTTACATTTTTTGGTTGATTAAAAGGGGATATTCGTGGATTCGGTTTAAATTGTTGTGAATTAAGTGAATGTCCACGATTTTGACTATACATGAAATTTTCTTTCTCAATAACTAATGCCATTGCATTTTTTAGAGTTTGAGGGTCTCTCAATCAAATATTATTTTGAATTTGCCCTGTTAAATTTCTCACAAATGTTTTTAAAGCTAATTCTTCGTAATTCCTTAATCTTATTACTCTTTCAGCATTTGTAAATCCTGCTGAGTTTAGTTTTGAAAAAATTAAAGAACGTGCATCTTGGCATCTCATACCAAAATTATAAGGAGTTTCACTTTTAGTAGGACTTAATGCGATCAAATCTTGAACTAGGCAATCTAAATTTCTTTGATCTCCAAAACTCAATTGAAGCGCATTTTTAACATCTTTCCATGAAAGAAGTTCATTAACTCGTGAACCTATCAAACTTAAGGCTCGACCTGATAATTTCCCAATAATAGCTCGCAAAATGAAATTATTGAGAATCTCATCTCCTTCTCTATGAAAATTCGTACTAAAATTAGTACAACTAGTGATGAAAATCTGTAATGTATGAGGATTTTCCTCAAAAACAGAAATAGTATCAACATATAACTTCAATAATTGATAATTAACAACAGGTTCTGGTGCTACTTCTTGTTCCATTGTGGTTCTTGAAAGATTATTTCTCCGAGAATCAATATTTTCTTGTCTTCGATTAGAAAATTGATTGGTTACATTGAATTTGTTTATAAGATCCTCAATTTCACTTTCAGAATCAGATCTCGACATAAGATAAAAATCAATAAAGAGCAGAAATCACATTAATAATCAAAATGTACTTACAAAAATAAAATCACGATCTGCATTCCTGTAGTAAATATGTGCTTTGAATATTACTCTAGGGTTGCTGGTTTCGGCGATGTGTGTCCTCTACCAACGGGGTTGTTTTTGGTTTTAGCGATGTGTGTCTTCCACCAAAAGGGGTTGTTTTTGGCTTTGGCGATGTTTGTCCTCGATCAAAAAGGGGTTGTTGGCTTCCGCGATGTGTGTCTTCCACCAACGGCTCCAAAATCGTACTTTTTCACCGTCCATTGCGTTGTCTTGGAATTGGCAATTAACGGTTGAGACAGAACTACTCCGCGATGTGTGTCGGATATGTTTGCCAATCCTACCGGCTGCGCCAAATAAATGTTGAGACGCAGATGAACGGTTTTCAAAAAAGATTTTATTTTGGAAAAGTGAACTTTAAAACATCTAGACCTTACTGGTTCAAGAGTTTAGACATGATAAAGCTAATGACTAAGGCTGGTTACTATATTTATAAACTAACCATTGCTGACTAAGCTAAATTATTGCAGTACTACGCCTAAATTGAATATAATAGAAAGGGTTGTTCAGCATCCCATAACTTTCATTATCGTTTTATAAGTCTTAAACAAGAGAGGATTGAATTCAATTTTGTTAAGGAACTTAATGAGTTTGCTGAGAATGTGATGACAGTCTTCCAATGTCCTCTTCCAATGGGGTAGCTTACATCTGAGCAAGTTAAACAATTTTTCAAGGCGAGTTGTTGTCATGTATGTGAAAAGGTTTTCTAAGCGGATGATAAAAGGGTTCGTGATCATTGTCACACAGGTATGTATAGAGGACCTGCCCATGAAAAATGTAATTTGAATTTCCAAGAAAGCCACATTATTCCTGTTTTATTTCATTGTCTTAGTTCATATGATGGACATTTGAGTATCAAAGCTCTAGCTGAAGTGGATGGGCCAATCGATGTTCTTCCTGTAAACAAAGAGAAATACATCTCCTTTACGAAGCATATCCCTGAAAGTCGTATTCAGTTCAGATTTTTGGATAGTTTTCGTTTTATGGCTTCCAGTTTAGATAAACTCGCATCATATCTTTCAGATTCTCCCATCTTAGAGTCCGAATTCAAGGATCTGAATGATGAACATTTCAAATTGCTCACTCGTAAAGGTATATTTCCATATGACTTCATGGATGATTGGTCTAAAATCAATGAGCGTCAATTACCCCCCAAGTCAGAATTTTATAGCAGATTGGAAGATAAATGTATTTCAGATCGTAAGTACGCACATGCGCAAAAAGTCTGGAATACATTCTCATGTCGAACAATGCGTGAATATTCTGAACTTTACATGGAAACTGATATTTTGTTATTGGCTGACGTGTTTGAGCAATTCAGATCAGCAGCTCATAAAACTAATGGATTAGACCCCGCTCATTAGTTTACTCTTTCTGGTTATTCTTGGCAATGTATGCTGTATCAACGCTTTAAATCTGATCATCCTAGGCTTGAACTTTTGACCGATTCAGATATAACGATAAATCGTCCATTATTCCCAAAGAGGACTGTCTTCTAATCAATGGAATTGGAAAAGAACACAAAGTCTAAGTCCTCAAGTGTTTGAGGACTTAGACTCTGTGTTCTCTTCCAATTTCATTGATTTAGATATGGTCATGTTCATTCGAGGAGGTCTAAGTCAGTGTTCCAAAAGGCATGCTGAATGCAATAATAAGTATATTCCTTCATAATAATAATAATAATAATAATAATAAATATTCTTCATTTCAATAGAATGTTTACATACATAAACAAAAGATGAAATAGTGTCGAAAAGAAAACTCAGTAATATGTACGTCAGACATCTCACAGTTTTACCATAAATAATACTGTTTATGATAAATACTCGGCAATTGTATAGGGCTCAGTATCCAGTAAGAAACCATACAATTTTTTCCTAAATTCCCCTTCACTCCGAATATTCTGGATCTCATCTGGTAGATGGTTGTACAGTTTAACACAGTTGTAATATACTCCTTTTTCAGTTAGTTTTAGTCTGTGCTTAGGATATTTCAGATTTAAGGTTCGAGTTGGATAATTGGTCTGGGACTCATATTCACTGAATAGCTGCCTATGTTTGAAAAGGAACAGAATACACTCTTGGATATATATGCCTGTGGTAGTAAATAGGTTGTTTTGTTTAAAGAGACCTCTGCAAGACATCTTTCTGTTAACAGACAACATGATCCTCAATATTCGTTTTTGACAGAGAAAGACCCTGTCAATGTCCTTTGAACAGCCGAAGAACTTAATTCCATATCTTATGATACTCTCGAAGTTGGAGTGGTACACAGTTTTTCTTGTTGGAAAGTCAATGTAAGTAGTTATCACACGCATGGAATAGCACACTCCGTTCAGCCTCCCAACAACATAGTCGATGTGTTGCTCCCAGCTCAATTTCTCATCGATGACAATTCCTAAGAATTTTGTGTGATTTGTGACCATAATTTGGTCATTGCCGTTTTTGATTTTCTTAGGAAGGGCATTCGTTGATTTGGTCTTGAACGTGACGACATTGGTTTTGTTGCAGTTCAGCACCAGTTTGTTTTTTGTGAACCACTTCTTTGATTGACAGATGAATTCTTCTGCTTTCTCCTGCAGTGCTTCGGCATCATGATCCCATAGGAGGATACTTGTATCGTCAGCATAATTCACAATTTTGCAATTTTCGTTAAAGGAGCATAGTTCGGTTATGTCATTCATGTAGATGATAAATAAAAGTGGTCCTAAAACACTTCCTTGAGGTATCCCCATGTTGATTCTTGTCATGTCAGATATTGTTTTGTGGCCATCTCTCCTCATTACAACCCTCTGCTGCCTATCAGACAAGTATGATCTTATCCACTCCAGTCCCGTTCCTTGAATACCATATAAGCTCAGTTTTTTCAATAAGATGCTATGGTCTATTGTATCATAGGCCTTAGAAAGATCTAAGAATAGTCCCATAGTCAAGTAGCCATTTTCCAAGCACTTGATGATGCAGTCTGTGAAGTCAAGTATAGCAGTTTGTGTAGACTTACTCTTCAAATAAGCATGTTGAATGTTGTTAAGGAGTCGATTTGAAAACATGTATTCCAATAGTCGTTGACTGATCACCTGTTCAAATATCTTGGAGAAACTTGAGAGCAAGCTAATTGGACGATAGTTATCAATTTGATTCACATCTCCATTCTTGAACACAGGAATAACCAGGGCAAGTTTCAGCTTATCCGGAAAAGTCCCAGATGTTACGGAATTATTTAATATATGTACTAGAGGCTTAATAATAGCTGGAAGGATTGATTTTATCATGTCCATTGATATCTCATCATCTCCAGAACTGTTCTTATTCTTCATCCTTTTGACTATAGTGGTCACTTCTTCATCTGTCAGTTTCAGGGAAATCGTAGTACGGCATTCAGGTACTTTAGCTGTAAATGGGATTTCATCCACTTTTGATAGAAGTTCTAGAGCTGCACTAGCAAAGTGGTCATTGAACCTATTTACCAAAGAATCGGTATCACATTCTATGGTGCTGTCCTTCTTTCCATGTTCTCCCACTATTTCTTTAACAATTTTCCATGTACATTTAGTCTTGTTATCAGAGTTCTTCAATCTCCAGGAATATATGTTCTGTTTATGTTTCAATAGTGTTTTGTTGTATTCTCTCCTCTTCTCATTGTACCGGTCTTTAAATGCATTGTTTCTCCTTTTCAGCAAGTAAAGTATGTCTAACTGTTTTTTGCATTCACTTATTTCCGGAATATTCTGAAAGTATTTACTGTTACCCATGTTTTTTATTTGCTTCTTTATTAAAGGAAAGCAGTTATTGAATTCCCTTGCTATAATGGAGGAGAAGAAGTCCCACTGGGGACTCACTTGCGAAGTTTCAAGTTGATAGAGATGTTGCCAGTTAATATTCATCAAATTTGTCCTGAACTTGTCTTTATTGGATTCCAGAAAATTCCTTTGCACCTTGTATTTCCTTGAAGATGATTCTTCAATGTGAATAAGTAGTTTCTGGGCAGTGTGATCTGATATGTGGGTATGTAGAAGTGATGCGGATGTCCATATGGTTCGTGAAGATATTATCAATGCACTTTTTACTGTCAGATGTTATTCTCGTGGGTTCAAAAATGGTCTGCTTCAGGTTGAAAGATCCAATGAGAGACAGGAACTCTTGTGTTTTCTTCTCCTGAGATAACATGTCCAAGTTGAAGTCACCAGCCACCATAAGTATACCTCTGAATCTCCCACAAAGAGTGAGAAGCTGTTCCATCTTATCCATAAAGATAGTTATATCACCTTTAGGGGGCCTATATCTTGAAACAACCAGGTTTTTGTTTTGATGAATCTTCAAATCACAACCGCAGCATTCAAAATGATTTTCCAATCCCAAGCCATGTATATCCTTTCTTGTGGACGATTTTATGTTATTGTTGATATAAACAGCACTGCCTCCATGTTTGTCTTTTCCACTCCTGCAGAAGCTAGCAGCTAATCTGAAACCCTTCATGTTGTAGTTTTTCAGCTGAGCGTCAGTTTGCCAGTGTTCAGTGAAACATAGTATATTGGTGTTGGTGTTTTCTGAAACCAGTTCTTCCAAGAGTTCAACAGAATTACGGATTGAACGTAGATTTTGATGAATAAGTCCAAAACTAATCTTTCTTCCACGTGAGAGATGTGTTGCAGTGTTTGATGTTTTCCCTGATTTTAGATTGGCTGTAAAAAATCGTTGGTTTCATTATAGTTTGTTGATAACCTCACTCTTTGTAATTTTCTTTGATATGCTGGACAATTTGGATTTCTGGCTGAGTGAGACTTGTCTTGATAACCCAGTAGATCGCAGTTACGACATCTGAAAGATGTCTCGTTGCAGCTTTCAGCCTTATGCTCAGCAGTACACTTGTAACAACACTCCTTATTTTTGCAGTATTTAGCTATATGCCCAAACCCTGAACACCGGAAACACATTGTCAAGGGCAGATATTCTTGAACATAAGTGGATACTAAGTCAAAGTTAACTTTCTCTCTTTTCAGAAACCATTTAGCAATTTTTGGTGGAGCTCGTAGAATCCAATTCTCTTTATCCGGGTTTCTGCAGGTCCTTTTTGTCACAACTTCCACTCCTTTCAGTTCTTCCTCGCTACTGAGACTTTTCACTTCAGGATTTTATTGTAAAAGTTCATTAACAAATTCTCCTTGGGAGTATCCTTTGTCTACGCCCGTCAACATAAACATAGGGTTAGTCTTGCCCTGTTCCTTCATTTGGAAATTGTTTTTTTCCCTGAAGTGCTTTCTTGAGTTTCTCTTGTTGGCCTTTTGTGTAGCTTTCAACTACAATTGAACCCTGACTGAGCTGCCTGATGTTTTTGAAGCTGCCGTCTATATCAACACCCACTAAGTTCTCTTTAATCTTCTTCCAAACTATTTTGGAATCATCTTCATCCTTTAGCAATTTTCTCCACTGGTGGAGGTCGAGGAGTAGAGTTTCCATTAGAAGAGGTAGCTGCGACTGATGCAAATGTCTGTGGCATGTGATTCTTATCTGATGACAATCTTGGGGCTCCTCTGAGAATTATATTCTCTTTCTCCAAGACTCCAATTTTGTAAACCATTCTTGAGACTAATTTCAGTAGTTGTGACGTGGAGTTAGCTACTTCATATTGCTCATTTATGGGGAAAATTGGGATACCAGATACACTTTTGCGTTTCATCACTTCTTCAATATTTTCCAGATTTCCAATAATCTTTTCTAATAACTCATTGTCTATTTCTCCTGGGTCTTTATTCTTCATATCTGTAGAAAGAAATCCCAGAAAAGATTTTTTATCATTAGTATTATATATTCTCTACTTATTTTCATTTTGTTCTGGGGTTGATTCAGATCTTGTCCTTTTGTTTTGTTCTGTTGGTTTTGGAGGGGTTCTTGATACACTCGTCCTAGGTTTAAAGATATCATCTGGGTTTTCATTGTCACCTACAGTGATTATTTCCTGTATAGCCTGATCTGATTGTACATCCACTTCAATCGGAATGTTACTATTCAATACAGTACTACCATCACTATTTTCAGTCATTGTAACCAATCAGCGTACAAGAAACTTAAACAGGCAGAAACCAGCGATATTGAAGACACCCACACCCCTACTCAGTTCAGGGTAAGAGATATCTTCAAATCGCCAATTCCCAAAGCAATGTAAAAACTAACGCTATCGGTGCGAAAACTCCACACAAGCAGATATGACTCGATGTTCGGTATAATTTTATTCAAAGTTCTGCAACTTCTGTTTTTAAAAATTTATTTTTACAAGTACATCGATGTTAATCGAACAAAGGATCAAGATTATAATGATTACTGCTATAATGCGCTGTGGTTATTTATATGGTTACATATGCTGCATCAGCTGAATACAATACTATAGCTATTTGTTAGGGAAAATTGCAATATAATTCCTCCCTCCTTAAGTATGAGAAAATTGGGGACAATTCTCGAGGGGTCCTAACTCTATATCTACTTTAACATCATGTTTCTTATTTTTAATATAACAATATATAACTATCCCTAAAATGATTACAATAATAATTATAATCAGGGTTATTGAAAGTCCGGGGGTTACAATGTCTATTTGTTTCAAGGAGTGTACTGATAACTTTTGAGCATTTTCCAAATCCTCCTTGATACTTTCAACATTGATTTCTCTTAGTTCCAGAGGTTCTATTTCCTGTATAAGCTTTTCGTCAAATTTGATGGTCGGGAGTTTTAATCTCAAATTGATTGTTTTGAGTTTTTGGGAGTTGTAAATGTTTCCACGAATTTTGACGTTGCATCTAGCTGGTAATATTAATGATGGTTGATTAATTACTTCGACACTATGCTGATTTGGGCATCTGAGGTAAATACTTTCTCTAAAAGTTGGGATGACCAAAATGGAGTTGTCATTCAGCTGCGTTATAAAGGTTTCTTTATAATTTACAGGAACCAGTGGACAATGACTTGTCAAATTGATAGTTTCCGGAACACAGGGTTCATTCTGATTGAGGTATTCGGCTAAACACAGGGAGATTTCTTCCACTTTATAGCACTCCTTTTTCAGGTTGTAGAACTTGTCAGTTGATCTCAGTAGATAAGGGTTGTTGACAATGGAGATTTTGTGTTCAATCGGTATTGGATATATACGATAGAGTATATATGGGATATTTGATATTAAAGGTATCGCGACGTAGAAAACAATGATGTCATTTTTAATGACGACGTCTGCGTGAGCTACTTCGTAGTATTTGATGATGTTATTGAAGGGAATACGAGTTGTTGGGTCAAGGTCGGCAATTATATTTCTTAGCTCTGCCTACTTGAAAATACTGTGATGCAGGATGTTTATTTCAGCAAAATTAATCGCAGTTTGCACGTTTGTATGAAGATCATGCAAGGTGTGAAGATTATTCTCGACATTATCAAGTAACAGGATAAAATATGTTGCGGTGGTCATGGTTTGAGTTAGACTTGCTAGGTCATCAATACGAGCTAGTAATTTTTGTTGATTAATTTTGATGTTGTTGAGTTGCTTATCAATGTCCTTGGTTAACTGTTTAACAACTGTTTGTGTTGAGGAGATGTCTTCTTGTAGGGTAACTTGATTTTCTTGAAGAACCTTAATATAGTTGTTATAGCGTTCTTCATCATCAGCGTCCAAAGTTCCGTAGAGGTATTTTTGAGCTGTTCCCATGAAGTTGAATAATCCTCTTTCAATTCTTTTCCTTGGTGTCATATAATGGTTGACAAATTGATTGATCGTTCCAGCTTGATCAATCAAAGAAGCTGTTCTTGTTTCCAATAATTGAGTTAAGGATGAGTTGAAGTTTCTTAGGGTGTTGTTGATATGGAAAAGTGTGTGTTTGGTTGCTTCTAAACAATTCTTGATGTTTGTTAAATTGACGTGATAGTAGACATGATAATGGTTTGTTACTATGTAGCTGTTTCCTTGATAAACTGGTAGCAATGGGTTGACTAGGGATTCAATCTTGTACTGGGTCACTGCTACTGTTGTTAGAATCAGTAGTATCAAAGTCTTCATCTTTATTTTGATCTGAAATATGAAGACCGTCTTTTAATATCTTTTGGATGGCGTTGATTTTTAAAAGACTTAATTTGATATTTGGGTTTCAATTTATCTGGTAACTTTTCAGGTGTTGATAAAAGTTGATCAGTGTGTTCAGGTATCTCGGGGTCATCTTCTCGCTTTTCGTTGAGTTTGGCCAAAATGTTTGCTTTCTTCGCATCTAATTTTGAATTGATCTTGTCATTTAGTTCTTGAAAAATTTGAGACAGGTCGTAAATGTGATCCGTTTGAAGTTGGTTGAGGTTCTTTTCGAAGTTGAGTTGATAATTGAGGTTGCCTTTGAGTATTTGGAATGGAGTGTACTCATGTGTTGAATGGATGCTGTTATTGTAATTTAGGATGGCAATGTCCATTAGTTCTTGGATTGTTTTTGTCCGATGATCATTCCTGAGGGCGATTAGACTTTCTTTGAGGGTTGAATGAAATCTCTCAATTGGTGAATTTCAATTTGGATTATATGGCGTTGTAAAATGTAGTTCGATTTGATACATTTTACAAAGGTCCTGAATTAGATTGCTTTTAAAGGTTTGAGCATTGTCCGTTGTGATTTTAGAGGGTGTACCATGATGTGAAAAGAACTTGACTAGGCCTTGACATATCTCGATTGAAGTTTCGTTCACAGGATATGCTGCGGCGAATTTCGAAAAGTTATCTATGATGGTTAGATACTTCTGTCCAGAGATTGAATAGATGTCCATGTAGATATGTTCTAGGGGTTTTGATCCAGTTGGTGTTGGTTTAAAAATGACTTTATATGGATGTCAATCATACTTGGTTTTCTGACAGGTTTCACAAATATTAACAAAGTTGATAACATCTCGTTCTAGGCTAGGCCAATAATATCGTTGTTTGATATTTTTAATGTTTTCTGTCATTCCTCGATGCGATGTTTTTGTTTCGTGATATCGCTTTATTATTTCTTTTTGTTCATCCTGGTCATTTTTGTCTTCCAATAGAGTGTTGGATATGACTAGCTTGTAGGCATTGTTTCTTAAGGTGTCTTGAAATATTCTTATGATGACTGGCTCCAATTCCTTATTGATAAAATGTAGACAATAAGTGTCGGGTGGCAGATAATCTTTGAGGAGTCTTTGGATTTCTTCAGTTATTGGCTCTTTGTTAATCAAAAATAAAAATCTATTCTTGATTCCAAATAGCTGTTTCTTGGTGACACGTGGTTGTTCTTGATCTGTGAATTTAAAGATGACTTGGTGTTTGTAGGAATTTACTGTTTTGAGTGTATAGGGTGCTCCTATGATTGGGTTTTCATGTGAAGTGTGAACCGTTTTTGTCTCTGATGTTTCATCTATTTCTTCTGGTAGATTTTCATGTATACTTGGAAGGGTGACTGTCTCAGAATTACTTCGTTCTTCTACTTCTGGAAGTTGTTGTTCTTTTACTTCTGGAAGTGGTTGTTCGTTGGTTGGGGGTTGTGGTGATTTCACTGATTTCTTTACTTTTACATCAGGGGGTCGAATTTGGATGTCTGATAAAATTTTGATTTTTGAGCTTGGTTTATGTGCTTCAGGTTTTGATGTTGGTCTTATTGGTCTTTCAAATAAATTTTCATCTTGGGACTCGAAGAAATGCTTCATTTTCTCAAGCCATAAGTATTGATCTGATGATTTGTCTGGATCATCACAATCTATTGACATATGAGTCGAGGGTGGTTTTACTTCTGTGGGGTACATTTCCTTAGGTGGTCTGGAAAGAGCATCCGCGTCAACATTCTGTTTTCCTTTTTTATACTGAATTGTATAGTCAAAGTCCTTTGGAGAGATTCAGATTTGTCTAACTGAATTTTTAAATTATAAGAAATTAATCTTTCAAATACTTGTTTTAGTGAATTCATGTGTTCTTGTAAGCTGGTAGAGTAGATAATAATGTCATCCATGTATACAAGGCAAATTTTTCCTTGTAATCCTCTTAATACGTTATCCATTGTACGTTGAAAGGTAGAGGGTGCATTCTTGAGACCAAAAGGCATACGTGTGTACTCGTAATGTCCATTTTCCACATTGAATGCCGTCTTTTCTATGCTTCCAGGGTCCATTTCTATCTGGTGGAAACCACTTGCTAGATCCAAAGTTGTGAAGTATTGGCATCTTCCTAGCTTATCCAGAATATCTGTGATGTTAGGTATTGGGTATCTATCATCGATGGTTTTTTCGTTCAATTTCCTATAATCAATGACTAATCTCCATTTCTTTTGTCCAGATGCGTCTGCTTTCTTTGGAACTATCCATACAGGTGAGCTCCAAGGGGAATTTCAAGGTCTTATTATTTCTTCTTGCAGCATCTGATCAATTTGTCTATGCACTTCCTGTTTATGAACGTAAGGATACCGATAACTTTTTGTATGGATTGGAATTTCATCTGTTGTTCTGATAACATGTTTCACTTGATTTGAAAAAGTTAAAGCGTCTCCAGGTTTGTGTAGAACATCTTCGAATTTGTGAATTAGGTTGAAAAGTTGAACTCGTTCTTCTGGATTTAAATGTTCATGTCGAATTAACTTTTCTAAGTTGATTTTGGAAGTTTTCTCAAAGAAGTTGATTTCCAGGATTTCTTGTTTCCTTTCCAATGGTGAGAAATTATAGATGTCAAAATGATTAAGCTCGATTGGCTCTAATGGAAACTCATTGTCGATGTTTGATCCAAGATATATTGATTTATCAGTGTGGTTGAAAATGTCAACATTGAAGGCATTGTTGGTTATGGTGACTATTGTTGGTTGAATCTCGATTTCATCATCTCTGTAGTAGGGCATTATCCAGTTTGTTTCGTTTGGAAGGCTGGTCTTGAAGGTAGACTTCTGAATAGTTTTTGGTAGAATTTCAATACTATAGTCGTCGAAGTTTTCTCGAAATTTGAAGGGAAATTCCATGTATTCGTTGCAAAGAGTTTGATTATTGAAGTCGATGTTAAGATTTAATTTGCAGAGGTCTTTAATTCCTATGATTCCATCGAAGTATTCATGGAAAGGGAATAAGATGAATTCAATTGGTTCAGAAATTCCGAAACAACAAAAGAGGGGAATTGTAGCTTTATAAGAAGCTTTCTTGGAACCTGCACACGTTTGAAGTGTACTGACATAGGGTTGAATTAAATCTGGGAAATATTTTTTAACAAAAGAGGGTCTTAAAAGAGATGCGTGAGAGCCTGTGTCTATTAAAAGACGAATTTGGTAATTAGGGACTTCTATATAAGGAAGTTGATTGATTTGGAAACTATTTAAAGTTAAACATGGGGTTGTTCTTCCGAGGCTGGTACTTGAAAATTTCCAGGTTCTTCTATGTCTTCATATTCGTTATAGTCGTCCTGTGATTGCGATAATTCATAATCAAAGACATTTTCATATGGGTTCGATGAACAAGTTGGGGTTTCTTCATTTTCTAAATGGGTTAACTCTTGGAAAGAGAAATTTGGTTTTCCGGTGGGTCGGAAATAAGATTGTTGTTGTTTATTTTGAAATTGAGGTTTCTTCTGAACACTCACTCCTGACATAGGCTGTGGGTATGTCTGTTTTGAGGCTTGAGGCGTTTGTTGTCGTTGAAAAGGTTGATGTTGATACTGTTGTGGATTCTGGAAACTTTTGAAGAATTGTCTAGGTTGTTGATTAGGTTGAAACGAAGACTGATTTGGATTAGACCATTTTGGAGGTTGATTGAACTGTCTGAAGTTTTGGTTGGAAGTGGATGGTTGATTTGTTTGCCTGAAGTTCTGGTTGGAAGTAGATGGTTGATTTGCTTGCCTGAAGTTTTGGTTATTTGGCTTGTTGTGATTTAAATAATTCGTTTTAAATTGACTCTGACTTGTCAATATTTCATAATTTGTAATTATATCAATTGCATCATTAAGATTTTGCGGGTTTTGCACAATCAGCAAAGTTCTCAACTCGCTGGAAATGTTAGCCAACAAATTTTGTGTCGCCGTTAACTCGTTCTGATTCATCAAAATAGTACGAGCTTCCATGTTACGAATTTCCGTACAAATTTTGGTATTTATTTTAGTGACTAAAGCTTTGAGTTTCTGTATGTAGTCTTGTGTAGACTCGCCTTTTCTTGATAAGAATATGAGCTGTTGTTGAAGATTTGTTCTTGTAAGAGGATCGCTAAATTTCTGTCTTAGGGCATTCCTGATTTCGTTCCAGTCATTAAGATCAGATCTGGTTAAAAGGAAGTCTTCAGCTGCTCCAGTAAGTTTTGATTTTATTGCCAAAAGAACATATTCTTGTTGAGAGGGATCATTGTTGAAGTATCTGGTATAGAACGTATCGATTTGTTGGATAAATGACTCGAGTTTAGAAGGAGTACCGTCAAAAGATTTCAAAAGAATAACAGTTGCTCTTGATGCTTCCGCCATTTTGAAAGTTTCAAGGTTTAAAGGGGGGTTATCAAATCTAGTATAACTACTATTAAAATCTATGAAGGCTGAATGAGAAATATCAGAATATAATTCACTGATATTAGCTTGATCAGGTTCTAAATCTAAACTATTTCTTCTTCTTGAACTGCGTAAACGTGGATATGTGACGTCCATTTGTCGAAATCTTCTCATTTAAAACATGTACAAAGATATTGTACCAAAATGTAAATCAACTTGAATAGGCAGGATGGTCCCGATATATGGTTAAATCAACAGGCTTACTGCTATAATTCTTCCAATCTTCTTTCCTGCATCAAAAGACAACGTTGCGGGAGAGATTCACTGTCCAGGTCTGCTGCCTCTTGTAGTTGGACACTAGTTACACCAATATGTCCAGGAACTAAACTAACTGACGTCTCACAATGGCGTAACAATATTTGAGTTGCCAGGAACCACTAATCTGTCCGATGTCGATTTTCGAAGTAACTGTTCGTTCTTTTTCTTAACTGTTGAAACAGATATGCACGAATCCAAACTACCGAATCGTAGCACTAATCCAGTCAATGGAACTACCGATAGAACTGTCCGTACTATTCCACAAATCAGGATTTCAATGGAACCACCGTTGGAACTGTCCGTCGCACTATTCCAAAACAGGATTTCGAAAACACGCACGAAAAAGTCAATCCTACCGACTGCGCCAATTTTATTCAAAGTTCTGCAACCTCTGTTTTTAAAAATTTATTTTTACAAGTACATCGATGTTAATCGAACAAAGGATCAAGATTATAATGATTACTGCTATAATGCGCTGTGGTTATTTATATGGTTACATATGCTGCATCAGCTGAATACAATACTATAGCTATTTGTTAGGGAAAATTGCAATATAATTGTATGTTTGGAATCCTTTGCAAAATCTGAAGTATTTTTCAATAAGCCATTATATGCTGGAATGTGTATTTTAGATTTGGCTAAACCCACTATTTACAACTTTCATAATGATAACATGAAAAATCGTTTTGAAAAATTTACTGTGCTCTACATCGATATAGACTCTTTAATTTATGAAATAGCAGATTCCAATGTCTATGACGTCATCAGACAAGATTGTGAAAAACATTTTGACACCTGTGATTATCCTACGGATAATATTTATAATATTCCCTTGGTGAATAGAAAGGTTTTGGGTATGATGAAAGATGAAAATAATGGACGGATTATGACAGACTTTATCGGACTTAGATCAAAAATGTACGCAGTAAAACTATTTTACGCTGGTGAGCAATTAGAACAGAACAAAACTAACATGGAAAAAGGGGAGGTGTATACAAAAAAAAAGGGTTTAAGAAAAGTGTTATTGAAAATAAAATCAGTTTTGAAGATTATAGAGAGTGTTTAGAGTCAAATATTGAAAAAGTTGATAAAAATTTAATTCGTGCAAGCAAACATGATTCATATTTTATTAAACAAACGAAAATAGCCTTAAGTCCGTATGATGATAAGAGACGTCTGCTGGAAGATTCTGTCCTAACTCTCCCTCATGGGCATTTTTCTATAATGGAATAATTAATATATTGTGTATAATGATTATTGTATTTGATAAGTTTTTGTATTTCTCATTAGATATAATAAAATTAGTTTTCTGTTTAAATTGTGTGATGTAATTGGATAGTGAGTAGAAGATGCTTGTATTTGTCCTATTTTCAGTTCCTTTTTATGCGGTCCGTGCGGCGCCGTCCACGCAAAACGTCGCGTAAGAAAGCACCCCTATTGCAAAATACCCACAATTGTGATCTATCTGGTTTTATTCTCATCACTGGACGTCCCCTCATCAGAGGACGACCATCAACGGACGAGAAATCATCGAGTCAGCATTTTTTTAATGTATTCTTGGGTAGACGAAATTTAATACACCACTTGCTGGTAAATTGACAGCCTAAAATTTGATAAAACTTGAATCCTGCAACAGTTATAAAAGTTGTAATGGTGCATTAAAAAACTTAAGTCCAGTTGTCCGTTCACTAAAAAAGCGATTTTTTTCAATTTTCATAATGTACAAAAATGTTCTTTTTTGGATGGTGCTAGACAATTTTTCCAAAACTTACACAAAAAAAAATATATATTTTTTTTATCGTGAAAAGAGGGCCCTGAATAATGTTTTGAATAAAATCAACATGACGCATCAACTGACAGATTGATTGAACTATTTTAATCCACCAATGATGGACAATTTGCACATTTTTTGGAAATATGATAAATATAAGGATTAGTAAGTACTGATGCCATTGATCTTTAAAAAATCAACCTACGACCTCTATTGATGTAATAATCACCGATTAAAGGCCGCCAATTAACATGCACGACATCACAGAATACATTATATCTGTTTGTTCAATGCTTTTCTGCGGTTTCGTCATACTCTTCTGTCTCTCGTACACATTCACAAAAAATTTACGTATGTCTGGACGGTGGTCGTCCGGATCAATTTGACAAATGTCACGTCTAGAGTGACGCGAAAAGCATTGAACAAACAGTATCTCCGTCCGGCGTATTGACTGTAATAGCTCTCTCTCTCTCTCTCTCTCTCGAGAGAGAGGGTAATATGGCTTCGCCCCGTTTTTGGTAACACAGTGAAATTTGCGTTTTGTTTTTCATTTATTTAGTATATTTTTTGTTATTTTGGAAATTTTTTTTTGCTCTTACTTTCAAATATTGTATAGAATACGTATATTATAAATACGTTTATTATAGTCATTTGAAAATGTATGCAAATTGTCCATTCTTTGATAACTGACGCAGGATGCCTTTGTAAAGCTTATAAGCTTAATAAACGATTCTATTTTATTATATTTTAATTAATTAATATTTCATCAAATTTTAGGCATGTGCTATAATATATCCCACCGTGAGTGCACATATCACTCAAAATATATATAGTCTTCAGTACAACGTGGTATTTTCGAACTGATACATATAGTCGTTAAACTTTGTGAACTGCTTCCTTATGTCAAGTGTACTAACCCCTGAAAATAGTAACTTTGGGGGTGGCCATGTCTTCGCACACGCAACCTCTTAGTTTTTATCACCTGACGGTATTACGAGGCTATACAGTGCGTTTTTTTCAAGACGGAACATAGGGATTCTCATGTTAAATTTTCAGTTCCGTGTTAGCAGTACTTCTATCCAAAGTACACGGCTAAAACTTGGCGTAGATAAACTTTGGTGCTTATAGATTATGTTTTTTCATCAACTAACACAGAATAAATTGAAAAAAGATTAAAAAAATGCTTTTATCAATTGGAAAGTAAAACTTTTTTACTAGCCTTGTCAACCAAATAACTTCATTGTCAAATTGTAATTTAATTTATTTCTAACAGTATAATACGATTATAAAAATCAAACATTATTTTTCAGATAAACTTTTCAAAATGTCCCCTATTAACGGCCAAGCAGTATCCTTAATGGTCATAAAAATAAAAAAGAAATTTTTTGGTTAAACAAATTTACAATGAGGTTGGACACGTCAGAAAATTGGTTGTCACCTTCATATACAAGGCATGTTGAAAGTATAACTTTCTGATATATTAAAGCATTTTTTGAGTCTTTCTCCAAGTTATTCTGGCGTAATCGATGGACTTACTAAATTTCGAAGCACCAAAGTTCATCTACGGCACGTTTCAGCTGTGTACTACGAATAGAAGTACTGCTAACATGGGATTGAAAATTTAACATGGGAATCCCTATGTTCCGTCTTAAAAAAAAAACGCACTGTATATATTTTGGTGGCCGGGTATACCATTCTTTCCGAAGCAATATAGAGAATAATTTTTGAAAAAATCAGAACTGTATATGTATGTAATTCCATAACCTCCAGATGTTTGACATATTGAGGTTTCGGTGACCATCCAACCTTGGTGATTTTTGGTGGCCAAATATTTCCGTCAAAAATGATTCACTGTATTGTTTTTGAAAGAATGGTGTACTTGGCCACCAAAATATATATTGCCTCGTAATACCGTCAGATGATGAAGATTAAGAGGTTGCGTGTGCGAAGACATGGCTACCCCCAAATTTACTATTTTCAGGGGTTAGTACACTTGATATAAGGATGCAATTCACAAAGGTTCACGACTATATGTATCACTTCGAAAAAACCACGCTGTACTGGGGACTAATAGAAAACTTGGATGGAAGCCAATGTAAATAAAGTTTTAGGCAACCAATTAATCAAGTCGGATTTGTTTATAGACTCCCCGTCGGATTGAGCTAGAGACGGAGGTTTTCCTTAACAACGATTGTCATAAATAACCAATTCCCAACCCTAGACGTCATTGTCATTTCACGTGTAATTTGAATTTTGTGCCGAAAGTTTCTTATTTTCTGTACCTAGATCATCTTGAAATTTGTGTTTGGACTATAATGTAAACTTATCGTGAGTTCTTTGAGAAATGTATCGTCCCCTGTATGTGTGGATATTTTCAACAAAACACATCCTTCCCAATAAAAGTTCTTCCACTGTTTTACCCCCATATGCACCGTAGAAATCTAATCCGGATGAAGTCTTTATCGCGATTATCTTCCATATCACCCAATGGAAAATAATCGCGATGAAGTCTTCATCCGGATTAAATTTCTACGGTGCATATGGGGGTTAGAAAAATTGGTTCAGCATGTTATACCGTGTGAATTTGAATTATAATTTCGAACGTGGTATAAATCCTATTTTATCCAATAGATGGATCCACCGTATGCAATAAAAACAGATTTTTTTACGTTTTTGAGAAAAAAAGTCAAAAGTACGAGGACTACCCGTTGTTGGGCGCTGACAAATTCATTTCAAACTATTGTATGGGAGTTTCCTATATATTTTGAGTGATATGTGCGTGAGTGTATATTTTGATTTTTCAATAGTGTATGTATTTTTTCAAGTTTTATGATAGTGATGAACAAAACATCAAACTATTCTATTTTTTGAGAATGCGGTGTACAGAATTTGCTATGGGAGAAGAAAATTATATATGAACTTTATTTCCAATAAATAATAAACATGCTTTTATAACAAAAAAATACATAAATCAAGAACACGAAGTAAATATAAACTAAAATAATGAAAATTCTGCCTGTCCAAGAGTAGTAATTCCAATTCCCAGGGCATCAGACACTCTCTACAATAATTCAGGAGATGGAATAAGAAATGAATAGGTACAAATAACTAGTCTCATGAAACAACTTACCTCCAAAACTGCCTCGAGTGGTAACAAAGGTTTTCCAGCATCTCCAGCCTTCGTAAAGTAGGCCACAAGTTTTCTTATCGTATTTTGTTCACATTCTAAATACCGACGAGGCATTTCATACAACAAAATTGTGACATTGGAGAAGTTAACTGACTTGTGTTTTGACAACAACATTGTTTTGATGAATTACTTGATAACATAACCAAATTTTAGGTTATTGTTCTACTGAGATGATAGAAATCAGCTGTTGTTTGGCGGCCATTTTTGATTCTAGTTACGGTAAATGTTTATGACGTCATTAATTCTGTTTCAGTCTGTTTTTAAACCTCTCCATGAGTTAGAAAAGGAGAGACGATCAATGACGTGAGTTTAAATCCTCGTGAAACGGACTTCACCTACAGCTTGTTCTTTGCTTTTCTGCGGTCACATCACAGTACTTGACGTTTGGCAGTATGTCGTAGATCGATCGCTCCACATGTGACATTTGTCAAATTGATCCGAAAGACCCTCGTCCATACGTACGTGTTTTTTTTTCAATGTGTAAGAGAGAGAAGGAAAATTATGACGTAACCGCAGGAAAGCCATGAACAGACAGTATAATATTGTATACATAAAGGCGCACCTGGTGCGCACCCGGAACAACTCACACTCGATTTTGATCGTTCCTGTGATCGGGGCGTGAGGCACCAATCTTGCCTTCCCCTTTCCCTTGTAGCAACCCCATATTGACAGTGGATAAATGCCAAATGTGACAAGTTTCGAAATATCTATTTGATTTGACGGTTTTCTTCAAGTTTATGATAAATATTTAGTTAGGATAGGTGACAGTTGCACTTAAATCATCAATTGACACTGTCAACTTGACTTAAAGTCCCACTGACGCCCTGTTGCGATCCAGTAAACATGACGGCTTGGCCATGACGGCCACCAATTGTAGATTATAATACCATATTGCAATATATAAAAAATTATAATTATTAGAATTGTAATGGAGGATTAAAATGATCTATCTGAAAATACAAATGTATAATTACTTGTGGGGTATCATAGAAGGGAATCACTTGTAGGTTATGACTTATGAGGGATGAAAAAAAAAAGATAATAACACTGGCAGGAAAACGGGTTCGAAACAGGAGTTTAGCAATGTTGAAACCCCTATTTATTTTTTTATTTTCGGATTCTACATCAAATTCTAAGTAATATGATTTTAACTGGATGGTAGCAAAAATTTGACAGTTCCACTTCGAAATGAAATTGAATGTAAACCATGCTCTAAACAGTAATTTCATTTTGAATGAATGTAACAATAATTCTAACTCCCTTTCTCTTCCAAGCCTTTATGATTCAGGGTAGCGGCGTGAAGCAGTCAGTTAGCGGATTTTTTCCTATTGTGTGGCGGATTTTGTTGAGCACGTCGCGGCAACACTGGTGTTTTGTCTCTTTTCATTAACTTGGGATAAAAAGAGACAAAACACATCAGCTGGTGATCGGGTTAATCCGATCAGTGTTTCCGAAAGCGCCTAAAGATTACTCGCATTTTGAAATGGAAAAGGTGGAAAGGGTAAGAATTTACCGAACACCGAACTTCACCTTGACTATGATATGTCAAAATTTAATGAAATTTTGTCATGCCGTACGGAAAACATTTATCTGCAGAGATGAAAGCTGCGATTTACAATGCGTATCGGGCGTTTGGAGATATATGCGAGGACCGGAACGACTACATAATTAGATTATCAAGAACATTCAAGGTTATATTTATTGGAAAACGAGTAGTACCTATTGTTTTAATACTACTTTTTGATGTTTTTTGTCATTGATTTTCATTCCATTATAGAGCCGTGAGCCATTACCTAATCTCATTAGTTCGAATAATGTCTAGGCACTAAAGAAATACATTTATGTTAATATCACAGATCATAATGATCATATCATTTTCTAGATTCATCAAAAGACTATTTTGAAAGTTCTTGAAGAAAAGGAAACAACCACAGAGAAAAAAATCGTAAAAAGGGGAAGAAAAAAAGGCATTGGTTTAACCACATTTTTTTAAGGGAGCAAATTGGGAGATTTATTTTTAAAAGTTTGGAAGAGGGGAAACATTTTTGTTTGTCAGATATATTAGGTCACGTGCGGGAAGTAGTTGATTTTGATGGATCGAGAAGTCTTCTGCACAAAATTATAAGGGATATGGGTTTTAAATTTAAAAAAATCGGACGGAAAATTTTATGCGAAAAAAGCCATATAAAACGTTTAAAAATCACATTTTTGCGAAAATATTTGGAATGTGAAAATTCTAGTGAAAACGTGGTTTTTATTTTTTTGGACGAGACGTGGATCTACCGGAATGAAAGTCAGATTAGAAAGTGGGTGAAAGATGATGATCGTAGAATGACTGATATCAAAATTTTCAGCGAGGGCGAAAGGTTCACAATTTTACATGATGGGTACACAGGGGCGGGTTTCTTCCAAATTGCGGGTTACTTCTTTCTAGTAAAAGTAATGACAGGGATTATCATAAAACAATGAATGGAGACATCTTTATGGACTGGGTTAAAAATAAATTAGTTCCGGATCTGCGCAAAATTAAAGAAAAATGTGTCATTGTGATGGATAATGCGCCATACCACTCAGTACTTTCGGAAAAACCGGTTACAAAATTTTCAAACAAATCGACCGTTTCGGCATTCTTGGAAGAACATAAAATTTAATGTAGTCCAGATTGTACCAGAATGCAATTGTGGAATTTGGCAGAGCCTTTGGCTAAAAATTCTTGTGGTAAAAAGTACGTAGTCGACGAGTTTCTTCAGTTGCAAGGCTATGAAGTTCTTCGACTACCCCCATATCATTGTCAGTATAACCCTATTGAAATGGTTTAGGCATTTTGTAAAATTTATTACAACAAGAACATTACAAATTCCAGATTAGTCGGTAGTGATAAAGTTTTACAAGTGTGGTCCCAGTCATTATCCAAATTCAGTATAGATATGTGGAATAATCGTGTTAACCATACAGAAAAATTAATCAGAGACGACTGGACAAAAGACATGGGTGTAACTAGTATTAACGAAGTAGCTCCTTTAATAATATCATTTGAGAAAGAATTCATCATCTGATTCTGATAATGACTATTTATCTTCTGATGAGAACTGATTTTCAAATGATAATATCGAAGGTGTCTTTTGAAGTCATATCCTTGATATTTTTTATTTCTTCCCAACTAGCACAGTTCTTTTATACTTTCCAATTATTGGTGCTATTTTGTTTTATAACTGCTTTATTACTGCTCTTCCAACACCATGTTTGTTTCATAAACATTGCAAGTGAAATATTTAGCTCTTGATAAAGATTTTGCTTAATAATGTGTACCTATTCGTGAGAACATCATTGGAGCAAGAATAGAAAACAGTTTTACATGGTTTTACGACAAATTTTGATATTGTTTTATGAAAGTTTACACAACAGATTTTATACATTTTTGCTTATCGAACATATTTGTTTTATAATATATTTATACTGTTATTATCTGATACTAGGTCATTCTTTTGCGATCTCCGATAAAATTGTTTTATTAGAAGTATGCGACATATCTATAAAACTATTTTATTAAGTTTGTTTTGTGATATTGCTGCTGCTGCATATTATTGCTCTCAGATGTTACATTTAAAAACGGTTTCCTATATAACTATCAATCAATCAATCAAAAAATACTTCATTTTCATAAATGCAGCACATTTCATGAGCACTGTGATAGTAAAAGCTTCATTTGATAATTATGAAACAAATACATCTTCGTGCATGGGGATTAAAAATTTCTTAACTCGGTTTTAAGAAATGCTTTTGGATATCCAAGACAAAATACGATATCTATAATTTAAATACATATTTCATAAAAATTTCTCAAAAAGTAAAAACATTTTATAAAAATCCTCAAGATAATGAAAGTATTGTATAACATGGAAGCCATATTTTTTGTTGTCTTCACTGCCCAGTGAGTCGGCCATTATCAAAAGTGTTAAAATCATTTAACCAATGATAGAATGCTATAGATAACTATTCAGTATTAAGTATACAGGCCAAATGAAAAAAAAAAACAAAGAATTATATCTTTGGACTTTTCCCTTGAAACTCAAAAATAATTTATATATTTGTGGCGCTTGAAAATTTTTCACTATATATCACATATATTATATAGAAAAATTTCTTCGGAAGTAAAATATCAACCTTCAGATTGCAAATCGACTTTTTTTATTCTGGTATTGGATGAAGAATATCAGAAATAAATTCAATTATGGCTGAGTTCAACCATATTTCATTTGTCAAAAAACATGCGATATTTAGCTTTTTTCTTATGTTGAGGACCATCAAAAAATATATTATTCTCAGTGGGTACAATTCAACAATAAAACTATACTTTTATGGTGTTGGTCAAAACAAAAAAGCTACCCATGATATAAAAAATCATTTTTTATAAAACCTTTCTATGATAAAATTGTTACACAGTACACGTTTTATAATTATTCCGTAGATGTTTATAAAACTGTCCGATGAAAGCGATCAAATTGCTGCACAAAAGTGCGCCTATTTTGTGTTTATAAGCTTTGTATAAACGTTTTTGGTCACACTGTTGTTTTATAAAAATAGTTCTACGTTAACGTTCTCAGGGCATTTATAAAACAGATAATTATTAGTTGAAAAGTTGACACGTTATACCGCATAGCTGTACGTCTTATCATAGTGAATCACATTTTTTCTGGGGGAAATTCGACTTACTAAAATTACCTTTATATTGTTTAAATATCGTTCAATATCATAACATCGCGAATCATATTCGAGAAAGCAGACACTCTGTGGTAATATCTCATGAATACGTCCTCCTCCACACCAAGGGCCCCAGTCCACAAAGGCTCGCTGTCCAACCATCCATACAAGGACAGTCCATAGAGGCTCGCTTGTCATCCAGATCAAGTTAATTCTCAATAAAGCTACCAGTCAAACACAATAGCAAACAAGAACGAGCTCGGCCGCCTTGCACTAGAACAAGAAAATGTGACGATGCACAACATCAAAAAAGAATCACAAACCAGAATCCTACGTCCAAAAACATTTAGGAAAACATCTGGAAAAATTATGGCAGGAGACCCTCAAGAACGACAATTCAATCAGAAAACTAAAGGACTTCGAGCATCCCTGAAAATCCAAACCATATTTTCAACAAGTGTTTGCCAAATATGACGAATTCAGGACCTACTTTTTACTATCATGCCCAGAGACCGCAGCTACATCAACCACCCAATCTGATCCCACTTCCTACAGCAGCCAATAAAAATTAAAGATTTCAAAATTAAACAACTGAAATACTCACTTCTGCAAAAACTATCAGAGTTGGAACAAAACAAAGCAGAGTAAGTATCACTACAAGCATCATATAGAAAAAGTTAACCAGCAATGGGATGTGATTCAGGACCTCCATGAAAAAATGTTAGTCAACAAAGAAGTTTTCAGTTTTCATGAAACGAATATTTTACTCAAAAAGTATACGAAGAAATCCGCAGACAATTCGACCAAGTGGTTAACGATCTGACCATCAAACTCCAGCAAAACGTCATAGCCCCGATTCATCAAGTACCACTTAATCAACCCTAACAGCATCTACAGATTCCAAATTTCGATGTCAGATTCGCGACATTAAAAAAAAATCATCCATGAAAAATCTGCATTGACTAGAACAGACAAAATGAATTAATTAAAGACTTGTAGACCTGGCACCTATCAGACGAGTACACGGCAGTCGATTATGACACTCAATTATATTTTTAGCTTCAAGAAAGTGAACTACATCAGTGTACCCACTCCACCCGCAAAGGCTCGTCTGCTCTCCTGTCTCCATACGAACATTGATGAAGATGAAGATGTGGTATTAAATACATCCGGAAAAATCCAAATACCCCAAGAATGCATCATTCAGACAAAGCCAAAAGTCTTGACACCCAAAAGAAGCGGAACCGTTCCTGTTATGAGCAGTTACACGTTACTCCAAAACAGTGCCCATCATCTTCAATGGCAGCCTGATCAACCAAAAAACCTCCATACCAAACCACCGAGCCCATCAGGCAAACAGATAGCTTTGGAGAGTTGATACAAGAGGAAATGGACCTCAAAGATCGTCTTCATGAAACGGTATATGGCGTAGCTTTCATCAGTCAGTATAACGACGATAGCCTTGATCCTAGGATGGCGTGCAGTGAAACTGATCATCAGAAAAAGACAGAAGTGACCAGAAAGCGGACAAACAAAAAGGCCAAAACGAAGGCATGATGTTTCTACTCTTGTCCATTAATTGTGGAGAGGCGGCAGAATGTTCAATTGCAACAATCATACATCAAATTATTCTAACTATCACATATAATATCACTGAATGCATTTTTTTTTCACTCGGTATTATATTACATTTCAAGCGAAAAAAAAATAAAAGTTTATTGTTGAAATTGTTGGTAAACCCTAAATGAAATTATTACTATAAAGCCTTTCGGTTCACCTGGTACACATACGATGCAGATCATTTAATTTTTCGAGTACTTTATTAGTATCAGTAGTGCCAATACTTCAACACTAAAATTGACGTATGTCAGGCATTTACAAAAAAACGGAGTTTATATTCATAAATGAGGCCCGTATTCTCCGTAAACAAAACAGAAAATGACAAATGGATGACGGCAGACGGACGAACAGGGACAGACTGAATATTGACATTATTGACCGATGATGGTTGTCGCCCGTCAAACTTGTCAAGTGGTTGCGATTGGAGCGCATAGCGGTGGAGTCAAGGAACTAAAAAAGGGAGTGGAAGAATTGAATGAAGTCGACCTTCTATATTTAATTCTCTTTTCTATGGTTCTGACTTTCGCTAAGATGTGACGAGGGCGAAGATGCTGAGAGGTGTATCATCAATCTTCTGATGAAAGTGTAATGTGAAGTGTCGAAACAGTAGCCGCTTTCTTTCGCAACTGATTCCCGAATCAAAACTCGTTTCGATCAAATAATCACGTGACAACGTAACATGCTCAAAAGAACCAATCATATGACAATAAATCATGATCAGAAAAATCGATAAAGCAGCCAATGATTCAAGTGGGCACGTTCAAGTTTGCGAAATTTTCTGTTAATGTGCGACGATAGAATGTCCATCCTTTTTTTG
This sequence comes from Orchestes rusci, assembly GCA_958502075.1. Classification (NCBI taxonomy): domain Eukaryota; kingdom Metazoa; phylum Arthropoda; class Insecta; order Coleoptera; family Curculionidae; genus Orchestes; species Orchestes rusci. Next base: position 33,134,036 of record OY293305.1, read on the forward strand.
ATCCTTAGCATTCATATTACTTAGTAATAGATTTATCACCACTTTGTTTCAGTAAAGTTTTCCTCAGTAGCGTTTGTGTTTTGATCTTTGGCATTGCTCACATAATGAAGTTTTTTTTTAATTAAATTATAATGCCACAATGTCTACAGAGGATTGGAAGAATCGAGTTTTTCAAACATTTTGAACATGACATTGACTTTTTGAACATCCTTTATAATATTTTATAATATATTGTGACAAAACATGCCCTGTGGAACGAACTTCCAAGGCGGTCGACAGCGGACACGACGTTCCAACCATTGCATCTGGCCATCGAATAACTCGGCTTTTGTCCCGTTTGTCACAAGCCCAAACCACTGTTAATTTCTAGAATAACAAGGTTTATTCGGTTGCCTACACCCACATATCACTTAAAATATATAGGAAACTTGAATGGGAGCCAGTGTAAATGAAGTTTTAGGCAACCAGTTAATCAAGTCGGGTTTGTTTAGAGGACTACCCGTTAGATGGCGCTTGAGACGGAGGTTTTCCTTAACAACTGTTGCCATAAATAACCAATCCCTAACCCTATACGTCATTGTCATTTCACGTGTAATTTGAATTTTGTGCCGAAAGATCTAATTTTCAGTACCTAGATTATCTTGAAATTTGTGTTTGAACCTTGGATTGGACTATAATGTAAGCTTATCATAAGTTCTTTGAGAAATGTATCGTCCCCTGGATGTGTGGATATTTTTAACAAAACGCATCCTTTCCTTCCCAATAAAAGTTCTTCCACTGTTTTAGAAAAATTGGTTCAGCATGTTAAAAATCCGATTTTAAACAATAAAACTTTATAGACTTGACATTCGAGATTTAATTCAAATATTGATTCACATGGCTTAGCAAAAGTTATAAACTGAAAAATATGCATAGGTTGTATTTGTCTAGGACATACTTTTTTGACATTATGAAATGAACGTTTTTGAAAAATAGTTATGCATTTTTTCAGAATAACTTTTGATAACATGTGATAAATATTTGAATTATAATTTCGAACGTGGTATAGATCGTATTTTATCCAATAGATGGCTCCACCGTATGCAGTCAAAACAAATTTCTTTACGTTTTTGAGAGAAAAAAGTCAAAAGTACGAGGACTACCCGTTGTAGGGCGCTGGCGAATTTCATTTCAAACTATTGTATGGGAGTTTCCTATATATTTTGAGTGATATGTGCCTACACCTAGAATATTGGAGTACTTTCGCCATCTATGGAGGCATTGAAGTGGATCTATATAATAAGCTCCGCCATTCGGACAGGGGTTAGTTAGTTTTCGATTAGCCGCGAATTATAAATCGTTACAACATAAATATACGCTGCGATTGTGAACATAAATATGTGTGGTTGTGTCAGTGACTTTAAATAAATAAATTATAACTGGACAAGTGTTTTCTATCGCGAAACTCGTTAAATTGGTGTCAAAAGTAGGATTTATTGTGTGCTATAGAAACGGACATAAATATTCACTGTGATGGCTGAGAAACTAAAGTTTTTAACCGGATTGAAGGTCGCCGAGTTGAAGAGGGAGCTGGAGGAGCGTGACCTGGATAGTGGTGGTAAGAAAACTGATCTACAAACAACAACTTTAATGAAAGAAGGCATGGATCCTGATACGTTCCAATTTGAGATTCCCGATCCCAACGCAGTAGTTGAGAAATTGTCCAAGAACTTGAAGGATCAACTGGAAGAATCTTCTAGAGCCATGGAAGGAAAATTGGAAGAGAAGTTTAATGAATCTTCTAGAGCCTTGGAAGAGAATTCGAGGAAAATGGAAGAGAAGCTCGAAGAATCCTCCAGAGCCATGGAAGAGAACTCGAGGAAATTGGAAAAGTTGGAAGAATCTTCTAGAGCTTTGGAAGAAAAGTTCAAAGAATCCTATAGAGCTATGGAAGAGAGATTGGAAGAGAAGCTCAAAGAAACTTCTAGAGCTATAAAGGATCAGGTTGCAGAAGAAATCGGGAAACAGCTAGAAGATACAGTGAAGACTTTGGAAGAAGAAATCGAGGAAGTGCGAAGGCAAGTTACAGTGATCATGAAGCAACCAGACGTCCCATTCGAGAGCTAAGGTGCTAAAATGGAGTCTGATACCGTGCGAGTCCACATGAAAGTCCCTCAGTTTGATGGCAAGCTGTCCTGGAACAATTACCATCGCCAGTTCGAGGCAGCAGCAAGTGCAAATGGATGGACCGCAACAGAGAAAGCTCTGGCACTAACTATGGCGCTTCGTGGGGAGGCAACGGAGATCCTGCAGACACTGAACACCCAGGAACCGGAGGACTACGATGTGCTCGTCAAGCATCTGGAGCTGCGGTATGGTCAAACTCATTTAGAGGATGTCTTCCATTCCCAGTTGAAGAACCGCATCCAAAAGTCCAACGAAACCATGCAGGAGTTTGAAGCGGATGTTGCTCGCCTGTCAAGACTGGCTTATCCAACCACGCCAAAAAATGTGATGGAAAGGCTGGCAGTCCAGGCCTTTTTGTATGGTCTTCGGGATCAGAAGATAAGGCAGTCCCTGATACTTCATCGACCCGACCGACAAGTCGACGCTCTGGCCAAAGCCTTGGAATTTGAAGCGGCAAAGCAGTCCGTGAAGACACTTGCGCGCGTGCGAAGGATGGAATAGCAGGATCCCGCACAGGAAGAGACCGTCGTAGCTACTGTGAGGCGAGTAATCAGAAAAGTGGAGTCCTCCAAACGCAGGAAGGTACGATGCTGGAACTGTGGTGAGCTTGGCCACATTCGTAGCCGATGCAAGAAGGAGAGACGGGCACATTCTTCGACGTCGGAAAACCAGAAGGGTCGATGCGGAGGGGCAATCGACGACCTGTAGCTAGTATGCCCCAAGGAAAACCGCCATAGTTGCCTCTTTAGAACCCCAACTGAACAGCGTGTTTGTGGATGGCTTGGTCAATGGAGAGAAACGCACCATGCTGCTGGATACAGGTGAGACGAAGACTATCATCCGGTCACAACACCAACAATGATTAAACCCACAAAGTGGCGACTACGGACGGCAACAGGAGACTTGGCTAGGATGCATGGTGAGGTGGACGCAGCTATGACTCTGGAAGGCACTAGCTTCGAACATCCAATGCTAGTTGCTGATATTGAGGAAGAAATCATAATTGGAATGGACATCATGGACCCTCGAGGCTTCCAATTAGATTTCAAAAATGGAACACTGAGAACCAACAACGAAGAGGTGGTACTGCATGGGAGAGAGGAAGAGACAGTTCGTGTTTTGCTGGATGGGGATTCTTCAATTCCTGAGAAGAGCGAGATGATTTTGTGGGCTCGCCTGGAAGGGAAGATGAAACAAGGAAGCATCGTGATGTTTGAGCCTAAAATACACGAATCTGAAGTAGGACGAGGCATTGCATGTGGAAAGAGCCTGGTACATGTGGGAAATACTGTGCCCGTGAGAGTGATGAACGTCAACTATCACTCTGTAAGTTTGGCAAGGGACACAGTTTTGGGGCTCTGCTCGTCAATTTCCTCTGTGTTGCGACAAGTACGTGAGACTGAGCAAACCATCTCTGAGTTCACCGGAGAGATGGAGAAGTTAGTTGTCACCTCTTCAAAAGACTTGGATAAGACAGAAAAACAACGATTGAGAAACCTGATAAGGAATTACGGCGACATCTTCGACAACGGGACTATGGAAAAGGGCCAAACGGACGTGGTGCGGCACACCATCAACACAAAAGGAGCACGACCGATCCGCCAAACAGCTAGAAGACTACCTTTGGCCAAGAAGGAGGAGGCGGACAAGATAATCAAGGACATGGAGAAAGGCGGTGTCATCGAGCCTTCTCCGTGGTGGTCATCGCCAGTTGTACTGGTTAAAAAGAAGGACGGTTCAACTCGATTCTGTGTGGATTATCGTCAGCTGAACAACGTGACGACGATGGACAGCTACCCGCTACCACGAATCGACGACACTCTGGATACCTTGGCCGGAACGAAGATCTTCTCAACCCTGGACCTGGATATTGGCAGGTAGAAATGTCCCCTGAAGATCGAGAGAAGACTGCTTTCAGCGTTGGAGATGGACTGTGGCAGTTCACTGTTATGCCATTTGGGTTATGCAACGCACCTGCTACGTTCGAGCGGCTGATGGAGACTCTGCTCAAAGGACTATCCTGGTCAACATGTCTGGTATACCTGGATGACATAATTGTGGTTGGCAAATCATTTGAAGACCATCTGAAGAACTTGGAGGATATATTCCAGAGACTCAGAAGTTCCGGTTTGAAGCTGAGTCCAAAGAAATGCCAACTGTTCCAGAGGGAAGTTTAATACCTGGGTAATATCGTGTCGGCTGAGGGTGTAGCCGTTGACCAGCAAAAGGTGGAGGCAGTTAAGGAGTGGCCAGTACCAAAGAACCTCCACGAGCAAACAAGTTTCCTGGGTCTGTGCACGTACTACCGGCGTTATGTCCAGGGATTTGCGAACATCGCCCGGCCTCTTCACAGGCTCACAGAGGCACGGAGACGCTTCCACTGGGACGAGGATTGTCAGGAGGCCTTTGACACACTCAAAAGGGCACTTGCCAGCGCGCCCATCCTAGGCTACCCACTACCTGAGAAAAACTACATCCTGGATACAGATGCCAGCAATGTAGGACCTGGTGCAGTGCTGTCCCAGATCCAGCAGGGACATGAAAGGGTGATCGGCTATTTCAGCAAAACCTTGTCGAAGCCGAAACGGAACTACTGCGTCACGAGAAGGGAACTACTGGCAGTAGTCAAAGGGCTAGAGCACTTCTACAAGTACCTTCACGGGAGAAAGTTTCTGCTGAGAACCGACCACGCCGCGCTCAAATGGCTCCTACAGCTCAAAAATCCGGAGGGTCAAGTTGCTCGTTGGATGAAGAGTCTTCAAGAGTTCAACTTTGACACGGAACATCGAGCTGGATCCAGCCACAACAACGCTGATGTCCTATCCAGGAGACCTTGTCCAGAACAATGTAAGCACTGTCAAAGAGCCAAGGAAAAGGAGGCGAGCACTTGCAGGACGACTGTGGTGGATGATTCCTCGCAGTCTGAGGCGCTTCGCAAGGACCAGGAGAAAGATCCAGATCTGAAGCTTGTCATCGGATGGAAACTGGCAGGCCAACGACCAACCTGGCAAAAAGTCGCGCGATTCTCGGCCACCGTAAAGTCCTACAGGGCTCAATGGGACTCGATTGTTCTTGATGACGGCATCCTGAAGAGGCTGGTGAAGAATTTGGATGGCACGGAAGATCGGAAGCAGTTAGTCGTTCCTGGAAACAGGCAGGCAGAGGTGATGAGAGAGGTCCATGATGGCGTCATGGGTGGACATCTGGGTGTAACCAAGACGCTGGGAAAGCTGCGAGAACAGAAAATGTGCCGTATGTGCGGCAAGTAACGGACCCCAGCAACGGCCAAAAGCTCCTATGCGCCAATACAACGTGGGAAGCCCCTCTGAAAGGATCGCAATCGACGTGGCTTGACCCTTTTCTGAATCGGACAAAGGAAATAAATACATCTTGGTCGCCATGGATTACTTCAGCAAGTGGGCTAAAGCATATGCCTTGCCAAACCAGGAGGCGGCTACCGTTGCCGATGTCTTGATTGAGGAATGGTTTTGCCGTTTGGAGCTGCATTCGGACCAGGGCAGGAACTTCGAATCGACGCTATTCCAGAATGTCTGCGATGTCTTGAAGATCAAGAAGACAAGAACAACGGCGTTGCACCCACAATCGGATGGCATGGTGGAGCGAATGTACTGGACCAACCGACACTTGGCCAAAGTTGTCTCTGACCACCAAAGAGACTGGGACGAACACATCCACCTATTCCTCTTGGCATACCGATCTGCAGTTCACGAATCGACAGGCGAAACCCCAGCAAGGATCATCATGGGTCGTGAACTCCAGCTGCCCTGCGACCTGAAGTTTGGCTGTCCACCTGGTGAAGATGTCGCTGGGGGAGATTACGCAAGCAATCTTCGAAGAAAGATGGACGACATTTATCAACGAGTCCGTTTGATCATCCAGAGTGCCAGCGACCGGGTGAAGGTGGCCTATGACGTAAACGCCGAGGAAGGCCTGTTCCAGGTTGGAGATCTGGTTTGGCTTCATAACCCACAGAGGCGACGTGGCTTCTCCCCAAAACTGCAAAGTTCTTGGGAGGGCCCGTATGAAATTCTGGAGCGAATCAATGACGTCGTCTACCGGATAAAGAAACCACCACGAGGAAAGCCGAGGGTTGTTCATTTCAACCGTTTAGCTCGGTATGCTGGAAACCATGACGATCAGGACGATGAAGTGAGGCAGATCAGGTCACCCAAGAAAGAAATGTCATTGGAAACTTTCATGTCTCTACACTCCAATAGCCAGAAAGTCCAGAATGGCGTTGTCCAAGAAAGGCAGCTAGATTTCTTCAAAGCACCGGCCGAATATTCGTTGGCTCACTGGGTCACTGAAGACCTTGGTATGAGAAGTGGTCTTGCTGCTGCTTTCAAGCGGAAATTTGGACAACTGGAACGTCTACGACGACAAAAACCAGAGGTGGGGAAAGTACTGGAAATCATGAAAGGTACACGACATCTGTTCTACCTTGTGACGAAGAAGTTTCCACATCATCTGACCACCTACAGTGATGTCTGGAAAGCCCTCAGTCATCTTCGTGACTTGATGCAATCACAGGACCTGACTCATTTGGCCATTCCAAAGATGACCAATGAATGCGTGGACTGGCGTATGGTTGGAGGCATGCTGGAAGTGATCTTCAAGGGGAGTGGCGTTGACATCCTGGTGTGCTGCTATCCTTTCAGAAGGACGAACCAGAAGACAGTGGACTGCTATTTCCACCGAACGTCACACTGCAGGTTTGGGGACAGTTGTCGATATCGACATGAGGACATTTCGGGACGAAATGCTCTAAGGCGGGAGCAATGTGACGAAACATGCCCAGTGGAAGTGGAACGAGCTTCCAAGGCGGTCGACAGCGGACACGACGTTACAACCATTGCATCTCGGCTTTTGTCCCGTTTGTCACAAGCCCAAACCACTGTTAATTTCTAGAATAACAAGGTTTATTCGGTTACCTACACCTAGAATATTGGAGAACTTTCGTCATCTATCGAGGCATTGAAGAGGATCGATATAATAAGCTCCGCCATTCGGACAGGGAGTTAGTTAGTTATCGATTAGCCGCGAATTATAAATCGTGACAACATAAATATACGCTGCGATTGTGAACATACATATTTGTGGTTGTGTCAGTGACTTTAAATAAATTAATTAAAACTGGACAAGTGTTTTCTATAGCGAAACTCGTTACAATATAATTATCATAATAGGGGTTTTTGGATATGGTAAATTCAGGAACACTATCCGTTTCCAAATTTAAAAAAATGCCCAATAACTTTTCACGTTTTCGAGGCTCATCTATTATTGGACATAGAAGTCCACAGAATTGACATATTATTATGTCATTATTATCATTTTGTTTTTCAAGTAATAGGTATGAAACTGTATTGATACTTTCTTTTATAATTTTCAGATGACACAAAATCTTATAATTCCCCCAAAAAACGAAAATGTAGTGATGGATCCATTACATCTCCGAAAAAGGAAAGTGAACAGAAGTCAAGCGAGAACAAACAGATAATAAAAATGAGAAGAGTTCATTTAGAAAAACCTCTACCAAAGATTTTTGAAGGAATTCGTGCATTATTTGTTGATAGTGACATGGAATTGGAAAGGTAAGGTTCTATGACTATTTGATCATAATGCTGAATTTCTTTATATATTTTTTTACAGTATTATTCTTTCTATTAATAATATTTAATATGTGTATAATATACACTTGGCTAATATTAGTAGTTACTCATACAGTGAGTTTTTATCCATCATCTATTCGATCGATTTCGAACAATGAATAAAATATAATGTAATTCATGGAGTTTTCTGTCCATTTTTGGGATTCGGTTGAAAAAGGGCGGGGGGGTTTGAAAGTCTTGGTTTTCCCAAAAAAACTTCTTTCTTTTTTGGGAAAACCAAGACTTTCAAACCCCCCCGCCCTTTTTTCAAAATATAATGTCATTATTTCTATTTACACTTGCGTGCATAAAAATCGCCCCCGGTGATCGCTTAACTTAACTTAATTTTGAACTCAAGAATCCGAATCAAAATTTGATTCTATTCCACATTGAGCATATTAGCAATATTAGCATATTAAATTGTCTTCAAACAGTTCATATTTTTTCTAGGCAAATAGATCATAAAGAAGACTACCTGGGAGAGTTAGCCAATTTCCAGACACGCGGTACTGTTTGAAAAACAATTTTTTATGTGAATTTGAATTAAGTTTCACTTTGGTTTCTCTAGTTTCCATTTATCAAATGAGAATAGACACAACAACTCGCAAAAGATCAAGTTGGGCCGATCTTTATTTCAAATCTCAAGCGTGGATCAAATGTGCCTAAGGTGTCGGGAGAAACGGTAAACAAAATAATAATAATTTCTTTATTTAGCAATATGGCTATAAATATACAGGGTGTTTTATTAATATTGCGAAAAAATTCAGGGTGAGTTTCCCCACTCAAAAATAATAAGAAAATTTCATATAAAGATGTGTCCGGAAATGCTTCGTTACAGAGCTACAGGGTGTTAAAGTTATTATTTAATTTTTTTTTTCAGTTTTTTTATTTGTTTTTGTTTAAATAATATTTGCATGAAAGTTGTTGATAACATCACACACAAGTCGACTTTTATCTTTTTTACTGAAAATATGAAGCATTAATGCGTAATATGTTATAACTTCTAGCAGGTTACCTTCGCCATAATTTCAAAATCCCATGTATTAATTATTTCAAATCCAAATATCTCGAAAATGGTTGCACGTAGCGACTTTTAACAAGTATGCCTTTTTTTGCATAAAAATAAAGGAGAAATATGTTTTTTTCACTCAAATATGTCATACGGTTACGTCCAAAAAAGTTATGGCTGTAAATGTCAGGACAAATGAGTGTAGGTAGCGCCCTCTACACGTTAGAGCCAAACTGAGATAAAATTCGAATTCCGCATAAAAAGAAACCCTCAAATGCCGATTTTTATGGAAATATAGACATTGGTTCAAATATTATTTAGAAAAAACAAAAATAAAAATAAAACTTCAACACCCTATAGCTCTGTAACGAAGCATTTCCGGAACACACCTTTATATGAAGTTTTCTTATTATTTTTAAGTGGGGAAACTCACTCTGAATTTTTTCGCAATATCGATGAAACACCCTGTAAAGTATAATTTTTTCTCTACTGGCATCGCCCCACGAACTAGACAAAGGGAACAATAAAGGTGTGAAACTGCTCTTAGAATTGTATAAGTAATCTTAACTTCAAAACTAAAAAAAAAATGAAATCACATCACAAGAGACCAATAAACTGGATAGAAAACTTATAGATTATTACAATATTCTCTTCATAGGAGATTGGAACGCCAAGGACATGAATAAATATGTAGAGTTGACATAGTTGCACTAAATATTGATAAATTAATAAAAATCGACTTAAGAGATCAGTGCGTCGCCATACCGATGATGAGACTGCAATTTAGCAGGAAAAATTCTTAGGTAAATGGTCCCATGGCATACATCGAGTGATGGACATGTGTCGGTTTCGGGAGTGAATTAAACACGGTTGTATAATAATGTCTATATTCAGCGATCAAACTAATAATAATTATTGTATTCGAACGTGTGCACCGAACAGAACTTTGTAGACGACCTTGAATGTCGAATGTCACTTGTCGTAATTTTCGTCTGCCGGACTCAAGATCAGTATACAATAGGTTGCCTCACTCTGCCTGAGGTAAGAGACGGAGGGGGGAAATATGACGTCATCTATTTCTAGCATCCACAACAGACTGAATCCTGTCCTTCAATTGCATAGGTCTGCATCGTATCGTGTCATGTGTCATTCGCAAGGTTGCCAGAAGTACTGTTCTAACAGGAGATCCGCTGATTTCGCCCATGGGTTTCTGTTTTTGATAAAGATCATCTGGCATTACTGGAAACAGATGACGTCACCGTAAAAGTGAGGCAACCTGTTATATGGTAAACGCCAAACAACTTTGAATCTACGTCATCGTTGCCACCATGCACGTTATTATGAAGTTTGTTGGTGGCCACATCTGGTCACCGGCATACTTCATAACAACGTGCATGGTGGCAACGATGCCGTAGATTCAAAGTTGTTTGGCGTTTACTCATCGAGATAGAATCATAAGAGTCGCTAAGGAACATTCAAACAGTGATAGAAAAATGGGATCGGTAGGTGGAGCTTAGAGTAGCTGCAATATGGCGACGTAGGCAGGGGCGAACTGGCCGACAGATAGAAAATTTTTTGAATTGTTACTCTAGATTTAAACTTGATCCGAATTTATCTACGGAACATTATATTTTTGATTTATCAATCATAATTATTTCAACTTACCATTTACTGGAGTGGATACTTCACAAAAAAATAGGAAGTGAAACTACAACGAAGCAACAAACAACAGAACAATTATTAGTTATGCTATAATAATACAAATCCTGCAGTTCAATATCCACTTGGACATAAATAAAGATGAATAAGAAAGATGACAGTGAACAAGAAAATTAGTTAATTGAATTTTAAATCTTCCATTGCAAGCGAAACGTGGTGACAAAATGCAGGACAAATTTGCGGAAAACACGTCCACACACGCATATATTTTTATCGGACGCAAGAATCTGTGGTAAATGCGACACACAATGTAAGTTTCTACTAATGTGGACGCGGCTTCACAACGGATTGATGCACACGACCGTACATAAGTACATAGATAATAATTATTCGAACATGTTCTATAATATTTTGAAAAATTGGAAAAGTTCTGGAATATTTTTATGTATTTAAGAAATTAACAAGTATTTAGAATCAAGATATTTAATTTAATTCATGGAGTTTTCTGTCCATTTTTGGGATTCGGTTGAAAAAGGGGGGGTTTCGCAGCATGACACTGCATCATCAGGCTTCATAGACTAAAATAACCAAAAAAGAGGGTGTAGAAAATACATGAAAGGGAAACAGTGCGTGGACAAATGAATCAAAATGGCGATACATAAAAAACATACAAAATCATTAAAATAGGTACTTACATTGTTATACATAAACGAGAGTTGTCAGAACATGAATGAACAGGACATACCCCAGGGTAACACATAGATGTAACTTGACATAACATTTAAAAACTCAAACAATTGTTAGAGACTGGACATTCCGCAGACTTTTACAAAAGCTACAAAATCCTACATCGGGAAAAATCAAATGCTAAACTCACTAACCTTGAGTTTCTGGAGATCCGAACAGCACAGAAGTTACAACCTGCCCTTAATCTAAATGCTCAAACCAACATTGAAGACACCTCACTCATCAAAATTATTTTTTGAATCCGTTCAACATATTTTTTCTTTTCTTTCCGGTATTGGTGCAATTCATGGATGGCGAATGCGAATGTTTATGATTTTCACACCTGTTCCTGATTGCGCCGACATCTTTCGTTTTTAAGCTTGAATAGTACCTATGTGGTGAGGTACGACTAGAATAAGAGTTACCATCTTTTATTTTTCTGTGTATTGTCGGTAGATGACACTAGGCATTTCACTTTGTATAATTTAATGTTATAAAAAAATTGCAATCCTCTCGTACTCCATCAGTTACAGTCAAATAACAGAACATGATGATGTTCCTTTGAAAATTTTTTGTCAATTGTTTAAGTTTTCAAATGTTATGTCAAGTTACATCTATGTGTTACCCTGGGGTATGTCCTGTTCATTCAAGTTTATGTATAACAATGTAAGTACCTATTTTTATGATTTTGTATGTTTTTTATGTATCGCCATCTTGATTCTTTTGTCCACGCACTGTTTCCCTTTCATGTATTTTCTACACCCTCCTTTTTGGTTATTTTAGTCTATGAAGCCTGATGATGCAGTGACATGCTGCGAAACCGGTAGCTCAATTTTATCAATAAAAAGAAGTTTTTTGGGAAAATCAAGACTTTCAAACACCCCCCCCCCCCCTTTTTCATTTAATTTAATGGTTGCTGTATTTTGGGTTTTAGGGTCAATGGAAACTCCAGGATTGATTGAAAACTTGTGCCTAAATTTTGACCAAAAGGATTGTTTTTATTCATCCCTGATGAAGGTGTAAGGTGTAATATATACCGAACGTTAACACAAGCTTTTAATCAATCCTGGAGTATTCATTGACCCCAAAACCCACAATCCAGAAACCTAAAAATGATAAGATTGGGTCTTAACACGCGATAAAAAAAGATATCCAATTTTGAAAATTATACTTTCTACAGGACTTTTCGCCTAAGTAGAAGGAAGCAAGGTGACTAATATAAAAAAAAAAATGATAAATGAGATTTTTTTTATAGTCCTTTGGATAGTATAGTTCTATTACTTTTATACTATTAGCTTCAAGATCAATAGATTCATTGAAAAAAACACTCGTATATCGAGGTACTTCCCATCAATGCTATTCATTAGTAAATACCTATGATTGTCCCACTCAAATTGATCATAGCCATGACTAAGTAAATTGAAAAAAATATTGGAATCTTCGATATAATGTGATTAAACATTTACAAATCTCAACCATAGGTATACATATTTCAGTAAACTCGACACAAATTTCATATCCCGGTCCTGTATTATGCTATACCAACCTATGAAATGTGATTCCAGTCGTGTTTTCCTTATCGATAGCGTCTCTTCTCGCACAATTTCTCAGGGCACATGAAGCCATAATTGAGAAATGTAACAACACACAAAAATCACAACACAGCCAAAACTTAGAAAAACCGTTCTACAAATGTAAACAAACACTTTAACAAAACGATCGCGGTAAGATGGCGAAAGTGACCCATTTTTGGTCACGTGATGTCGTCTCCACCCCTTTCTTCCTCCATGCGTTTACTATATACTGATCTTGTGCCGGACTGACATCAGTGTCAGTCAGTAGTGGCTGATGTGCTTGGCCGTAAAAAATGGTCCGTCAGGTCTGACGCGTGCCAATAGAATATTTTGGTGACGTCACAGATGTGTTACGTCATAGTATGACCGGCTTCTCAGGTACAGGTGAGAAGAATGAGATTACTAATTCCAACCGAAAATTAGCCATAGTGAAGGAGACCTCTCAGTAACAATGTCGAGAAAATTACGCAAGAATTGATTGAATTATTAGAAAATGAATAATTTATTGTAATAGATTTCAGGAACGATGATTTTTTTAGAGAAATTTTGAGGGAGCAAAAAAGGATCAATTGAACTGAGTCCTTCCACATCTATCTTGAAGTTTAGACAGTTATCGCGGTTATTCATAAAGCACATCTCGAGGAATCTTCTTTTAAAGCTGATATGTTCTGTAGCTAGAACGACAGCATCAGGAAATTGTACCACACGAACTTGTTGATCAACATGTGAACTAAGACTGGTGGCAGTGGGTTTCAGTCTCCAATCACTCCTGTGTTGTGACACTCTTCTCGAGAGTTTCTGGGATGTCTGGCCAATGTAAATCTGATTGCATTCGCATTGAATACCATAAAAAATATCAGATTTATTCTTCGGGTCTGTCTTGTCTTTAAGAATTGTCTAGAATTGTCCCAGTTTTTTTAAATTAAATTGTGCAATTTTATTATTATGGTTTTTGAAAAGAGAAATTAATAGCTGGGAAGTCCTTGAATGTATTGCAACTTGCCGTATGTAATCTCAACGTCAGGATCAGCATTCACTTGAGCTATTACAGGGGGTTGGGTTTCTTGTCTTGGTAATTTTCTTACTAATTGTTTTGGGTAATAATTAATCAAAATTTCTTACAGAAAAGTCAAGTTTTTTTTGTTTATCGATGGATGAAAATATTTGAAAATCGACCGAGGACAGTGTTGAGTTTTTGTTTCATAGGGTGGTAAGATTGGAAGGGGATATATCTCCCTGAGCTAGATTTTTTTCTATACCAGTCCAACATGACAACGTTGCCTTCCGGTCTAACGACTCTTGTGTCTAAAAAGGGAACTGAACGTTTACTTTCCTCTTCCACTGTGAACTGAAGGGAGGCGTAAAAAGAATTAGAAAGGTTGAGGGTGTTGTTAATGTAATGTAGTCGGAATAAAACACCGATAATTACTTTAACTCTATTAATATTGAAAAATATACCCGCTAATACAAACACGTGCGAAGCAAACAGCATTTCGAACAGAACCCCCCGATTTGACAGAGCTCTTCTTATTTGTCATCTTTGACAACTGCACATCTCCTAACTTCATTAATATTAAAGGTGTGTTTACATGTTCACGACACTACAATACCTCCCCTCATAAATTCAAACGCTGGGGCGGTTTGACATTACGTCTAGGTCTTTCATTTACATTTAACTTATCAGAACATCCTTGAAAGTTGGGTGTACATGCAGAAACAAACTTAGAACTAGGTTGGCAATCAAAATTTTCATTCTTCTCCGAATTTTTCTGAACCACACTTTCATTTAGTTTAACCAAAGGTTCAACCCTTGAGTCAGTAACATGCTCATTAACTGTCAAATTTGGTTCAGCAACATCCGAAATTACAGGTGAGTAAGGTAATAAATTAACATTTTGTTTTAAACTCAAAAACTCATCATTGGGTTTGTCAATCATACATTCTTCAAACCCATCCCCTAACGTATCTGACTTATTACGTCTAATCTGGTTCAAATGTCTTTTCCAAATCAAATTTTCATGAACCAGTTTACAAAAATGTCATTCAAAACTTCATCTATAACACTCTCAACCCACGTTTTCTTATTAGGATTTCTATAGTCTCGACACCAAACTCTATCCCCCTCTACAAATGTTTCTTCACGTTTTCCCTCATAATTTAAAATCTGTCTTTCAGTTGACTGAACACTTTTTGTTGATAACAAATCTAAACGTGTGCGTATTTTAGTTTTAAACATCATACTACTAGGTGTCATTCCTGTTGTAGCGTGCACAGAATTTCGGTACGAAAATAAATACCTATAAGCCAAAGTTTCTATGGAAACATTTCTATTTTTCTCATCTAATAAAGCCTTTTTTAATCCTAATTTTACAGATTTAACACAGTTTTCCGCAAATCCGTTTGTTGAAGGATGAACTGGTGGAGATGTGACAAATTTGACTCCGTTTTGACTTAAGAAATGTATAAAATTTTCAGAAGTGAATTGACCCCCATTATCAGTTTCAACTATACGTGGTATTCCAAAACGCGAAAAACACTCTCTTAACCTGTTAATTGTGTTGTCTGAATCGGCATTGCTCATTATAAAAACTTCAGGCCATTTTGTATATGTATCCACAATAATGAGTATCATTTTGGCTCTGATTGGTCCTAAAAAATCAGCATGTATTTTCTCGTAGATATGATTAGATTCCTGTGACTTGATTAGTTTAGCCTTGGGTGGATCTGGACGCATTTGACAACAAATCCTGCAACTATTCACTTGCTGCTCAATGTCATTATCGAGTGAAGGCCACCAGAAATAGGATCTTGCACTTGATTTCATCTTAGCCATACCTTCATGATTGCTATGTAATTCTTCCAATAAATGTTTTCTGAGGCTGACTGGAACTACAGCTCGATAACCCCACATGACAATTCCTTGCTCGATTGATAGTTCGTTTCTTCTCGTTAAAAATGGTTTGAAAAGCTCATTTTCACTATGCTTGGGAAACCCATATCTAATAAAATTAAATACTTTACCCAAGATAGAATCTTTTCTGGTTTCTGACCTTAATTTCAAAGAATCTATTGGTATTAGACCCTCAACCATATTTAAATAGTCAAAATCTGGTTCAGTACAGTCGTTAACATCATAGTCCGGTAATGGTAATCGTGACAAAGCATCTGCTTTTGAATTGTCAACTCCACGAATAAATTTGAAAGTGTAATCAAAACTAGCCAAAAATAGAGACCATCTTTGAATTCGACCAGCAGCCATTTTAGGCAAACTTTTATATTCACCAAAAATAGACTTTAAAGGTTTATGGTCACTTAAAATTTCAAACTTTCGTCCAACTAGATATTGATACAGCTTAGAAACGGACCAGTAGACAGCCAAAGCCTCCTTCATAATCTGCGAATAACCCTGTTCAGCCTTGTTCAATACTCGAGAAATATAGCAAATTGGTCTCTCGTCTCCATCTGGTAAAACATGCGAAAGAACTCCTCCAACGCCATAGTTGCTAGCGTCACAAGCTAAACG
This sequence comes from Orchestes rusci, assembly GCA_958502075.1. Lineage (NCBI taxonomy): Eukaryota > Metazoa > Arthropoda > Insecta > Coleoptera > Curculionidae > Orchestes > Orchestes rusci. The sequence continues at coordinate 33,150,362 of OY293305.1, forward strand.
AATAGGCTTATCCGGATCATAATGGACTAAAATTTTATCTGAAGCTAATTCCTTCTTTGCATACTGAAACGCATTTTCACATTCCTTCGTCCATTTGAACTCCTTACCTTTCCCTATTAAATCGTACATTGGTTTTAACTTCCCTTGCAAATTTTCACAAAAACGGGAATAATAATTTACCATTCCAGCAAAAGCTCTAATTTCTGTAATATTTTTAGGTCTAGGCGAATTTACTATTGCCCTTACCTTTCCTTCATCTTTTTCTAAACCCTTTGCTGAAATTTTGTGTCCCAGATAAAAAATGTTCTCTTTGAAAAATTGACACTTTTTCGAATTTAATCTGAATCCTGCACTGTCCAGTCTCGACAAGACGTCCTCCAAATTTTTCAAATGTTCCTTTTCATCTCGCCCAGTTACAACCACATCATCTAAAAAGTTTACCGTTCCCTTACACCCCTGAAGAACTTTCTCAATTACATTTTGAAAAATTGAGCATGCTGGTTTTGTACCATACGGTAACCTCTTTATTTTGTATATACCTAGAGGTGTGCTCCATGACAACAACTCACTGGTTTTATCGTCCAAAACTAATTGATTATAGGCGTTAAGAAAATCAAGTTTTGTAAATTTTTGTCCTCCCTGTAAAGCAACAAAAATATCCTCGATTCGGGGCAATGGATGGTTAAAATCCTTTAGAAATTTGTTAACTGTTATTTTATAATTTGCGCAGACGCGAACATCTTTACCATTGGGTTTTAAAACAGGTACTAATGGTGTCCCCCAACTAGAGTTATCAGATTTTTCTATTGCACCTTCTGATTCTAGCCGTTTTAGTTCATTCTCCACCTTTTCACGAAAAGCAAATGGAATTGGGTGAGGTTTGTGGAAAACTGGTTTTACATTTTCCTCTAACTCTAAACCAATTTTTTCACCATTAAAAGTTCCCAACTCACTTTTAAAAAGATTAGAAAATTTTAACAACATTATGTCGAGTTTATCAGAATAATTTTGGACCGCTACATCATTAATTATAACTTCCGAATTTCTCAAAGACAAATTAAATTCGTTAATAATATCACGACCTAGCAAAATTTTTGTCGCTTTCTTAACAACAGTGAAATTACACATTTTTGAAACATTTTGAATAGATATTTTAACTGAAATTTTTCCTTCTGGATTAACAATTTCCCCTGAATATGTTTTTAGCTTAGTGCTGGAGCTCTCTAGTGGAATATGGCTCAGTTTCTCTGCATAAAATTTATAAGGCAAACAAGAAACACCAGCGCCTGTATCGAGCTCCATTTGAGTCGAAATTTCATCATCGAACAAAACAGGAATACATAAAGGCTTCACAAAATTAATATTCTGACAGTCTGTCAAATTGTACAAGGAAAATGTTTCTTCACTTTCCTCCTCAACCAAATGACTTCCTTCAATTTTACAAGCTGCCATAATATGCCCTTTTTTGCCACACTTTTTGCAAATAAATTTCTTGTACTTACATTTGCTAAAGTTGTGCCTACTTTTATTACAAAAATTACACTTCAACTCTTCCTGCTTGTCTTTTTCCCCTTTCTTCTCAGAATAGCTCACACTCTCCCTTGAAAAACCTTTGGTGGAACCACTACCTGCCTTTTGTCCCACTTTTTGCACTTTATTCACTTCCACATTGCTCCTGGACTGCTCCCTCAAAGCTGCCTCTTTGTTTAGAGCTATTTCCAACAAATCTTGGAAACTCTTGGACGGATTTTCTTCACATAAACGATCCAATATTGGGCCTGGCCTCATGCCTGTCACAAACTTATCTTGAACCCTATACATCAGCTTGTCCGTAAAGTTGCACTGTGAAGCTGTATTTTTAATTTTCAAATACCAGTCATTCACTGACTCCTGTTGACCTTGTCTCAGTGAGTCGAAAATAATTCTTCTACGGTAGACTGACAATCTTGGTTTAAAATGTGTTCTCAATAACAACATTAAAGTTTCAAACTCCTTTCCACTGGGTTTCTCTGGGCTACACAAGTCTCGTAATATTTTGTAGACCTCTTCTCCTAGCAATGTGAGTAAAACAGCCACTTTTCTTGAGTTTTCAACAATATTTGCAGTAAAAAAATGCTCCAGGCGTTCTTCAAAAACTTCAAAATCGTCGCCCTGCTTGAACACTGCCAATGATGACACGCTTCCAGTATTGACCACTGTATTGGTCGGTTGCACCGAAACGACATTTTCCGCCTCCATGACTTGCAAATCTTGATCTCAGTTTTCCGTAAAAATTTTAAAATGCTGCGCTTCAAAAACAACGTTCACTATTTGCTCGTCGCCAAATAATTGTAATGTAGTCGGAATAAAACACCGATAATTACTTTAACTCTATTAATATTGAAAAATATACCCTCTAATACAAACTGTGCGAAGCAAACAGCATTTCGAACAGAACCCCCCGATTTGACAGAGCTCTTCTTATTTGTCATCTTTGACAACTGCACATCTCCTAACTCCATTAATATTAAAGGTGTGTTTACATGTTCACGACACTACAGTTAATTTCTGCACTGGGTAAAGATATTAGGAGGTCATCGACATATCGGAATAACAATGGGATATTGAAATTGGTTTGGTCTGTTACATAATATAGTTAATTGTTCATAACTATCTCCGGTAATATTGCAGAACAGGCTCCTCCCATTGGTAGTCCAACTAATTGTTTGAAAAAGGTTTTATCAAAGGTTAAAAAGGTAATGTTATATAGGAATGTGATGACTTCTAAGAAAACTAACTTTGGGACAGTGCAATTATCAAATCAAATCATCAAATCAAATATGCTTTCTTGCCACAGAAAAATTAAAATAAATTTTATAGATGAAGCGAATACAAAATGGTAAAGTAAAAACAATACAAATCATTAATAGTACACATTACGTAAAACAATAAAACCATACTAGTGAAAAACATTTTTTTAAATAAAAAATAAAATATTTTGTCAAAATAATTAAATTTCAATGGAAATTGCTCATAGACAAGAACTATAAACATTGGTACACCTCTAGTTATACAGTGTGTCCAAGATAAGGATGCACAGCATGGGGATCTCGGAAACTATAAGAGATACAGTGTCGGTTAAATTGGACAAAAATTGCGCATTATGATACCCAACAAGATCCCGTTTTACAAATTTGAAAATTCGTTTCGGAAATATCCGATAAAAAACCGGAATATTGCGATTTCGATTTTATTTATTTTTTTAGCTATTTTGAAAGATATGAAAAAACCGAAAACACTTTTTCATTGTCACTTTTTAAGCTCTACAAAACAGCCTTGAGAGATTTTCCGTACGACGGCGACGTTTCGTTTCGGAGAAACCATCATCAACTTTTTTTTTCAAATACGGTCCTGGATTTTTTATGACGGATTTTAAGAGCCTAAACCAACGATGTATCGCACTTATTAAAAAAGAAGTGTTTGTTTTTAATCCTATTAAAAATGTATTTTTTGTCTCTCGCTAACATTATAATTTTTTTGAATAATTGCGGTACATTGTTGGTTTAGGAACAGGGGAGGCTCTTAAAATCCGTCATAAAAAATCCAGGACCGTATTTAAAACAACCAAGTTGATGATGGTTTCTCCGAAACGAAACGTAGTACGGAAAATCTCTCAAGGCTGTTTTGTAGAGCTTAAAAAGTGACAATGAAAAAGTGTTTTCGGTTTTTCATATCTTTCAAAATAGCTTTAAAAAATGGATAAAAACGAAATCGCAATATTTCGGTTTTTATCGGATATTTCCGGAACGGATTGGAATTTTCAAATCTGTAAAACGGGATGTTGTTGCAATCTCTGTCCAATTTAACCGACACTGTATCTCTTATAGTTTCCAAGATCCCATGCTGTGCATCCTTATCTTGGACACACTATATATGATAACAAGTCAGTGGAACAATATCATAGCAAAATCAACAATTAGGGGGTGAACAATAATACTGCGGTGTTAAATATCAAAAAAGGAACTAGCGATTGCTCACGTTTTGCAGGCAAAACGCGCGCTCGTCTTGTTTCCGCCCTGCCTGCAGTATGAAATTATTTTTAATTTAAATATCAAGCAGGGAACTTGGGGTTGTTCACGTAATCGCAACCAAAACGTGTTAAAATCTATTTCGTATTCAGGAAATAACGATCAGTTGAGGTGCACGACCTCGGTGCACTTGACTCTCTACTTTTCCGCTTTGCTTGCAGTAAGCAATGCATAGTTGTTGTAATCATAGAGGATTAAATTGAAGTGTGTCAAAAATATTTTTTATCAATTCTGAAGGAATGTTAGTGAAGAGTGACACAACGTCGAAAGTATAAGTTTGCGGAAAAAATCAACAATTTTTAGTGAAAGCCATTTTCCGCGAGTAGAACACTATACGTTTCCTATGATCATTCGATAATTTTTTTCTAAATAATAATAATAATAATAATAATAATAATGTTAATTTAGCACTTGGCTACAACAAAAATACAATTGTTATCCATATCTAGAACACTGAAAAGAGAACATATGTGTAATAATTGATGAACAATTAGAAACTAACAACAAAAAACTAAAAATGGGACAATACATAACTTTTTAAAAGTCTTTTAAGTAGGATAAGGCTATCACCAGTTCTTCACATTAATGAGTGGACAATTTTGATCCATTTAGTCCTTTATGGAACACAGAGTTGTGTAGTAGAGTGGATTACATTCTCTTGGTACAAAATCATTTCTATTTCGGGTATTGTGTGTGTGAACGTCTTTAAAACTGTTACCTTTACACAAACATACTTTGGAAAAAGTTCCTGCTTGACTTTATACAGATTTTTTCACGTAAAACTCCGCACGCCAATATCTCAGAAACGAATAAAAATATTTGATATCTGTAAAGAGTAGTCAATGTATGGGGTTATTTTTCACAGTTGAAAAAATTCGACGCCTCCCAAGAGTTGAGCATCGCGACGCGTCAAAAATATTAATGGATTGCAGAGTTTTTGAAATTACGCTCATGCAAAAGAACGTGTTATTTATAAACTTTTTTTTATTTAGTTGAACTCATTTATCTTACTAAAAATTTCATGATTGACAAAAAATGCGATAACGGATGATTTTTACACAAAAGTTCGTCTCAATTTCTGTAAAAAAAAGTCAATGTATTGTCAAGTGGAAGATATTTTCCAAAGTTGAAAAAATGCTAGGCCTACTTAGAGCCAAGCGTCGCCGTAGCGACGCGTCAACAATTAATCGATTGTAGGGACTTTGAAACTACTCGCATACGTAAGTACATGTTATTTTATATTTTTTTTGTACAACCCACACGTAAAGTCCACTTTTCAATGCATGCAAAGCAGGCGGAAACTCGCTAATTTCGGCAACCGGGCCTAAAAGTACATTCGCGCCCGCGGGCGCAAAAGTAGGTCGCTTAGCAACGGTTCCTTGGATCCCAACGCCTCTGAATCTAATAACCACGTGACAGCCTAGCATACTGAAAGGAACTAATCACGTGACAATCTTGGTGACAATGAATCCGCACTACAAAAGAATACGGGAACACACCTATTGTAACTGTCACTTACCTTGTCAGTTGTCTGACTTGTCAGCAGTGTAGTGCAGTGTATCGATTATTTATTTTTGTACAACCTACATGTAAAGTCCACTTTTCAATGCATATAAAGCAGGCGGAAACCCGCTTAATTTGGCAGCCGGGCCTAAAAGTACTTTCGCGCCCGCGGGCGCAAAAGTAGGTCGCTTAGCAACGGTTCCTTGAACCCCAACGCCCCTGAATTTAATAACCACGTGACAGCCTAGCATAACAAAAGAAACTTATCACGTGACAATCTTGGTGACAATGAATTCGCACCACAAAAGAATACGGGAACACACCTATTGTAACCATGGATTGGCAGTTGTCACTAAACTTGTCAGTTGTCTGACTTGTCAGCAGTGTAGTGCAGGTGTATCGATTATTTATTTTTGATTTTCATAATTATTCTTTTTCAAATTATTACAAACTGGTTGTACAAAAAGCACTGTTTGTACCACGGACGAAAGATGATTTTGACTCGGCTAATATCTGCCCTCGCTTCGCTCGTGCTGCTACTTATACCCTCGTCAAAATCATCTACTTTCCGCCCTTGATACAAAATGTACTATTTTGATTTTCATAATTATTCTTTTTCAAATTATTACAAACTGGTTGTACAAAAAGCACTGTTTGTACCAAGGACGAAAGATGATTTTGACTCGGCTAATATCTGCCCTCGCTTCGCTCGTGCTGCTACTTATACCCTCGTCAAAATCATCCACTTTCCGCCCTGGATACAAAATGTACTATTTTTGTCATTTACACGAACCATTTATCTCACACATTTTTGAGTTATACGACCTCATAGTGAGCATTGATTGACAAAAAATGGGACTACGGATGATTTCTACAAGAATGCTATTCTCAATTTTTGTGAGAAGTGTTCAGTGTATGGCGTCAAGTAGATATTTTTCAAAGTTCAAATAATGTCACGCCTACTGAGAGCTAAGCGTCGCGACGCGTCAAACATATCAATCGATTGCAGGATTGGGCGCATGCGGAAGTATAAGTTATCTATAAATTTTTTTGTTATTTACCCGATCATCATGAGTTGGACCGGTTTTGTGAAAACTTCTTGGTTGACAAAAAAATCTTGTAAAGATCATCCGTAATCGCATTGTTTGTCATTCAAGAAATGTTTTCTCTGAACTGGTTTATCTCAGAAACGAGTAAAATAAATGAGTTCGAGTGAATATCAATAAGATCAACTAATAACATGCATGTGCGTTATTTAAAGGTCCCCAAAATCAATTAATATTTTCGACGCATCGACGCTAGCTCTTGTAGGCGTAGAATTTTTCAAACCTTGAAAAATATACACTCTATCCCATACACTGACTTACTTTAACTGACATTGAGACTAGTATTCTTGTAAAAATCATCGATAATCGCATTTTTTGTCAATCAAGACATGTTAACTATGAACCGGTATAACTCAGAAATGAGTGAAATAAATGAGTTCGAGTAAATAACAAGAAAGTTTATAAATAACATGTTCTTTCGCATGCGTCTAGTTTCAAAGTCCCTGTAATCGATTTATATTTTTGACGCGTTGCTCTCGATATGCGTCGATTTTTTTAAGCTGTGAAAAATATCTACATGACCCTATACATTCCACACTTTTTACAGAAACTGTATATTTATATTCGTTTTCGACATATTTGCGTGCGGAGTTTTAAGTGAAAACCCCTCTATACAGTGCGTTTTTTTTTAAGACGGAAAATAGGGATTGCCATGTTAAATTTTCAATCCCATGTTCGCAGTACTTCCATTCGTAGTAGACAGCTGAAACTTGTTGGAGATGAACTTTGATGCTTTGAAACTGTGGTAGTTCGTCAATTACGCCAGATTTACTAGGAACAAGACTCTCAAAATGCTTTATTGATTTATCAGAAAGTGATACTTTTAACACCTTGTATATGACGTTGACAACATATTTTCTGACGTGACTAACTTCATGGTCAATCTTTTCAACCAAAAAATTTCATTTTTATGACCGTTGAACATACTGCTTGACCGTGAATAGGGGACACCAAGGCGGACACTTTAAACAGGTTATCCATGTATTGCATGTATTATACTGTTAGAAATAAATGTTATCACAATTTGACAATGAAGTTATTGGTTGACAGTGGTTTATACAAGGCTAGTAAAAAGGTATCACTTTCCAATTAATAAAAGCATTTTTTTTTTTTTTTTTCAATGTATTCTGAGCTAATTGATGGAATAATAAAATCTCTAGGCACCAAAGTTTATCTGCGGCATGTTTCAGTTGTGTTATTTGAAAAGAAGTACTGCTAACATTGGTCTGAAAATTCAACATGGAAATCCTTATGTTCCGTCTCGAAAAAAACGCACTGTATTAAGATGTGTTAAAAATTATTCTTTGTCTAACTGAATGGATATCTAGTACACTGACAATTATTTTGATAGGTGTATATCTGTTGCATTTCAAAATGGTTCCCATAGCCCTTTTTGAATAATCTGAAATTGTTCTGTCTTAAAGTTAGGTAAACTATACAATAGAGTGACACAATATTCCAAGTGCGGCTCAGCTATGTTGTTATACAATAAAAGTTTTGTATGAGCTGACAAGTTTTTTCCTACTCTTGATAAAAAACCTATTTTTTGAGTTTTTTTTTTAATAAGCTAGTCTGCGTGCGTATGGAACGTTAAGTTACGGTCAAAAACTACACCCAAGTATTTAATTTCCTTAGCAAAATCCAGCTTCTCATTATTGATGCAAATATTCATGTTATCTACATTAACTTCACTCCATTTGTGTTTCTTCCCAATGCAATATTCAGATTTTGACGTATTTAAAAACAAACTATTTTGACATAACCATTTGAACATTTCACTCAAGTCTGTAATAATTTTATTCTGCATCTCGTTCAAATCTCTTCCTATAACATACATCATTGTGTCGTCCGCAAACAAGACAATTTCACTATTTTTTGCTACACCTACAATATCATTAATATACAGGGTTAGGAGAAATTACCAGAACGGTCGATTTTTCCAGAAGATACACAAGTTAGCTAAAAATGTCTTAGATAAAAGTTGTGAGGCTTTCAAAAATATACATATCTGTATTGAATTGGAATTTACAGCGTCGTTCATAAAATCATAACAGATCAAATTGCATTTTTTGAAATGGCTCCCCCCTTATATAATTTGATATTTCAATTCTTCGTTCGATTTTGAGCAAAAATTGTGATACAAATGATGTTCCTAAATTCAACCGTTATTGAGATATCGCGTTTTAAAAATGACATTTTCGCACCTTTGACAAGCTATGAAACTCAAACGGTTCAAGATAGGAAAAAATGGTCTGTACTTTCTAATACTGATTTTTCAAGAGCTATTCTGACATATGACTAGAAAGTATTGCCAAATGTCAACTTTTTTTCGACCCATTTTGACATTCTTCGACAACAATTAATTTTATGTACCTGGATAGCTCTTGAAAAGTTAAGACTAGATAGTGCAGTCCGTTTTCCTCTATCTTGAACCGTTTTAGTTTTATAGCATGTCAAACATGCAAAAATATCATTTATAAAACGCGATAACTCGAAAACGGCTAAATTTAGGAACATTATGTGCACCTTAATTTTTGCTCAAAATTGAAAGAAGGATTGAAATATCCAATAATATACAGGGGGTCCCATTTGAAAAAATACAACTTTGATCTGCCATAACTCTATGTCCGATCCTGTATGTTTCAATTGACCACAGATATGTAGATTTTTGAAAGCCTCACAACTTTTATTTCAGATATTTTTCTCCAGCACGTGTATCTTCTGAAATGATCGACCGTTCTGGTAATTTTTCCTAACCCTGTATAATGTAAACAACAACGGTCTTAAAACCGTTCCCTGAGGAACACCATGTTCGACAGATATGCTTCATACAATTCTTGAACTTAGTTTTTTGGTACCTATCACACAAGAACGATTTAATCCATTCAAAAACTAAACTCCTCATACCCATTGCGTACAATTTATCCAGAGAACGGAATCTATTCACTGTTTTGAAGGCTCTTCTGAAATCCAGGAACACAGTCAAAACCAAATTACCATCATCCAAAGCTTTCAAAAAGTAATCGCAAATGTTTACCACATCCGAAATGGAATGATGGAAACCAAAACAAATTTTATCCTTACTCAATACAGAATTTTATAACGATCCTAACTATATAGTGTGTTTTTTTTAAGACGGAACACAGGGATTCCCATGTTAAATTTTCAATCCCATGTTAGCAGTACTTCTATTCGAAGTACAAAGCTGAAACTTGCCGTAGAAGAACTTTGGTGCTTCGAGATCAAGAAAGTTCATGAATTACGCTAGAATAACTCGGGAAAAGACTCAAAAAAGGCTTCAATTTATCAGAAAGTTATACTTTCAACATGCCTTGTATATGACGCTGACAACCAATTTTTTGACGTGTCTAACTTCATTGTCAATTTGTTTAACCAAAAATTTTTTTTTACTTTTATGACCATTAAGACTGCGGCCGTTAATGGGGGACATTTTGAACAGTTTATCTGAAAAATAATGTTTGATTTTTATTATCGTATTACACTGTTAGAAATAGATGAAATCACAATTTGACGATGAAGTTATTGGTTGACAGTGGCATACAGTGTCTTCCAGATTCGCTTCTCTATACAGGGATCTTGGCTCCTATTATACCTACAGCAAAGGTTAAATGGAGGAAGTTTTAGAAGTCTTAGTGCATTCGATATCCGGCTTCAGGTGTACTATCGGTCAATTGGTTTTGGAATTATCGTCGAAAAACCGAAAATGGCGTATTTCATTTTTTGCCAGTAAATCCGAAACGGCTAATTTGACAGCTGTCAAAATGTGACATTATCTGGACATTTTTTGAAGACGAATAAAATGGCGTGTATGACATGTCTCAATCGTATTTTGTTCTCCCGCAACCCGCCTCAACTTTCATTTTTCTTATGGCAGACATATTGGTATTTTCGATTTTTGGAAAGAGTGTAAAATTTCCTGTCTAGTTATGTCGCACAAGTGCGTACACGATTTAAGTGTCATCAAAATATCACATTTCGTAGTTATTGGTGGTATTGGTATGGTTGGGGGGGCAAACCACTGCCCGGCGAGTAGGCCTTGAAGGCCCTTTTCGCCAACCCCAGGACCATTGCAGTTCTAACTAAGTTGATGATGGAGAACATTACCTAGTTATATATTGAACTAGCAGGACCAATTAATTTAGGCTAACTATTAAACTTTTCGACTGTCAGTAATTGATAATACTGCAGTCTACTCAGTAGCGTTAGCCAGTGAGAGTGCCACTAAATACAGAACAGAAAATAATTTCTGCCCACCGCGGGGATCGAACCCACGTCAATCAGAACTAACGGTCTCTCAAGCCGGCGTGTTACACGCTCGGCCACCGCGTCCCCACATTTCGTAGTTATGTCATGGCTTTCTTTTCTAAGAAGGCCATGTTTCATTTGTCTGAAAATTGGTTTATAACCAATTTTTTTTTTTTTTCATCTGAGGAGGCTCTGATCTGTCGTTCATTAATTCAGTATGATGGTTGTGTTTTGATAATGAGTACTTACGCTTTTCAAATTAAAATAAAAAAGTCAAAAATGCCCGGTATTCTCTCTATTCAAATGAAGAAAAGCTAGTCATGTTAGCGCTGTACTTGCGGTCAAATAGAAATGTCGGGTTTCCTTCGGCAAGGTCAATGTATTTGGAGATGTATCCCTCGTATCCCGAACGACGGCAGCCACATAAAACACAATTTAGAAAAATCGAATAATATGATTGATTTGGTCAACTATAAACAGAAATAAACTTGTAAGAGTAGTACGAAAAACAGTCGCTGATTGTCAAAAATGTCACGATGCATGTCCATGTTCTATTGAAAATTCAATGCGTTAAACACATTTGCTGCACACTAAATGCGTTGACCTTGAGCTGATACAGTACGCATTCATATTTTGCGACAAATAAATCATGGCCTCCTTGGATAAGACTGAGTCCCAACTACGTATTGTGATATTTCGATGATACTAAAATCTTTTATGCACTTGTGAGACATCAGACATCACTAGACTGGAAATTTTACGCTCTTTCGAAAAATCGAAAAATCCAATATGGCGGCCATAAGAAAAATGAGAGTTGAGGCAGGTTGCCGGAAAACAAAAGAAGATGGAGACATATCATGAACGCCATTTGATTCGTCTTGAAAAGTTGTCCCGATAATGTCACATTTTCATAGCTGTCAAATTAGCCGTTTCGGATTTACTGGCAAAAAACAAAATCCGCCATTTTTGGTTTTTCGCCGATATTTCCAAAACCAATATTGACCGATCGCAAATCTGAAACCGGATATCGAATGCAGTAGCTTTCCTCTAAAATGTTCTCCATTTAACCTTTGACGTAGGTATAATAGGAGCCAAGATCCCTGTTTAGAGAAACGAATCTGGGACACACTATATACAAGGCTAGTAAAAAAGTATTACTTTCCAATTGATAAAGGCATTTTTTTTATCTTTTTTCAATTTATTCTCTGTTAATCGATGAAAAAACATAATCTCTAGGCACCAAAGTTTATCTACGCCAAGTTTTAGCCGTGTACTTTGAATAGAAGTACTGCTAACACGGGACTGAAAATTAAAAATGGGAATCTCTCTGTTCCGTCTTAAAAAAAAAACGCACTGTTCATCATATATGGTAATTATCAAAAATAAAGTTTTTGTGGGAGTTTTATGTTTTTTTTTTATTCACGTTTACGCAGTTAACCCACTTACCAATTGTGAAAAATTAATACATGAAATAAAGCATTGATAGTACGGGTGCCATGGTAATTTTAGATTTTCAAAATATTTTCGAATATCCCACTCATGTACAAAAAATCTGTTGAGTTATTTCAAGAAAGCTGAACTTTTATACGCACCTGAATACTCAAATGTAAACGGAACACTGACCTAAAATAAGAGGATGAATAAATCTGCATGTCTGGCCCATTGAAAAGCAGGGATCACTCGGAGAAAATAATGTGTTGTTTGCGCACGAAATTAGAGGTCAGTGAAACGGAGTCATAAATCTGGAGAATGATTCATGTATTGTAACGGGCATTTTGGCGATTTTAGAAGCTTGTCTAACACCGTACGGGTTGTGGTTTGAAACAAAGCTGGATCGTCGAGTTATAGAAAAATTTCGTGTTTTTGGAACATGATGTTTTGTGCACATTCCTAAACAGCAACGACGTAAATGGGACAAAAAGGCGGTAAAATGTTTTTTCGTTGGATATCATGAAGGATTCAGTGGATACCGAATATATGTGCCACAAAAACACGATGTTCTTGTCAGCCGGGACGTAGTGTTTAAAGATGAAATCTTGTTTAGTGACATGAAAAATAATGCAATCTGTGAGTTGGAAAAAATATCGCTGGAACCTCGGTTGGACCCCTTGACAGACGATATCGAAAATCCTGAACCAGAACCTGAAATGTCCAAAGAATCTGAGTTTCAGGATCTTGTTCATGATGACACCAAGTCTGACTGTGATCCTTCGGTATATGAAAAACCTGAGCCACTTGATGAACGGATGAAGCTACGAGCACAGCATACATGGAAGAAACCAGCACGATATTCATGTTCTTGAGAGATGAAGATGAACCCAAGAGTTTTCAAGAAGCTATGAAGTCAAATGATGCTAAAAATTGGGAAGCAACCAGGCAAGAAGAAATCAACTCGCTATATGAAAATCAAACCTGGAAATTAATGGAAAGGCCTAAGGATACTAAAGTTATAGGCAATAAGTGGGTCCACAAGTTAAAACCGAATGAAGACGGATATGGTTAGATAGATAGATAGATAGATAGAAACGTCTTTTTATTAAACTCGGCGAAGGGCAGCAGTGCTGTTAACTTAACCGAGTATACATACTAAACAAGAATATAACAATAATAATAATGATCAGAATAATATGTATATTAAGCAAAATGAAAGATGAAAATACTCAAATATAATACATCTAATATCTAGCCAGCAAGAAAATCCCTAACCTTTGACATAAAGGATGCTAAACTGAGATTATCAAATTTTTTATTAATAAATTCATTGTATACCTTGGGTGCACCATATGAGAAACTACGTTGAAACAAAGCAGTCCTGTGTTTGGGTAGAGTTAAACAGTTATTGTGGCGTGTAGACAGATTATGTGTCGAAAATCTAAAACTGAGCTTCTCACGCAGATAAGGAGAAATACCATCAGCGAGCAGACGATGAAGAAAACATGCGAAATGCAACTTCTCCCTATCTTGAATATTGAGCCATTCAAGCTCAGGCAGTTTATAACTGACATGATCTCTTGCTCTCAGTCCATAGATAAGTCTTATACACGAATTCTGGATCCGCTGCAGTCTCGTCAATCTGTTTATAGGTTTTTCCCTATTATCTAGAAAACTAAACGTCCCAGCGCAATGATCGCCCTATACAAAATGGAAGTAAATTAAATTGTCTACCAAAAAAGTTCTATTGATTTTTTTGCCAGGAGCACTAGTTAGTGGTGTTTGATACTTTCAACTTTGAAAATGCGAATGGTTGCAAAAAACTGTGTAATACGACAGGTCAAGACAAACAAGAATATTTTATTTCATAAGGCACTCACAACCACTCAATTATCTTTCGAATTCATCGTCGAAACTATCATCATCGTCGTCGCCGTTGATGCCGACGATTGGAGGGCCGTTGGTACACAAAGCGCGGCAAGTGCTGCACACAAGCGAACATGGTATAACTGCTTTGCGGCATCCGCAACGGCTTCCGCAACCAGTTTTGCACCCGCAAAATATGTCATTTAGGACGGATTCTGGCGCAACTGGGTCAGCGCTTGTGACAGGGGTGAGAAAGCCATCCGAACCCCTCATCCATCCTCAAGCAGTTGGATCCTGCTGCTGACTTCCATATAGCCATTGCTGGATCTGCAAACAATAATTATTCACTCTTTCCGTCATTTCCTAGTACGCTCGCCTACACCAGCCCTCTGGTCCCTTTCAACCCAACTTCAACCCCTTCGTCCCCTTCCTCAGCGCTGTTGCAAATCCGGCACTTTTCCAACATCGGACAGTGCTGAGTGCTTCACCCTGTGGACAACAATATCGAGCTTATCTTGACTATGTATTACATTTCATGTAGTGATTTCAAATTATTATTTAGTTTATACGCATTATTAAACAGAAAAGAGATAAGTGAATGTGAGATTGATTTTCTCATTAGTTTTTATCAAATTGTGAAAAATAAATTGGGTTACTTATGTTTGATCAATATTACATCTGCTAACAAAACACTCACAGCATATAACCTTATACACACTATATACATATGTATAAACTTATAACGCAAATTTTGGCATATATAACCACAAACGCCATCCAGAATCTAGATAATAAATAATTGACTTGAGAACTATAGATTACGAAATCCAGAATTTTTGTAGGTATTAATTAAGCGAAGCAAATGCTTAGACTGTCATATTAATACTATCTTTGTCAGTTATTTATAAAGTGTTTTATCTCAAGAAACCTCAGTATACATGGTGCCTTTTGAATACCTCTCATCCTCTCAATGAGTCTAGCTTCTTATCCGCAAGATGTCACTTGCGGGGTGTTATTACGTTCATTTATTTTATTGACATTTGAACGACAAAAACATCGTTTTCCATACGTTTTCATTCTCAAAGTATCATACACCGTTAACTAGTGCTCCTAGTGAAAAATCGATGGGAGCTTTTTTGCAGAGAATTTGATTTACTTTCATTTTGTAAAAAATAATTTGTTCGCTAAAACGCTCAGTTTTTGATATAATGCCGAAAAACCGACGAACCGGCCTTTTTCCCTTCTTCCCTCCTCCCCCGCGTCCAACGCACATGTACTACGGCTGTGGACTTTTGATATGTTACTTCTAAGGGTCAACCCTACAACTTAAAACAATAATCCGTATGGCACTATTTATTTCCGAATTGAGTGATTTTTTGGTATTCGTTTCCTGGCCTAACTAAACCAAGCCGAAATGCACTAACGGTATGACACGGGCAGGTGGCGCTATCCTATTCACTGAGTCAATAAAAAAATCATTAATTTTTTTGGGATTCTTCAAATGTGTAGGCAGTCCAGTACTATTTTTATTCTTGTTGTAGACATTTAGATCACTCAGGGCACGCCATGTATCTTTGTTGCTTCTTTGCCTACAGACAAAACTGATATAGGCGTTCTTCTCTTCGCGAACAGCCTGGGTAAATAAATTCCTCATCTCCTTGTAAGCTGCCCAATCCTTTGCAGACCTAGTTTGTTTGTATTTGGACATTAGCTTGTTACGTTCCCTCTTCATGGTTTTCAGAACACCAGTAAACCACGGTGCTTTAGGTCGCGTAACACGAGCCGTACATATAGGGGCATGACGATTGAACACGTCCAAAAGTTTCTCAGTAAGCAGTTCCACCTTCTCATGAACACGTTGTGTGTCGAAAATCTCGCCCCAATTTGTATTATTTATTAAGCCAGACTTGAAAAAATTGTCACCAAAATATTTGAAACTGCGGAACTCCACTATTTTTGGCAGCATAGGGGGGGATTTGCAATTTATTTTGCAGAGTATGAGTTGGTGGTGCGAATGTTCGTGCATATCTTTATGCATGACCTCTCCAATCAGCAAGTTATTAGATAAAATAATCAAATCCAGCAAGCTAGCATGATAAGCCGAGTAGCGCGTTGGTAAGTTGACAACCTGACATAAGGAGTAGGAGTCAAGAAACGAATCAAACACATCAACAGACCTATCAGATCCTAGAAGGTTAACATTCATGTCACCCAAACAAACTACTTCATCAACTAGAGGAATTACAGTTGAGACTGCTGTCTTGAAACAACTAAGACAATTCGCCAGGTTATATCTGGGTGGACGATAAAAGATTCCCAATCCGAACCTGACATTTCCTTCAGCAAGCATATGCCACAACTGTTCCACACACTCATTCTTATCTCCAATGTCGATCTCAGATATCAATAAATCATTTTTTGTGTAGATCCCCACACCACCACCGCATGAACCACGATCTGCTCTAAAAAAATTAAACCCATCAATGAATACCTCCTTATCGGCTCTTGGTTGAAAGCCAAGTCTCAGATATTCCCAAAATATCCAATTTCAAACTATAAATCAATTCTCTCATGTATTCTATGCTAGGTAAAAGTGAACGAATATTTACATGACCTATCCTCAAATTACTAAAGTTAGTCATAGTTCCGATTCTGTCCACAAAGCAAAAATATTCACCTCACGAAAAGTTTTTTCCCAGTAGTGATTATGATAACAAAACGCGGTCAAAACCAACTCATCACAAAGAAGAATCAGAAATACTTAACTAAATACCTAATAGGATTGAAATATGACGAACTGATAAGGAATGTCGATCAGACAAAAAATGAACAAAAGTCAACAGTTCATCTGCACTATAGCACCAACCGAATATATTTGGTTAGAATTATTTGACTTACAAGATCTCAAATTCAGTTTAGGTTTTTGGATATGTTGGTGTTCGCTGTCTTTTCTGGAGTGTGCACGTCCTTCCTTTTGTTAGCATCTGTTGTCTCAGCTGGTCTTGAGGTCTCTGGGGCTGGGTTGTCCAATGTTCCTTCGATTATAATAAGTTGTTCACCATTACCGGTTCTCATTTGCCTCAGGTCAGAAGCTATGAAAGATTCCCCGTTGATCCACAATTTGAAGCCCTTGATTCTAGTATTCAGGTTTTTTGATTTCGCAAGTTTCATATGCTCAACCAGTAACTTCTTATCTTCACGGTCATGTACACACAAGTAATCAGCAATAAATATTTTTGTAGCCTTCAATCTATTCGCATTCCGTATCACAGCTTGCTTGGTCAGATAAGAAGTATATTCAACTTTCACAGCTCCCGGCTTCTTTGCTTCAATTGACAGTTTGAAAATATTGTTTACATCAGACTTGCAAATATCAACATCCAGACAAGATTTCCAAAATTTTTCCAGAGAAGGCACAAGTAGATCTGAATTTGCAGGGATATTTTCGATATTTTCGATGCCAAATATCAAGACGTTGTTTCTTTTGAGACGTCTCTCCAGCTCTATGTTTTAAGCTTCTAGTTGCAAAACTTTCGCTTCCACGTTTTTCAGTCGCTCTGAGTAGCCTCCCAACTGATCCACAACCTCATCATCCTTTTCAGTTATTTCAGCTTTGATGACTTCCTGGGTTGTTTTCGAGGAATTTTCGATGGCCTTAAGAATATTGTTGTACCATTCTGCTGTGGGCGGCACTCCACTAGTCATCATAATATATTGGTGTGGATTGTAAGCTTTCATCGGTGTAGACGACTATGAACCTTATTGAACCCAGCGGGAAAAAGAAATTACTAGTAAATATCACTTATGGTTGCTATGATGAAATTATTTTTCCTCTGTGTTTTGCCAAAAAAGGTGATCATGCCACACGGACAAATGGTGGAAAGGTGAAAGGATGTTAGAAATGTCAGTGACAATTAAAACGTCAAAAAGCCTACATTTTCATTTATTAATCTCTCATAAAAAATCAGATATTTTGAGATTGAATGTTTGGTAATCAAAGAATATGGTTAATAGTCATTAATTAGCCCGAAGTTACAACATATTTTGGTCCTACGAGTACGGATAACAATAAACCAGAAGATTTGGCTATCCAGTGCTGTGTGTCGATAGCAAGACAAAGAACGGCCGGTGTCGTGAGAGTTGTACCATCATTGGTAAGTGGCGATTTGATTTAATACAGTTTGTATTTGAGCAACAATGGCTGAAAATGAGTTAAGAAGTTTGAATAATAAAAAAGGTTTGATTAAAGCGAAACTGACCAGGTTCAAAAATTATTTTGATAGTATTGAACTAGAAAATGTGGATAAAAATAAGTTACGTTCCGAATTACAGCTAAAAGTTGAAAAGGCTACCCCTCTATATGATGAATTTGTAGAGATACAAAGGCGAATTGAACTAATAAGTCCGGATATTAGCAATGATGCTGAGCTAGTTTCTTTTGAAAATTCATATTTTGAGCTTGTTGGTTCAATGCAAGCTTTATGTTTGGAATTGAGTTCCGAATCAAACTTAGGCGGGAATGCATCCGTTCATTCTAGCAATACTCCCGGTTCCAATTGCGGAAGAGTAAATTCAACTGAGAATAATGTTCAAGCATTGGTCAAGTTACCACCTATTAAACTACCCACATTTAATGGTAATTACGATTCCTGGCTAGAGTTAAAAGATTGTTTTTTGGCTTTGGTTCATAATAACAATGCTCTATCTGACATCCAACGATTTTATTATTTGAGGTCGTCTTTATCTGAGAAGACGCAACAAATTATAAAATCCATCGAGGTTTCTTAAAATAATTATGCTATTGCTTGGCAAATGTTAGAAGAGCGCTATGAAAACAAAAAATTAATTATCCATAACCATTTAAAAGCTATTTTTGATCACCCAGTGATCAGCAAAGAATCTCATATGGATCTCAGAAATTTATTTGACAATGTAACAAAACATTTACGCTCACTTAACTGTTTAGGTTTACAAACTGATAGTTTGGGACAGCATTATTATTTACATAATAAGTTGTAAGCTTGATAATTTTACAAGAAGAGATTGGGAATCTTTTAAACACGCTCAAGATTTACCCAGTTTAGTGGATCTTAACAAGTTTCTCAAAGATAAGTGCGAGTTACTTGAAAAACTAGAAATCAGTTCATGCGTGAATGCTGTAAAACCAGTAAATAGAGGAAAATTTCAAACGACGCATAGTCGTAGTTTTGCCTCAGTTGATGAAAACAAATTGAAATGTTATTTTTGCCAAAATGAGCACCCAATTCACAGATGCGAGGCTTTTCTAAGATTGAATGTCAATGATCGAATATTCGAAGTAAAAAAATTGAAATTATGTCTAAATTGCTTGAGGGATTCACATAATACATGGAAATGTAAGTTAAAAAAGTGCATTAAATGTCATACATTGCATAATTCGCTTTTGCATTTAAATTCGAATGCGAATAATGATAATGCCTCATTGGCAACTGTTAATAATGATAAAAATGGCATTCAAGCAGTAGCAGTCGATTTAAATGCTGCATGGGAGATGGTTCATGATGAAGCACCAACCATAAGTCTAACAAATCATACCAAGCAATCAATTTGTGACATTGAAAATAATGGCAATAATTGTTTAGAGATTTTATTATCGACAGTCCTTGTTCGTGTAGTACATGAAGATAAAGAGGTCCAGTGTCGTGCGCTTTTGGATAGCGGTTCTCAAAGCAATTTTGTCAGTGAAAATTTATGCGAAATTTTAAATTTGAAATGCAATAGAATTGATCATTCAGTCAAAGGAGTAGGAGAAGCATTGGCAAAAATCAACAAGGAGACTAAAGTTATGATTAATTCATGTAATGGACCTTTTTCTATGAAAATAAAATGTCTAGTGATTCCTCATATAACTGGAAAAATACCAACCAGATCTTTCAATAGAAATCTTTTGAATATACCTTCAAATGTGACTTTGGCTGATCCAAATTTTCACTTGTCAAACAATATTGATTTATTGTTAGGATCTCACATGTTTTGGTCTATTTTAACTGCTGGACGTAGAATTTTAGGTTCTCACATGCCAGTACTGCAAAATACTGAATTTGGTTGGATAATTGCAGGTAATTTATACTTAAATTCGTCAAATACAAATGCTTCCATGTCTTTAACTTGCTTAAACCCTAATAGCTTGGAATCTATTAATGATAAAATTGAGAAATTTTGGGAAATTAAAGAATCTAGTTCGAGTGAAAAGATTTTTTCAAAGGAAGATACTTACTGTCAAGATTATTTTAGGAAAACAGTTAAAAAAGATATTACGGGAAAACATATTGTTAAAATTCCTTTTAAAGATTCCGTCAATGAATTGGGAGATTCTAAATCAATGGCACTACATAGATTTGATCTACTGGAAAAAAGATTGAATAGAAATCCCGAGCTGAAAACTCAATATGTAGATTTCATGTCGGAATATTTGAAGTTAGGTCATATGACAGAAGTTAATTCATCAGATGAGGATGGATATTATCTACCACATCATGCCATAATCAGAGAGTCCAGTGTAACAACGAAGTGTCGTGTAGTATTCGATGGTTCCGCGAAATCAAGTTCTGGATTATCATTAAATGACGTACAATATACTGGACCATCTTTACAACAAGACATTTTCTTGATTTTACTCAGATTTCGCATGTTCAAATATGTGATCAGTGGAGACATATCAAAAATGTATCGCCAAGTCCTAATAGATAAAGAAGATCGCAAGTTTCAGAAAATATTGTGGCGGACAAAACCAACCGATGAATTAAAGTGTTATGAATTAAATACTGTCACTTACGGAACTGCGTCAGCACCGTATCTCGCTGTGAGGGCTCTCCTTCAAGTGGCAGAAGACAATGAAGATCATGACCCGAAAATAGCAGAAATAATAAGACGTGATTTTTATATGGACGATCTCTTAACTTCATCTAATTCAAAATGTGAAATTCTAGAAATTCAGAAAAGGATATCCAATATGTTAGCTTTCTCAGGTTTTGAGTTGAGAAAGTGGCTGTGCAATGATGCAGATATTTTGACAAAATTACAATTAAATAATGAATTAGAAGCATCTGTTTTACCGATAGGAGAACCAAATAAAACTTCAGGAATTCACTGGGATGCTAAACATGATGTTGTGAAATACAAGATTAATATGAATAATGATATTCACCTATCCCAATGGAGTAAACGAAGCATTTTGTCAGTGATATGTCAAATTTATGACCCTCTGGGGCAACTTGGTCCCATAATTATAAATGCAAAGTTGATCATGCAAGATTTGTGGAGAAGAAAATTAGAATGGGATCAGGAACTACCTAATGATATCATTGAAAATTGGTCTAGGTTTTACAATAATATTATTGATTTAAATTTATTAGAAGTAGCCCGACAATCAGCATTATCAGAATATGTAAGTATTGAAATTCATGGATTCAGTGATGCCTCCACAAAGGCATACGGCTGCTGCATTTGTTTGAGATGCTTGACATCATCGGAAACTTATATGTCGCGATTACTATGTGCCAAGTCACGAGTAGCCCCATTGAAGCTTATAAGCTTACCACGTTTAGAACTTTGTGTAGCAGTACTGCTAAGCAATTTGTATAAGAGAGTCACTGATTCTTTAAATGTACAATTTCATAGTTTTTATTGTTGGACTGACTCAACAATTTGTTTGTACTGGATTAAGGAAGATGCCAGCCGATGGAAACAATTCGTTGCAAACCGTGTTCAGGAGATTCAGAATTTAGTAGGCACAGAAATTTGGTATCATGTTCCATCTGAACAAAACCCTGCTGATTTGTTATCCAGAGGCACATCGGTAAATAACTCAATAGAGAATGATTTATGGTGGTCCGGTCCTGAATGGTTTGAAAAAGATCAGAGTGAATGGCAAATACAGAAGTACAAGAAACTCCATGATGTTCCAGAAGCAAAAACTATTACTTGCACTGCTACTGATAGTGATGGTTTTATTATAAATGAATTGTTGAATCGATTTTCGTCATTCAAAACATTTCTTAAGGTTTTCTGTTATATCTTGAGATTTGTCAATAACTGTAAAACCACGTCTCTAAAGAGAAAAGTTGGTGTGCTCGAACCAATCGAAATTGAAGAAGCTTTAAGTACGGCTATTAAGCATGTACAAATGGAATGTTTTGATAAAGAATATAGTTTGCTTAAAAACAAAAAAGGAATTTCAAATAAGAGCAAAATTCTTTCACTGAATCCATTTATACATGATAACTTATTAAGAGTAGGCGGCAGACTTGAAAATTGTAAAATAGCTTTCGATGCAAAACATCAAATAATTTTGCCAAATAAACATGTCTTGACCAAAAGACTTTTACAATACGAGCATGAAAGATTACTTCATTGCGGTACGCAACAATTGATGTTTTCAATTAGACAAAGATATTGGCTTATCTCAGCAAGAAACTGTTGCAAACAAATAATACACAATTGTATTCGTTGTTATAAATCAAAGCCAAAAACTCAAAAATATATTATGGGTAATTTACCAGGAAGTAGAGTAAATAGTGTTGATGTTTTTGGAAACGTAGGTACCGATTATGGGGGTCCCTTTTTGATAAAGGATCGCAAAACTAGGGGTGCAAAGTTGACCAAAGCATATATTTGTCTCTTTGTTTGTATGTGCACAAAGGCAGTTCACATAGAGCTCGTCTCAGAGGTTTCAACGGATGCATTCCTTGCTGCTTGTAAAAGATTTATCAGTAGAAGAGGCAGACCTCATAACATTTATTCTGACAATGGAACAAACTATTTGGGTGCAAATAACGAGTTGCAGAAACTATATAGTTTTTTTGAAAATAATTCCGATGCCATATCAGATGATTTACTAACACATAAAATAAAATGGCATTTTATTCCCTCAAACTCGCCAACTTTCGGGGGTTTATGGGAAGCAGGGATCAAAAGTATTAAGTTCCATTCAAAGAGGGTCTTGGGAAATAATTCTTTCACTTTTGAAGAATTCAGCACATTGTTGATTCAAATAGAAGGAGTCTTAAATTCTCGCCCTCTGTGTGCAATGTCTAGCGATCCCGATGATAACACAGCACTGACACCCGCTCACTTCCTCATTGGACAGACTATAACTTCCTTGCCGGAATTTGACTTATTGGATGTCCCTGAAAATCGTTTAGATGAATGGCAGAGGATTTTTGGAACAGGTGGCGAGAGGAGTACTTGCATGAACTTCAAGTGCGTCAAAAATGGCAATCCAATAGACAGCATCTAATCAAAGTTGGTTCTTTGGTATTGGTGAAGGACGATAAAACCCCTCCACTACAGTGGCCATTAGGACGAGTCATTTCATGTCATCCAGGCCAAGATGGAGTCACGAGAGTAGTGACAGTCAAAGTGCGAGGCAATGAAGTCAAACGAGCCATAAACCGTGTTTGTGTTCTACCTATAGAACATTAGACATTTTAGTTTCAATGACTTTCAAAAGAATTTAAAGTTTAGTTTATTCGAATAATGTATTTAAGAATTGAATTATTTGTTGAAAGACTAGGTCAATTCAAGGGAGGCGGTATGTTTTGCCAAAAAAGGTGATCATGCCACACGGCCAAATGGTGGAAAGGATGTTAGAAATGTCAGTGACAATTAAAACGTCAAAAAGCCTACATTTTCATTTATTAATCTCTCATAAAAAATCAGATATTTTGAGATTGAATGTTTGGTAATCAAAGAATATGGTTAATAGTCATTAATTAGCCCGAAGTTACAACACTCTGCTTGTCCAGGCACTGTTCAACTTGCTGTAGACACTATGCACTATAATAAGTTTCAATTTTGAACCACAATTATCGGGCCACAAACACAAACACGTGAATATATGACACGCTTGGCCGGTCATAGGCATTCTTTCTCTGGTTATCGTCACAAAGCGCGGCTTGTTATACGTGCATGGTTTCCTGTAGAAGAAGGGAGTTGATTATACAGAGACCTTCAGTCCGGTAGCACGCTATGAAGCAGAAAGGGCTTTGTTAAGTGTTGCAGCCCGTCATCATCTTCATATTCGTCAGTTCAAGATAAATACTGCATTCCTGTATGGATACTTGGGAAACGATGTGGATATATTCATGACGCAGCCAGAGGGTTTCGTGGATGATACTTCACGAATGTGCAAACTTGCGAAAAGTCTCTACGGACTAGAGCAGGATCCATGTTTGTTTGTATGTTTAGAGGGGTCACATCAAATTTTCGTTGTAATCTATGTGAATGATGGGCTATTTTTTACATCAAGTGAAGCTGGTGATAAGTTTTTGGTGCAACTGACTCAAGAATTCAAAGCAGTCACTACAAGAAATGTGAAGTCGTTTTTGGGAATGGAGATTCATTTTCAAGGTGATCTATTTTCTTGAACCAGAATGCTTATGTTGATAAAATATTGAGGCGGTTCAATATGCAAGACAGTAAGCTTATGTCAACACCAATCGATGTTGGTTGGTGCAAAAGTGATAATAATATAAGAAACTGTGTCGAAGATGTGCCATTTAGAGAAGCAGTAGGAAGTCTCATTTATCTGCAAATTATCTCACGACCAGACATATCATTTGCGGTGAATATAGTAGCAAGAAATTTGGACAACCCTACACTGGCTCATTGGGTGTTGGTGAAGCAAATTTTCCGTTGTTTTTCAGTATTGCGTTTAAAAAAGCAATAGTACGAACAAAATGCTCTAACAGCAGCGGAATCTTTCTAGTATTACAGCGAATATTTCACTCATGTAGCGGAGAGTGGGGCAAGATGAAGACGGCGAGGAAAAAAAATCCGTAGAAAATGGAAAAACGTACTTTTAATTAGAAAAATACCCTTATTGAAAACAAACAGAAAAAAACAAACAAAATAGATTTTCATCATCAGATGTACAGCTCGTTCGAAAAAAACTGGTATTAGAAATGTTTGAAAAATTTAGCAGTGTTTTATTTGTTTTGACAAAACTAAACGACAGTGACATGTCATTGAAGTGAAAAGTTTGGGTTGTTATGATGTATGTATGTACTTGAATAATTGATTTAAATCAGGTAGATTTGAGAATGTTTTTACACATAATCGATCAATTCAATATTTTCGCTCTAGTTCCTGTTCTCATGTGAGGAGCCATTTGAAAAAAGATATTCAAAAGTATCAACCTGGTAAAAATCTGACGTCATACTTTTTGTTTTGGCAAAACTGCTCAACTTTTTAAACATTTCTATGAGTAATACCAGTTTTTTATTCGAACCAGCTTCAACAACCCTTTTTTGGTAACCAATTAGATCTATGGTTGAATTAAAAAAATTCATATAAATATACAACTGAGTTGAATAAATTGAATCATCTTGCCCCATTAGTGGGGTGAGTTGACGAACCCTATGGGGGCAAGATGATGATCAAGTGCAGAGATCACAGATGAAAGTCTCCCTCTTGTACGAAGTTCACGCCTCGTGCCACCAATCCTCCTCAGTTCGTCCACATTGGATACAATCCTCAATTGGAGGTTCAGTTTCTTTCCTTATTGTGTTGGTAGGGTTTGACTCGAATCATCAAACAGTTTTTTTTTCACTTCTAATACTTGAGCGTTTTTTTACCTTCTTGATCAATCTTTTCTTTTCCTTAGCCTTTTTCAAAAAAGCTAACTTTCTCGGCGTTTCATTTCACAAGCGACTGCTCTGATATAGATTATGGGCCACTGTACTGGAAGAATTGATACTAGAGTCATCCATCTTTGACCCATCAAACTATGACTTGACGGAGTTGCAACGATGCAGAAATCTTCTGGTTGACATTCATTCATTCATTCATTTTAAATGCAATTCGTTAACTTCCCCGTTGGTCATGTTGCCCCACTCTCTCCTACTCTTGTTGAAAGTTGATAGTGGCAACCATTTCCGAGATGTTTAAATTAATCCATACAATGTGGTTTTCAATGGGAAATCTTGAAAATAAACATGGGTAGCTTTGAAAAGGAACATTGCAGTAATTGTCAAAATAAACATGATGACGTCGTTTTCAACGCCACTTACCTATGTCTATTTTCAAAATTTGTGATTGAAAACCAGATTTGACGGATTAATTCTTCGAATATTGAACCACTAGAAGCATAAACAAACAATATTGTGTGAGTCGAACATGTCAATGTAAACATGGGGGGAAAGGGAAAAAGCAAGCTCCTGGTTTGCCATATCTCCTTCCTTGAAATACCTTTCACCAGATTTTCTGTCACCAATTCAATAACAATCACTTGAAGTTCATTATCATCGAATAAATATTGTAGTTCTCTTCAATATTCGAGGAGTCTGTATCCTTTTTTTATTGCTATTACTACTTGTCGTTGAATAATCGAATGATTTTCCTTGATCTTTTACACTAAAAAGTTGATAAGAGGAATTTTTCTTAGAAACGGCAAAGTTGGGCATCAATCGAGCTGTTTGAATGCGTTGTCATGACGGTAATAGATGCTTCAAAGTAACGGTTGTTGTCATTTTCCAGTTAAAAATTATTTATTTGTGCTCGAGAAGAGGATTTAGTGTTGCAATTATACCAAAAAAGTGCTGTGTTTGTGGAGCTTCTTCATGGACGGTTGGATTGTAGAGATCTGATCACAAATGTGTCAAGATAACATTACATAAATATAAACAAAAACAGAATGTTATCGACTCAAACATATCGTGTATACGTTCGGGTTGCTATGCTTATTCTAGTGGTTCAATGTTCTAAGGATTAATTCAAGTGCAAGTATCTCGAAAACGGTTGCTCCTAGCAACTTCCAATAAGACTACCGATTTTATTTGAAAATAATATAATCCTTTTTTTTTACCCATTACAAAGAAAGGTTCGACTGATACCTGTCTTATTTGACATGGAAAAAAAATCAAAAAAACAAATTTGAAGGAAATCTTTTGTTTTTTGATGTTTTGATAGCACCGTTACGCCATCTTGTGGCGATCTTGGGAACTTCTGATATATTTCCAGCATTTTCTCTATTCCATATTACCCAGTAATTTTTTTTCCGCAAGACTCTCGGATGCCTAGTTTCTGAGATCTGGCACCTTGCCATTCTTAAATGGACACCCTGTACTTCCAAGTAAGGATGGAATATCAAGAGTCGCCGTTAAGACAACTAATTAGGGCTTCGCGAGACCACAAGTTTAGTCTTGGTCTTGTCTTGGTCTTGGTGACAGGACCGAGACCAAGAGCAAGACCTGAAAATCTTCTCATGACCAAGACCAAGACTTGACGTTCAAGACCAAGACCAAGACCAAGAATCTACCTCGAGAGTCCCGTCTTGGTCTTGGTCTTGATAAGAAAAATCGACACAACATTTATCAAAATCTGCAAATGTCTTCATCTACTTTCAATAAGTCTTTTTAATAAATCAATTCTTCAAAAATGTATAATTGGAATTTTCCAATTCATAGTAGTAGTAGATCATTGAAACGAATTCAGTGAAAGATTAGGAGCTTCAAATTTACCATCTGAATGTGTATATAATGGTCCATCTAATCAAACAATCACAATGTACAAAAAAAATGTATTGGACTCTGTGACAAGTTATTAATAAATGTAACAAAATGCTCAAATCATCAAGTAATGTACCTACATTCCTACTTGAAAAATGAATAATGTGGTACTGAAAATTGAAAATGTTCTTTATACTTGTATATTTATCATAGTTTTGATGAATATCGGAGAACATTTTTAGAAGGAATAATTGTATACCTATTCTCTATACAGTAGGTACAACCTCCATAATCCGAACATGCGCTTATCCGAACAAATCTCGATAATCCCATAACCTCTCACATAGCCAGATAACATTAAAATGATGTCAATCTAATGTCATGTCCAAAAACGTCCATTTGGGTAATGACGTTAATCTAACGTTAAATAAACGAATAATCTGTATAGCAAATAACGTTACTTTCAAAAACGTTATGGTTTATGACGTTTTTGATATATCTTTTCAATATATAGTCATGACTTATTTTTAACTTACTTCCAACATACTTATGAAAACGTCAGTAATGACAACATTTTTATTTGCATATATTTAACGTTTTTTTCACTTGAAAGTATCTTGATGACTTCAATATTCCTGATATTTTTGTGACATTGTATCAATCGATATTCATGTATTATTTTAACATTATTTCTACCTGAACTAATGATATCTCCTACGTTTTTGTGACGTTGAAAAAATCTAATTTTTCTATTGATCTGAGTATTTCCAAAGTTCATTCATAGCCTAGAGACACCAATATAAACAAAAAGTTACTTAGCAACGTGAAAAAACCAAATCGCCAAACTCAGTTTTGGATTTCTGATATGTAAGAAGTTCAAAAATGAGATGAGTGATTCTGTTGTTTTCACGTTTTACAGTAACCTTTTATTTATATTCGTGCTTTTTGGTTATAAATAGACTTTACCTGAAAAAATATTATCTCTAATGGAATTTAGGATAAAGGGGCTAAAAAATGAAAAACTGCAATAGAAAATAAAATATCTCTTTATTTAAAAAACAAACATAAAATATATATTCTGCATAAAATGGAAAAACAAACATTCTTACCATAAAACTGAACATTTTTCTCCAAATAATTAACATAAAATTTTATTCCAAATAAACATTTTCTGGATCCCAGTATGATTCTAGAAAAAAAAAGAGAAACAAACTATAAAAGGTGATGACAAAATGTTATAAAGAAAAATATAGTGAATAATCTACTATCCTGGGACTCAATTTTCTTATCAGGTTAGACGTGTACAAAGAATTGGACATAGGCTTGTTCAGAAAATGTGATTAAGTACTTGTCCTTGATACAGCGTACAAAAAAAATGTTGATTACCACCAAGCTGTAAGTTCGTGTATAGCTTATCCGTGACGAGCGAAACCATCTCTCTACGTGGAAAAACTTTGTCCGTGGGAGGTTTTTCTTCGGCACCTCGGAAAATATTTCGATGTCATGATCTTAGGTTATACTTCCAGGAATGCTTAACTAGGTGTAGTCATGTGTCAGTATATCTTTGTCCGACAAGAATATTAGGTACTTCCACTTTGTGGGTATACATATAACCTAAAATGATGACATCGAAATATTTTCCGAGGTGCCGAAGAAAAACCTACCACGGACAAAGTTTTCCCACGTAGAGAGGTTGTTTCACTCGTCACTGATAAGCTATTTATAAACGAACTTACAGCTTGATATGGTAATCAACTTTTTTTTTGTTCGCTGTTCAAGGACTATTGGATGATGGCCTCCAATCTATCGGTCTAAAATATTTTCAACGATGAAGCCTTGTCGCTTCTATTAGAAAGCACCACCAAATTTAAAATTTTGGATATTTCAAATCAATTGATTTTCGCAAAACCACTAGTAATAAATATAACAATGTATATCGAATGTTGAGACTGATAGAACAGAAGATCATAACTTAAGTAAATAAATCCTCAGAACAATCATCTCACATTCTCCGTGAATGTCTGAAACACTATATGGTAGAGTTGTAAAAAATCTCAAAAGATCCAAATGCTTTTAGCCTAAAGTATAGTGATCCATTGAAGAGTCGTTTTTTTTTATGGTATAATATGACTGATGAAATTTTAGTTCATATGTTTAGTTAGATCCTTAATTAACATCGGGACTTTTAATAAAATAACCGTTGTGGACCCATGTTTATATTATATCAATGTTTTTTTTTCTCAAAATTGGTCACTCTTTAAAGTTTGCGAAAATTTACACCCTGTATATTGACACCTCGATTATATTAATATATTATCATATAATTATGAAAG
The DNA here is from genome assembly GCA_958502075.1 of Orchestes rusci. Taxonomy (NCBI): domain Eukaryota; kingdom Metazoa; phylum Arthropoda; class Insecta; order Coleoptera; family Curculionidae; genus Orchestes; species Orchestes rusci. Next base: position 33,180,421 of record OY293305.1, read on the forward strand.
AGCTTATTTTCCTGATTTCAAAAATATATAGTTTGATACCTTCCTGATGAGTCGTTCAGGAGATATTCATGTTAAAAAACGTTTAAAAATTAAAATTCACATGCCTGTTGCTATGGAAAAAATGATAGAATCTTGATTATATAGATTGAATCAATAGAAATGCAGGTCAAATAACTTTATTTTCTGGAGGTTTCTCCAAATATTTACCAGTTAATAAATGTGTGCAACTTCATCCATGGCAACCGGGATTTCAATACCAATTTTAACACATTTTTAAACCTAAATATCTACTGAACGACTCATCAGAAAGATATCAAACTATATATTTTTGAAATCAGGAAAATAATCTCTTTCATAATTGAAAAAAATGCTAATTTTGGAAAAATATTGACATTCCGATAGTCTTTTGTTTTTTTTGATAGGATTTTTGAAAAGTTCAGATGGATATCGAAGACTTTCATATTCACAAAATTTTCATATCTCCATAGATAACGCCGCTAGCATATTGGTCAATATATACGGAATGACCCTGTACTAACGGACTATGAGATTGTTATATTGTTAGTAATACAATATAATATAATTTCATCGTAGTCAATAAGACTCAAAAACATTTGATAAACCCCTCTTTTTGGTAGTCGAAATGCCTTTTAAAATCACCAGCCTTAGAGATACATTTTTCGAAAAAAAAAAGACTAACAAAAATCCGTTTTTGCCCAGTTGACCAAAACATTGATTTTTTTGTCATTTCCTGATTTTTTAAATTATTTATTTGCTTGTCATACAGCTATGGTCAAGTTGTATGGAAATTGGAAAGGGCCTCAAATTTAATAAAACTCTGATCCTGCAGCAGTTATCAAAGAAGTAATGGTACATTTAAGACCTTCAATCCAATTGTCAGTCTACATGTCCTGTCAATTTTTTTCAAAAAATAGTTTTGTGCCTTTTTGTCACGTTTTAGAAAAGGGTGAGTACTACTTGAAACTATTTTCTGTGCAACTTTTCATAAAAATGGTAAGCCCCATTCAAAAGAGGGGCAAAATGTATGTACTTCCTAAAAATTTTATAATAATTCAACAAAGGATAGTCTAGCTTTGAAATTTTGAACTTTGAAGAATTCATGCTTAAATTTTGTTCCTCTTTTGAATGGTGCTAGCCATTTTCATAAAAATTTACACAGAAAAATGTTTTGAGAAGTATCCGTGTTTGAACGTGACAAAGGGGCACAAAACCTTTTGTGAAATAAAATTGACAAGGTACGTAAACTGACAAATGGATTGAAGTTCTTGAATGCACCATTACTTCTTAGATAACTGAAGCAACAGCTGATGCAGGGTCAGAGTTTAACCAAATTTGAGGCCTTTTCTATACATATGACCATACCCATAGGTACATCTGAAAATTTAAGTTTTCAGAAAATTATAACAATAGTTTTCCTCTGACACGCTAATAAAGGAAGATTTGATTAGCTAAATTTGTTTTTTAGTCATATTTCCGCAAAATAATTAAGCTTTTCTTTAAAAAAGGAAGTAAAAATAGAATATGTTTATAGACAATGAATAAAAATGTGAATGAAAATTTGATTAAAGCTGGGTAATCTCGTGGGTGATTCAAGAAACAAATGATCAACTCACCACGTTCCTGGCGTCTCCTGACTGACTCATCTTTCGTGGAAGCCGAGGTGGTAGGTAATGTGTAGGTATGTACACAGAAAATATCTAGAATTGTAAAAAACGAAATAGATAATAATTAACAAAATATTTCGTTATCTAAGTTCTAATTATATCCAGAATTTTCATTGGTAACTCTTGCCTTGTAGTTTTTAGAGCTTCAATAGGTATAAAAAAAAAAACAGAATCCCCTGAAAATACCTATACAGGGTGCATCAGATCAAGTCGGCACTATTGCAAACTTCATTATTATTGCAGCTACGATGATGTTTAAATCAGCAAACCAGTAGGATCAATTCTGCTGATTAATAGTCAATGACAACCATTATTCAGTTGTTTCACTATTTGGAATTCTATAGAGAATTTTTATATCTGAAATTTTCTGTAGATTAGTGCAAATCAACTTTTTTACTAAGAACATTATTCACTACTGTACAAAAATATACTCAATATCTCATTTAACAAAAATACATTTTATGAGATTAATCGAAAACGCGATGTTCAATTGTTTTTCTATTTTCATCATTTCCATCAGCAGAAAAAATCCTAGGTACTATAGTTTGCTGATTTATACATCATCGTAGCTGCAATAATAACGGCGGAGTAAGCAATAGTGCCGATTTAATCCGAGACACGTACCCTGGGTTTATAGTATACTTAATAATTATTGTAAGATATCTAACTACCCAACTAAATCCGTTTTAAAATTTTTATCACTGAATAATAATTATTGAATGAAGACAAAATACCCCTATCTATCAAAATATAACGTGACTAATTCAAAATAGATTTTAAAACGACAAAAGGATGCCATTGCTGCCACCGTATTCGTGAGTATAGGAAGTAGAGAGTCCCAAAAAGTGTATATACTTTTGGTGAAAAACAAATAGAATGTTTTGTCATTGGTTTGAAACTAAATTCTCCTCTAGCAGCAGAAACATATAACCAAAAAAAACTTTTTTTTTCTCGAAAACTCAAGTGTTTTTAATATTACGTATTTTATTTTGTCGTCAAATTATTTTGTTTTTGTGTCCATGAGATTGTTCTCAAAAGTTGTTTTGTTCGGAAAATTAAGCTTTTTCCTTACTAAGATTTTCGAAAATCCGAACAAATCGATACTCCGAACGGTCCTTTGCAATAATTAGTTAGGATTAACGGAGTTGTTCTGTATTAACGAACTGTGCTAAGATCGGTATATCGGTTGGTAAGGCAGCGCTGTCAGTTACACAAACCCCGCATCTCACACAAACTAATCCAGATCTACTCGTTGTGAATAGGCCAATAAAATGCGAAAGAGCTGGGTGGCGCTTTTCGGAAAACTTTGTTTGGCATGGGTGCCTAGATAAGTTTTTATGGTTGAAAAAGTAAGTAGAAAGTAGATCCCGTATAATTTGGCCCAATCAGCAATAAAATATGCAAACCATTCACAATGAATAAAAACACTCTAAAAATGCAAAACACGTACGTTTTTGATGTCACATGCTATGAAGTTTAGTGGAAAAACACAACTGATATTTCTTATGTTCCTCAACCAACGATATATCGCACTTATTCAAAAACTTTATAATAATAGATTTTTCCACAAGAGCTCATGTGTTGTAGAGAGACACATAGTTCAGGCAACGAAGATCCAATTGACATGAATAAAAAGCCTGATAAAAATTGAAACGCGGGAATACACACACGCGACATCTAGCAATGGTAGTTTGAAAATACATGGAAAGAAATCTGCCAAGCTGCGGTTCCACAGCAGGTAAAACTAAAATATAGAGTGTGTCAAAATTAGCTTAACCTAAGTAGATTGCCACTCTTGATAGAACACGTGAAAACCAACGGGCACTGTTATGTATCGCAGGAAACTATCCATCATCACGATCCACAGCATGGAAAGTGAGACCGTCTTTGTGGATTCGCAGCAAGTAATTGTAGATGAAGCTCAAGTTCTGGTAGTCACTTTGTCTATTACTGTTAGGGATCGTGTTTTTTATATGTACCATTTCCAGGAACAGTCTTTTGTAGTAGTTGTTAGACCAAGTCAGTACTGTAACATCGTCAAAATTAGGAGTGTGTCCTGTGTTGACGTGGTGCTGTGCCAAGCCACTAGTCTGGAGTTTTCGTTTGCAGTCACTTCTGTGTGATGCCAGACGAGCTGAAAGTTTCTGCGATGTTTGACCAACATACGAACACTCACATTCCGTGCAGGGAATCTTGTAAACCACATTCGTCATGTCCTTGATGGGGAAAGGTGTTTTAGTTTTGCTGTAAATTGATCCCACAGTTATTGTTTGTTTCTTGGCAAAAGTGAACCCATCTTGGCCATGTACATTGATCAGTCTAGGTGTCAAATTTTCCAGGTGCGGAATAGTGTAATAAACCCGTTTCTCCAATTCCGGTGTAGGTGAGAGTTCTGCATCATGTGGTGAAGGAACTACTTGGACTTCAAAATCATGTCTAGTACTGAAAAGAAATTTGTACTTGGCCAAGATGGGTTCACTTTTGCCAAGAAACAAACAAAAACAGTGGGATCAATTTTCACAACATGAATTGTAAAAGTCAAACCTGTATTTGAGGTTTTTTCGAAATTTTCAAATGGAAACCCACTAAATAGATGCCTCCACCGTGTTATTTTGATAATTTCCTATCACTTTCATACAGATAATTTCTGTATATCTTTTGAAATAGAAGAGTTACGGAAACTTCATCAGGAATCATGCGAGAAATACTTTTGAAACAGCCCCTATACATTTGAATGAGTCATTAATATACACATCAGATTTGTTTTGATTCGCGTTTAACATTTTTTTCAGTCGATGTTGAAAACAAAAGCCTATAACTGAGAATGCCAACTATTTTTCGTTTTTTTTTCTACGAGCAGCTGAGAAGTAGGATACAGTGCACCACTTGCCAAAAATAATACTGTTGATCAGTAAACACCTTTATCCAAAAATATTTAAAACATTTTTTTTTTCTTTAATTTATTTATTTGAATTAAATTACAAACACCCCATGGGGTAATTACATGTAAAGTGTGAAATAATTATAATACTAAGCCTAAAAACTTAAAACTATAATACACAACAATAAACAATACATGAAAAAACAAAGAGCAAGTACCAGGACTACAAAAGGACGGCGAGTACTAGTAAGACGACCATGTTCATCGTAACACTGCCCTGAACTCCTTCATACCTATACTAAACATGTCCATTTGGTTTTCAGCTATCATTCTATCACATTCATCCATCATCTTTTTAAAAGGAGAGAGAGCATTTTGACCCGCGTTAAATATATCTAAATTTATCAGTCTTAAATTAACTTTTGGAACCTTAAAATTTATGTAATTGACCAGCTCACATTTCTTATATTTTAGGCCGTTAACAATATGATATACAAACAAAACAGCCTGCTTGTTCCTTCTTTCCACCAATGATTCAAATTCGAAACTGTCCAGCATTGACCTGTAGGAGATCATATATGGATAAGCATTGTTCTTCCTAATGTATATATCTTAAAAATCTCTTCTGGACTTTTTCTATTTGATCAATGTGAGTGGCTAACCCAAACTGGAGATGCATATTCTAGGTATGGCCTGACAAGTGAATTATACAATTTATAAATGGTTTCGATATTAAGTGATTTGCTATTTCGAATTACAAAACCAAGGGTTTTATAAGCCTTGTTACACATGTTAACATATTGTTTAGTAAACTTTTAATTGGACTGAAAATGGACACCCAGATCCTTGACTTCTATTAGTCTTTTGAGATTTTCTCTACCCATACAATAGTCATGTTGAAAATATGTACTTTTACGTGTAAACGTCATTACTGAGCACTTTTCAATATTAACAAAGATTTTATTTTCTTCAAACCAAGCTACAACGTTGTTGAAGTCAGATTGCAATTGGATACAGTCGTCCATTGTTGAGATCTCTCTGAACATTTTAAAATCATCCGCAAATAACAGGGATGACGATCCTAGCAAGCACTCAGGCAATGGATTGATAAATAATACAAACAGGAGTGGTCCTAGGATACTGCCTTGAGGAACACCCGATGACGCTATAAAATTTTTAGAGTAACATCCACCCACTTTTACATTTTGTTTCCTATTTGACAGATAGGACCTCAAAAACAACTGCATACGCCCTGATATTCCATAAGTCGCAAGTCTGCTCAATAAAATCTCGTGACTGACCTTGTCAAATGCCTTTTGACAGTCTGTATAAATGACATCAAGTTGGTTTTTCCTCTCTATTGACTTCGCAGCACATTCAGTAAATGTGCTAAGATTCGTAACAGTTGATCTATCGGTCACAAAACCATGCTGGAACATACTAATTTTAGGATACAGAGCCTCGTACAGTCTATCAAATAACAATTGTTCGAAAATTTTTGCTACAACGTTTATCAATGCAATTGGTCGGTAGTTTTCAACATGATTTTTCTGGCCTTTTTTATAGATTGGAGTTATGACTGTGTCTTTCATCGTGAATGGAAATTCGTTACTTGTTATTGCTAGGTTGAATATATGTTTCAGTGGTTCAGCCAAGAATTCAGCCAATCCCTTGTAGATGTAAGCCGGTATATTATCACCGCCCGTTGACTTTTTCGGCTTCAGTCTTTTGATACGTCCTCTTTAGTTATCGGAGAGAAATTGAGGCCACTCCAGTTGTTGATTTCACCAAGCTGCGACTGTGTGTCTTCCAGGTCCCTGGGTAGTTCATACACCGACTCAAAGTAGTGGGCGAATGCATTAGCTATATCAACAGGATCGTCATACGATGCGTCATTATAAACCATCTCCCTTGGTACCCCGCTCCGATCCTTTTTATCATTGATAAAATTCCAAAAGGCCTTCGGATCTGCATTGATGTTTCTTTCAATATGGATTTTGTGCTGCTCGTATTCGTATCTTGTTTGGGCTTTGATTTCTTTCCTGATCTTTTGCAGGTCCTGTTTGCAACCTGTTCCCCGTAGCACTGATCTATATAGACGATTTTTTAAACGGATTTTACGTATCAGATCCATTGAGTACCATAGTGGAAAATTGAATTGAAATTGAAATCAACTAAAAAAAACCAGTGCCAATGCTCAAAATCCCGACCGTTGGCAAGGCAACCCTATATTTTTGACACATTCAAATTCACAGGGGCTGTTACAAAAGGATTTCTGATGCAGTCTTCGTAACTCTTCTATTTCAAAAGATATAGAAAAACTACCTTCATGAGAGTGGTTGGAAATTATCCAAATAACACGATGGAGGCATCTTTTTAGTGAGTTTGCATTTGAAAATTTCGAAAAAAGCTCAAATTCATGTTCGACTTTCGAAATTCATGTTGTGTGGTCGGCTAAAGCGGATAAAATCGACCCCGAGTAAATGCACCAGAAAAAGCAGATTTTCCTCTTCAAAATGAGCTTAAGAACAGTAAAATTGGTTAAGGAATTTCGAAGTAATGGCAAATTAGTGGCATCAAGTTTGACAGCTTGTAGCTGTCTTATTTGACAACTTAGAGAGAAGTTTCGGGGGGTAATTTGGTAGAGAATATCGTCGAAAATCTGTTTCCATATTTTTATTTGGTAGTTCACCAGAAAAAAAAAACAAAAATGTATCGATTTTTTGTTTTCACAGTACCGTTATACCCCCTTGCGGCGCTCCTAGAAGCTTGAAATATATTTTCAGCATTTTCTCTTGGGCACATTACCCTATAGATTTTTTTTTCCTGGGTCTCTATGATGAATAGTTTACGCGAACTGGCACCCTGTCGCTGACAATGAATCACCCTGTACATTAGTTTACAGCGATCAATACCCAATTTTGGTAGCATATATGCGTGATGAAAATCAAACATGTATGTGTTTGAAATGTCTAGAATTAATGGACATACCAATAATATACAGAGGTTTATTGAAAATTAATCCATTCTTTTTCATTTCAATAGCTATAAGATCGTGTTTTGCGTCAAGAATAGTTCGATTGTGAAATCGATGACTCGCAATGAGATTTTTTGCTCCATATCGTCCATCCCATTTATTCACAAGTTTGATAACCCGATGATTTCTGATGTTCTCCATCGTTTTACCAAAAACAGCATTATTGAATAGTTTGAGAAGATTTTTTTTCAAATGTTGTTGTCGCGTTAGTTCTTAATCCATTTTTATGTTCAATTCATGGCTTTAACCAAGTGGACTGTCGAAATTTCAATATTCTATGGATTTTACTTAGTTCCAAACCATTTATTAACGCTTGTTTCAAGTTTCGATAATGAACAACATAATTTTCTGCGACCTAAGTTACTACGCCCAATTGAAGGCATTCTGAAGAACCAAATTCGAGAGAAAATTGACCTTTCAAGAGTTTTTGTGTAACATTTCAATTTTCTTACCAAAAATTAATATTTAACATAATGATCATTCAATTCGATTACTTACCATTTTCTGGATTTTTCAATGGTAGGTATCTAGTAATTATGGTTAGATAAAAGCGTGGATAAAATCAGCATTAGCACTATTTTAGTTTTATGTTTACGTTTACTGAATGCACCTTTTTCAACATTATGGCAACGTTGCTTTGTCAGACCTATCCATTTCTGTAAAATGGCCCACAGACGATGCAATTATTGCAATTTGTTGTACAACTGCATCGTACAACAGTGTCAGACCCGTATTCTCCGTTCATACTTGAACGCGTTCAAGATTTGACGGCGTTTAAATGCAATATTTCGTATGCAAAATCTGGTATTTGAACGCCGTCAAACCTTGAACGAGTTTAATGGCCGATTGCACCAACCTTCAAGCAGCCCTCAATTCGTTTTCATTTGCACCAACACTCTTTGAGGGCCCTGAACTAAGTGTGTCCTAGATTTGGCAACGTTGATCAAATTTAGTCATTTCTAGTAACTTTTCCATTATTTAGGTTAAAAACCTCACGAGAACAATGCGGTATGTCATAACCTCATTTGTTTTGGTTCACAGAATGGTGGTTATATGTTTTGGTGATATTGTCTACAAGTTTTATCTGACCACTGCTTATTAATTGCGTTTTTGGCAGGTTTTCTTTTAACACACGGAAATGGATGCAAAACAAAGAAACCCTGAAAGTTATGTAATTCACCTGTCATGATCATATTCGAGTTGATTTTCCATCTGAGTCAAGATATTCAAAACAGTTTGCTTATCTCAGTAAAAGTCTCCTAAAAAACCGTATGATCCATTTCCTGTGATTTGGCCGGTCATACATTTTTCGAGGTAGGTAGTCTGGTAAATCTAGTGCATCATCCAAATTCCAAATAGTTCAAGTGATCCATTCTAACTACTTATGACAGTGGACTGTTCTAGGGACTCTTAAATGTAATTTAAATGGGACTCTTTGATGTAATTTATATTACCAATGCTGCCAGTGCTAGAACGCCAAAAAATCAAAAATGATGTTTTCATTTAGACGGATTCTACTTAATATTGGTATGATGGATGATGTGCCTATAGTGATTAAAATTTGAATATACTTCTCAAATCTGAATAATTCAACTTGGAGAATGTCTCAAATGGCAGACAACAGGCGCAATCACATTAAAATTATACAATGTCGTAGCCAAACTCCTATACAGGGTCCTTCATTAGTGCGTCGGGCAATCCTAGCGTGGTTATTTACAAAAGTAGAAAAAAAAGTTTTATACAAAAGTTGTAGAATGTGACTTTATGCATATTTTAAAAATATTTTCAAACATACAGGGTGCGTCACAAAAGTATGGCACGAAAAAGTATGATTTTTTTTAAATGGAACCCCCTGTATATTGATCGATATTTCAATTCTTTCTTCAATTTGGAACAAAAATTGTGATACAACTAATGTTCCTAAATTCAACCGTTATCGAGATATCGCGTTTTAAAAATGGCATTTTTGCAACTTTGACATGCTATAAAACTCAAACTATTCAAGTTAGAGAAAAATGGATTGCACATTCCTATCTTAACTTTTCAAGAGCTATTCAAGGAGATTAAATCCATTATTGTGAAAAAATGTCAAAATGTGCCGAAAAAAGTTGACAGTTGACGTTACCTTCTATCCAAATGACAGAAGAGCTCTTGAAAAGTTAAGATAGGAAAGTGCAAACCATTTTCCTCTAACTTGAATAGTTTGAGTTTTATAGCATGCCAAAGTTGCAAAAATGCCATTTTTAAAACGCGATATCTCGATAACGGTTGAATTTAGGAATATTAGTTGTGGCACAATTTTTGTTCCAAATTGAAAAAAGAATTGAAATATCAATTAATATACAGGAGGTTCCATTTAAAAAAATCATACTTTTTCGTGCCATACTTTTGTGACGCACCCTGTATGTTTGAAAATATTTTTAAAATATGCATAAAGTCACATTCTACAACTTTTGTATAAAACTTTTTTTTCTACTTTTGTAAATAACCACGCTAGGATTGCTCGACGCACTAATGAAGGACCCTGTATAACTTAACACACGGCGTCGATATATTTTCAAAAATAAATCATAAATGTCTTTGAAAATTAATTGTTATAAAAAGTCAGTAACGACAATAACAACTGTATCACAACCTCAAATTTATATCGTGTACAGAGATAAGTCAGCGTTAAGTGGTCATCAACGGAGACTCAATAAAGGGAGCGTTAAAGGAAGCTTAAGCTTTCCTTAACGTTGGTGCAAACAAAAACTTGAAGTTAAGGGTTCTTTAGCGTTAAGTAGCCCTAAAATAGGTTGGTGCGATCGGTCATAAGTATGAACGGAGAATACGGGCCTCAAACATTGACAACTATTATAGTTCAGTATGTTCAGTCAGTATATTTTATTATCGTTCAACTGTAATATATTGGGTTTTGTGGGGTCACTTAATAATATGACCAGCCCCGTTCTATTAGCAAAAGTATTCTATTTTCCAATAGTTGCAATTGCAATACATGTTTCACAATAGTTGTTTATAATAAACCACCTAAATAATTCTTGCTTACATTGACAATAATATCTCAATGAATCCACTTACATATTACACCATTATAATGTACTGGGTGTTATTAATATTATTTGAATATAATAATTATAATTATTTATCTCTTATTTCTATACCCTATTATTATTAGATACATATACATATACTACACCTCCTTCGTTAACAAAAAAAAAACAGAGAAAAAAAAAGACTAATCATACGCCTATAATTTCCTTTCAAAATACGGTTTGATTCTATTCTTATGAACCTCCTTAATTTTATTTCCTGATTGTATCAAAATATTTGGTGCCCTGTCCTCAATAACTACATATGGACCGTTACTCCCCAAAGTTTGATGATGATACGACGTTGAAGAAATGTGCTTTACATTAAGGATTGCGCAATTTCTTTAAAGTTTGTCGCCATAAACTCTGAACCTTGGTCTGAAACAATAGTTTGCGGAATCCCAAAACGTAGGATGAAATTTTCAACGAAACTTTTCGAACTGTTGCTGCTTCCTTATTATTATTTGGGTAGCATTCCACAAACTTTGTTAATTCACATTGTAGGGTAAGTATACAGGGTCCTTCATTAGTGCGTCGGGCAATCCTAGCGTGGTTATTTACAAAAGTAAAAAAAAAAGTTTTATACAAAAGTTGTAGAATGTGACTTTATGCATATTTTAAAAATATTTTCAAACATACAGGGTGCGTCACAAAAGTATGGCACGAAAAAGTATGATTTTTTTAAATGGAATCCCCTGTATATTAATTGATATTTCAATTCTTTCTTCAATTTGGAACAAAAATTGTGATACAACTGATGTTCCTAAATTCAACCGTTATCGAGATATCGCGTTTTAAAAATGGCATTTTTGCAACTTTGACATGCTATAAAACTCAAACTATTCAAGTTAGAGAAAAATGGATTGCACATTCCTATCTTGACTTTTCAAGAGCTATTCAAGGAGATTAAATCCATTATTGTGAAAAAATGTCAAAATGTGCCGAAAAAAGTTGACAGTTGACGTTACCTTCTATCCAAATGACAGAAGAGCTCTTGAAAAGTTGAGATAGGAATGTGCCATCCATTTTTCTCTAACTTGAATAGTTTTATAGCATGTCAAAGTTGCAAAAATGCCATTTTTAAAACGCGATATCTCGATAACGGTTGAATTTAGGAACATTAGTTGTATCACAAATATTTTTAAAATATGCATAAAGTCACATTCTACAACTTTTGTATGAAACTTTTTTTTTTACTTTTGTAAATAACCACGCTAGGATTGCCCGACGCACTAATGAAGGACCCTGTATATTAGTTATTATCGCAATCTACCGGTAGCGGACCAACAAGATCCAAAAAAACTTTTTGGAAGGCTGATGTGGGGGTTGTAGTAATTGTCATAGGCTCCACATAAGGCCTTGAATGTTTACACCTCTGACACTCATCACAACGCTTAACAAAGTCTTGTACATCTTTTTGTAAGCCATTCCAAAAATAGAATTTTTTGATATTGTTGTACATACGATTCATACCTGCATGTTCTCCACTTCGCAGAATGTGAAAGTCGTTTGAAATAATTTGTCTCATTTCTTTGTCTTGTATTTTGTGCACATCTTTCATTATCGATAATCTCAAATTCATATTTTTAATTCTTCTAGGATCCTCTAACATACTTTCAATCAATAGTTGATTATTCAAACTTTTCAAAATAACTATTTCCGGAATTTCAAACATTTCGCAAATTTCTTTCAAGTCCCTCAACGATGCACCAAATGCTAACGCTGATCGAGTTTTCTTAAATATAATTGCGTTGTCATTTTTCAAATTAATGACATTTTTTAAACAGTATTTGTTGTTTATATTTTTAATAAAGTCATGTTCAGACGTGACGTAAGCCTCAACGTAACTTTTAGGCGGTTACAATAGCTCTACCACTCCAGGGTGATCAAGTCTTTCGTGTGAAGTACTACTGAAACTCCTATCGTCAACAGATTTGGCTTGTTGTCTAGTAATAGCGAACATATTACCTACACTGCTCGACATGTTTTTTAATTCATCTGACGAGATTGTGATGCGTGACAATGCGTCTGCTGCCACATTAGTCTTTCCCTTTAAATACCTCACTTCAAATGTATATTCTTCTAAAAGTAACCTGAACTTGGTTAACCGAGAAGATGGATTCGTCATACCGAATAAGTAAACTAACGGTCTATGATCTGTATATATAATAAACTTCCTCCCATACAGATAAGTTCTGAAAGTCCCAACTGCAAAATAAATTGCTAAAAGTTCTTTATCTATGACTGGATAATTCCTTCCATGACTATTCAGACTTCTACTGGCATAGGCGACAGGTTTGTCATCATTATTAGACAAAACTGCTCCTAATGCTACACTTGGTGCGTCAGTCTTAAGAATAATTGTGTTTGATTCAGAAAAAAGAAAAATCTGGGTACTGCAAGACTGGAAAGTTAACTAGTGCTTGTTTTAATGTTTCAAAAGCTCGTTGACAACGTGAATCCCATGCGAATTGTACCCCCTTTCTACTCAAATAATGGAGAGGTGAAGCTATTTCTGCAAAGTTTGCTATATGCTTTCTATAGTAATTTGCAAAAGCAACAAAACGTTTGGTTTCAGTGGAGTCTTTTGGTACTGGAAAATTTAAAATTGCCCTAGTCTTTTCCGGATCAGGAGCTACCCCTTCTTTCGATATCAGATGACCTAGATTTAAAATTACTCTTTTAAGGAAATCACATTTTCTTGGATTTAGTTTCAAGTTGACTTGCCGCAATCTGTCTAATATTTTTACTAAATTTTGATTATGATGAGCCAAACTGTTCTCAAACACAACTAGATCGTCCAGATAAACAAAAGACGATGAAATATTTGAGCCTGCCATTGCTATTGACATAGCCCTTGAGAAAGAACTCGGACTTATCTTTAGACCCATTGGTAGTCTTGTCATTTGAAATTGCCCTTTGTCGGTGACAAAGGCAGTACACTGTCCACTTTCTCTCTCAAGTTCTATTTGGTAATAACCTTGTGATAAGTCTTGATGCGTAAAATAGATCGCTCCCGACAATGAATCTAAAATATCTATAATATATAAATATTTATCATCTTGAATGCAGTCATTTAAACGTCTGTAATCCAAAACTAAACGCCATTTCTTATTTCCCTTTTCGTCCGCATGCTTCGGTACCACTAATAAGGGAGAGGACCACGGTGACTTTGCCTCTTCTATTATACCATTTTTTAACATGTCCTTAACCTGTCTATTTACTTCTTTCCTCTGTGACTGTGGCAACCTGTATGGTTTAACATATACGGGTGCCGAATAAGGGTGTAAGTTAATATTTTGTCTATAAATGTTTGTAGTCGTAAAAGAGTCGTTATCTAAGTAAAAAACATCTGAATATTTTGAGCAAATTTTTTTGAATTGAATACTTCTCGGATAGCTGTAAATGATCCAGTTCCAACATGCCTAAGATCTCCTCTATTCTATCGACAGTTTTATCAGTATCATTGAAGGTGCAGATTTCATACTCGTCAAGTGGTTTTATTTTTGGTCTGAAAATTTTTAATTGTACTTCACTCTCACGTACATTTAGAATTCGAACTGGAATCTTATTGAACTTTGGGCTAGCTGCTGCACTAGCAACAAAAATTCCTTCGGATAGTTCCTCAGGTAAAATCATGCAATCATGATTTGTGCTAACGTCAAAGTATTTAATAATTTCACACCTCGCAGGAATAGATGTGATTTGATCATGATTCGAGCTCATCGGAAAGCAGATTCTTCCATTATTCAACCAAAAAACTAACGTAAATGTTTCGAAATCAATTTTGGTTGAGTAGTGTATAAAAAAATCTGAACCTTACACTCCATTAAACTCGTTATCAAATGGATCTATGAGCAAAAATTCATGACCCACTTCTGTGTTACTACTATTTACTTGTAATTCAATATGCACGCTACCTTGAGAAATTGTTGACCCAGAAATTCCATGTATTTTGACGCGTTTTGAGTAATCTATATTTTTAAATGAATTAACGGAGTTTTTAAAAAGAACACTTACAGATGCTCCTGTGTCAATTAAAAGTTTTAAATTTTTATTCTCTCATTTAACAATTAATTATATATTCTTCTTTAGGGACGAAAAAACATGTCGGCCGATGTATCTTTGATTTCAGTATTATGTCAACTTGAATTTGATCGCTCGCCACTGTTCAAAAAATAAGTTCTACCCCTATTTCTTGAAAAAATCCTACCTCCTTGGAAATCTCCCCTTGATCGACCGAATTGATTATGTCTATACCCGCGTGAATTGGAATTTTGGTGAAACTGGTAACTATTAGTGTTACCCCCACGATTAGCGTAGCTTCCTTTTGAGCCGTAGCGCTGGAGTGGCGCGCCCCGCGGGTTGGTTTGCCTGTGAAAGTTTGCTTTTCCCCGAAAAGTTTTATTATTACCTCGCATTTGGAAACAAGATTTAGGTGTTTCGAATGTTGTTGTCATTCGAAACACCTAAATCTTCTTCATCTTTTGCCACTCTGACAGCTTCGCTTATCGATTGAAAACTTCGAGATTTAATTATGGTACGCAATTCACTACTTTGTAAACCATTTGCAAAGGAATTCATCGCGATTTTTTCATTCACCGGTCTAAGAACATCAGCAGTATTGGCATCTATTAAATATCACTTTTATCGGGTATCTTTCCAAAATGCACAACCGTCTCGTTCCACCGTCTATTTCTCAATCCCCCGTTGCCGTTCGTTTCCGTTCCTTTTCCGAACCCAAGCCGACGCAGTCGCGTACAGACAAAACCCAGAACATCACATCTCTCCCTTTTTTTAGTTTTATTATTTATACACAATACAACCGATATTGGAATTGTTTAACAAGGTACCCAAAGGTATATCTTTTATTAGGAGAGTTAGCTCTATATGGTGACATAATATTAACAAGATATAAACACTATAATAATTTTGGCAAGGTAATATATTACGTAACACTGAATGAAAAACATCTTAACACAAAGTAATACGTACTTATAAATATAAGTTTTCAGTATTTTCCAACAACAATAATAATTTAAATATGTGTCTAGGTACTAAGAAACGCTCAATGACACAGTACTGACTATTGACAACATTTTCAAATACTATAACAAGATAGTATTGATACTACTACACTTAATCAGTCTTAGAAACAGTACTTGGAATCTTCTGCCTAGAAGAATCATTTATATAAATGTGGAATCAAATCTTTTAACCATTAAATAATGATGTTGATTGCAGTAATTGCTAGGTCATAACTCTAGGCAGATGAATTGACAACATAGTAACTAACCATTTCCTAATCTTTTTCATTGACTTCATTATTGCACACTTTCCATTCTCCCTCTACTCTTTTTAAATGCACCACATTCCGCCTATACTCTTTTCCAGTATCATCGTCCCTCACCAGCACGTCACCCCCAACTTTTTGCACTACTGTATGTTCAGTGTCATGAAAATTTGGTGTAGTTTTATTTGTCTCCGTCAAGTGTTTCCGATATACTTTGTCCCCTACTTCAATGTCTACATTTTTTGAAGCTTTTCTTTTGCGATCTTCCCTTTCCGTTCCCTTCTGTTTCTGGAGCTGATCCCTGTCCATGGTTTCCTCCTCAAAGATATTTTTCGCGTCTAGACAGCTTGGTATTTTATCTCTGAACTGTCTGCGGAAAAATAGTTCACTCGGTGTTTTTTCTGTTGTCGTATTGGGCGTGCTGTTGTACATTATTAGATAATCTAAAAGTTCTTGTTGCCAATTTTTTTTTAGACCTTGACTAATTTTCAATCTTTTCAAAATATCCCGATTCTGTCTTTCTACTTCTCCGTTCATCTGCGGCCAGTATGGTATATTGCGGAATATTTTGATCCCACGTTCAAAACAAAATGTTTCCATTTCTTTACTGATAAACTGTGGGCCATTATCAGCAGTGATAGAAGCTGGAAATCCCAACCTATTGAAAATTTCCTTCAAGACATTTATCGTGTTAGAGGCAGTTATTGATTTCATGATCTTAATCTCTTTATATCTGCTGAAATAATCGATTATGACAAAAAGATTGTCTCCATTTGCAAGAGGACCCATGAAGTCCATGGCCACATCAATCCAAGGGCCATCAGGAATCTGTCTTCTCTTCATTGGGTATGGAGCAGTTGGGGCCGATACTAGAGTGCACCCTTTACATGGTTTGACCATTTTTTCCGCATGATCGTCGATCTTCGGCCACCAGACTGGTTCTTAATCTGCTTTTCATAGCCACTATGCCTGGATGTCCTTCGTGTGCTGCATCCAGGACCCTTTGTCTCAACTTTGCAGGGATAACGATTCTTGTCCCACGTAACAGGATGTCGTCGCACATGCAAAATTCCTCCCTGAATACCTGGCAGTGTTTGATAGGATCTTGCCAATCATTCCGCTCATATCCGGCTCTCAATTTCAATATTTCCTCATCTGATTCCGAGCATTCCTTGATCTCTTTCAAGGTGACGGCTACAGGTCTAGAATATTCGACAATATTATAGACATAATCATGATTTTCAAAGGGCCTAGAGGAATCTGAGTGGTTTGAGCATAATCTTGATAATGGATCGGCAATGTTATTTTTGCCAGGTCGATAGATTGTTTTGAACTGAAATGACTGCAGCCGAAGAACCCATCTCTCTATACGGGCACAAGGGCGGGATCTTACCCCAAAAACTACTTCCAATGGTTTATGATCCGTTATAAGCTCAAATGTTTTCCCATATAGATAGATCTTGAAATGCTCGACCGCCCAAACGAGCCCAAGCGCCTCTTTCTCAGTTTTTTGACAGTACCTTTTCTCGCAGTCGGTTAGGCTTTTGTTGCCATAGGCAATGATTCTTGGGCCGTTATTGTCAGTCTGAATTAAGACTGCTCCTAGTCCTACAGGGCTGGCATCAGCTATTACTTGAGTCTTATCCTTGGGGTCATAGTACCCCAAAGTTGGAATGTTTGACAAATAATCTTTGAGACCATCAAATGCTTCATCCTGTTCTACTCTCCAGTGTTCTGCAAGGCTTGCGTTTTTTCCTAATTTTAGCCGCAATAATTTTCTCAGAGGTTCTGTAAGCGTGGCTAGATTTGGAACCCATTTGCCAACAAAATTGACTAATCCTAGAAAACTGTGTACTTCATCTATTGTAGATGGTTTCCTGAATGTTCTTATCACACCTACGTAGCTTTCTAGAGGTTTGATTCGAAACGGTGATAAAACATGACCAAGAAATTGAATCCTCTGTATTTTGAATGTACATTTATCTTTGTTCAATAGGACGTTATTTTCTTTAAGCAGGTTCATTGTATATTCTACCCTACGGTCATGTTCCTCTTCTGTGCTACCGTATATTAAGATGTCGTCAATGAAATTCACTTTGCCTTCACAGGGCAATAGCATTTTGTCTAGGATTTTCTGGAATATCTCAGGGGCTGCATTAATGCCGAATAGTAGCCTTTTGTACCTGTATAGACCTTTGCTAGTTATAAAGGTGGTTATACATATATCTAGATTGTTCAGAAATTTCAACTTGGTGGAAAGCATTTTTTGTATCCAGGCGGGAAAAATATTGAGATTTCCTAAAATGTGGCAGCAACGAATTAATTGTTGGAAGGGGATAATGTTCGCGTTTAACTGCGGTGTTTGCCTTCCTCATATCAATACATATGCGTATCTCCCCATTTGCTTTCAATACTGGTACCATTGGAGATACCCAATCTGATGGGCCTCTAACTTCTTCGATAATATCAGA
The DNA here is from genome assembly GCA_958502075.1 of Orchestes rusci. Lineage (NCBI taxonomy): Eukaryota > Metazoa > Arthropoda > Insecta > Coleoptera > Curculionidae > Orchestes > Orchestes rusci. Next base: position 33,198,877 of record OY293305.1, read on the forward strand.
AGCTTCGAGTTCTTTTATTTTTTTGTTAATTTTTTCCTCTAGTGGAATGGGTATCCTCCTATATGGTTGACTAACGGCTTGAATTGACTTGTCGATAGGAATGTGTACCAGTATATTTTTAATTTTAGGAAATGGTTCGATACTATTTATATTGTTTATATTTAAACCTATTTTTAGAACACCCAAAGAAATCGCTGTATGTTTTCCTGACAAATTTCTTCTGCCGCCCTTTATTACATAAAAATTTGCTTTTCCACTTTTTCTACCTACTTTTATTAGAGCGTCAAAAGATCCCATAATTTTTAAAGGTGTTTTTGAACCATAAGCAAAAAGAGTTTTATTCGGCTTTCTTTGCTGATTTTCCACGGAAATATTTGATTTTTTAAGCTGTTGCCACACAAATTCTGATATGATATTGGACTTGCTTCCCGAGTCAATCAACATTTCTACTTTCACGCCCCCAATTTCACATTCAATGCAGTCATTATCATCGTCAAGATGGAAAACATACTCTACCTCGGAAAGGTTATCCACTTCTTCCTTTGCTCTAGCAGCACTCCGCTTGGAGGACAGTTTTTTTTGGTTTCCGGTGAATTTGCGCTTCCGTTGAGAGCGGCAATGTTTGGCAAAGTGCCCTTTGAAGTTACATTTATGGCAAATTATTTCTAAAGCAGGGCATTTGTGTTTGATCCCTTCTTTGGAACCACAGCGTGTACATCTCTGCTGTCTGAATCTAGAATAAAATTAATTTGATGCACAACTTTTACAGCCACATATTGATTTTTTTTCTTTATTCATTTTCCTGATAAACTCATTCGTGATAGCATATAGTCTTACCTATTTTCTTTGTGAACATTTATCACGTTAATGTGATCCATGGTCGGTTGTTTTTCTGTGAACATCGACATTTGTCTCTCCACTGTTTACAATGAATTGGCCTCTCTTATCACTCCTTGAAGCGTCATATCATCTCCCGAAGAAAGGATTTTTCTCTTCAATTCGTTTGAGGAGCATTTTTCCAAAATTTGGTGGATGAGGCTTTCATCAATCTCGTTAAATTGGCATTTGGATGCTTGATGCGGAGCCTTACCACGTAAGCCTCGAATTTTTCTCCCACGTCTTGTTTGAGTTTCCGGAACAGATGGCGTTCATATCTTTTGCTTTGTTTGGGTGCAAAAAATTCATCTAGTCTATTGATCGCTATTGTGTATACGTCCGCATCATCAGTTTCAGTCTCAGTGTTGGAACCGGGAAGATTATAGAAAACTTCTTGAAGAGATAACCCTCCAAAATGCAACAGAGTGGCCCTTTGTTTGGCTGGGTCAATAATGTTAGCGGCATCCAAATAGATGTTTAGAGTCCTTCTCCACTTTTGCCATCGAATGCCGACTGAACTGGGATCTCCTTCACAATCGAAGGTTTCCAGGGTGGTGAGGTTCGCCATTTCCTTGAAATACCAAATTGGGAAGATGTAATAAATATCATTATTAATCATATTATTATTTATTATTATCAAATTCCTCTCTCCACCAATGCTAACCACAAAATAAGGATCATTCTTTGAACGCTACCTTATCTTGTATACAAATAAACAAAATAAAAAATGCGTAGTTTAGACTAGTCATCAAATTTTAAAGTGTTGTGATCTCTTGTACGTGCTTTGTTTAATGTTTTTTAAAACCTGTACCCGCCTTTGATCAATTGACCATACCAATAAAACTAATTTTTGAACCATAACAGACCATTATGTCTGACCGACAGACACCTTTGAAAAAGGGGCTCAGAAGCTATTCATAATCTTGATGTTACATATCACCTGCACATTACACTGACTATTGGGGCACTGAAGATGGCGTATTAGCCGAAAGCGCTTTGCCAGTTATTACTAAATAAACTTGCTCAGAGTACTTCAACTTCTTTCCTTCCTGCTATTCTGAGATGAGCAACACAGCCATTCCTTCATATTTATAATTATTAGTTTAATTCAATTTCTATTGTGAATATTCATGTCATGGCTAGAACTAACAGGCCATACTAATAAAATTTCTTTCGAAATATTCTTTAATTTTTTTTTCCAACCATTATCCAGGAATGCTCGAAACTCACCCAAAAGTTATTTAAGCTGCATTTATTGTGGCAGATTTATGCATGCTATTATAGGTAATATCGAGCTTCCTCGTGATTGATAATCCTGGATTGAACCATAAATTATTTTCCTTGATATCTATTATACTGTAGCATAATAGAGTATTTAAGATAGGTACTGATAAACTTTATGGTACTGATTTAGATAGAAACTGGTACAGGTGATATCTATCACCTAAATGCATCTCCCTGCATTAACTTTTATGGAAACGGAACATATTCCACGCTACCGACTGATACAGGTGATACTTTGTTTTTATTATCCACCTAGGTGCACATGCCTGCACTTTTTTTTTTAAATGGAACATTCCTTCACTAGGCACAACAGAAACATATCGTTCAATCGATTGGTACAGGTGTGATTCACAATAATTGTGATTCACGTTAAGGAACAGACACTTACCGTTTATACTCGTCGCCAATATTAAATATCACTTTTATCGGGTATCTTCCAAAATGCACAACCGTCTCGTTCCACCGTCTACTTCTCAATTGCCGTTCGTTTCCGTTCCTTTTCCGAACCCAATCCGAAAAACCCAGAACATCACAGCATCACCATTAGCTTGAGCAATCGTAAGATCGATCGACATTTCTTCAATCGATCTACCAAATTCTTCGACTGATTTGCCGCGTTGCTTAGCTGAATTTAGTTTAATGGACAAGACAGCCGGCGACTTTTTAGAAAGGAAATTTGATTTTATATCCTGAATTAAAATATCGTTACCAGCATACGCCGATTTTAACCTCAACTTAGCCCCCTCAGAAAGACGTGTTTTCAGAACATATGTAGTTAATAAAGTTTTTTCCGCCTGGTCCAAGATAGAGTCATACCATTCAATAGAATCTACTAACTGTTTAGTGACAAGTTCATTACCGTTCATTACGGGCAACAAGCTTGATGCCGTCTTTAAATCAAATTTTTCACCCATAGATTTTGGTGCTCTTTTGAATGGACTAAATCACTCTCAGACTCGGAAGAATTGGCCTGTTCATCTCCTGTATCATCAGATTTTCCAACTTCTAATAAGCGTGAATCTAACGTACTCTGAATTAAACTTAAGACTTTATCTATTTTCTTAACGTATTGTCTAACTGAAGCAACAACTTTTGAATCGTACTGACCTAAATTAAAATTTTTCCTACAATTTTCTAACTCTGACCTTAACCCATCTAATTTAATTAATTTTACGGTTAACACTTTTTATACATTTTCGTCTTCCCAAACTGTCTTTTTTCAAATTTCTGCAAAATACTCGGGCATCATCCAATAGATATCTAAACCCGTCTGGCACTGACATTTTCATCCATTGCCGGTTCCATCACCATTTCCATAACCATTTCCATTTCCATAACCATTTTTATACTATTTCCATATCCATTTCCATTACCATTTCCATTTATGTTTTCGTTAGGTACCATTTCCATTCGACTCCTAGACTTGTCTACTTCTGGCCACTTCGCTTTTGATTTTCCTTTCCAACAATCCATCCATAGAGGCTTCTCGACTTCTATCAATTTTTCATGGAACTTTCCATGTTTTTCGGCAGGATCGCCATGTAATATATTGGGTTTTGTGGGGTCACTCAATAATACGACCAGCCCCGTTCTATTACCAAAAGTATTCTATTTTCCAATAGTTGCAATTACAATACATGTTTCACAATAATTGTTTATGATTAACCACCTAAATAATTCTTGCTTACATTGACAATAATATCTCAATGAACCTACTTACATATTACACCATTATAATGTACTGGGTGTTATTTATATTATTTGAATATAATAATTATAATTATTCATCTCTTATTTATATACCCTATTATTATTAGATACATATACATATACTACACAACATGGCACCAATTTTGTAAAAAAAAGCATTAGCTGCAGTGGTAGTCGGTTTTTTTTCAGGATGATTTGAGAGAAAGAGTGAAAAAGGAGAGAGAGTTGTGATGCATAATGGTTCCTAGAAAAGACATATTTTTTTCTATATGAATTGACGCATCATAAATAGACACACAGACGTCAAGCTTGACGTGTATCCAGTAACCAAGTTGTTTGATAAAAAGCATCGTCTGTGGGCCGTTTCACTCGCATTAACGGGTAGTTATTCTAACAGACACACACAACCAACGATTATATACATAATCGTTGACATACAACATCCCTTTTTGAGAACAAAATAGAAATACTCTTCTCTATAATGTCATTTTTGTCTTGATTGAAAATGGCTGCCACTGCTATGCTGTAGTGTAGAGACTCTTTCATTTCTAAGGTCTATGATTTGATTTGACATTAGCTTCGTTCGCGGGTCGGTTGCGAACCAGTTCCGGACATATTCAAAACTGTTTTGCATGCGCAGCTCGTGATATTTTATCAACTGCGCATGCAAATCAGTTTCGAACCATCCCGCGAACTAAGGTAAAGTTCATTTTTTATAGGCCATTTCAGAACATAACCTTAAAGTGCAATATGGTTTTGTTGAGATTCTGATCCTGAAAAGCTGTTAAATGATAGATTATCTCGCGAAGTAAGAAGCAGGAAGCCCAGAAATTTTGATTGTGAACAACATAGACCCTTTTAGTTAAAGTGATTCAGACTTTGATGCAAGCCCTCAGGGCTTTCCAAAAATAACTAACATAGACATAACTAGTTATTTGGTGTCTACCACAAGTTATTATACTGCATAGGCAGTCAAAATCATAAAAGTTTGGATGATGCTTTCAAAAATTTGAAGGCCGGGTTTTGTACTCACTGTGGAAGTTGCAATGCAGACCATATTATTATCAGAGCTAGAGAAAGTTATATTTACATTATTAGCCCTTTTTTTATAACAATTTAATTGTTTTTTTTGTAATATATTTATTGTCTGCGGTACTACGGTGCAAACTGTCAATTTTGACATTATGTTGACAGGTTTCTGAAATGGCCTAATTGAAGTAACAGTGACAGATCAAACTTGTAGGTTAAAGATGGGCTAACATGTTCTATTATAGCTGCTTTTTATTTGCATCTTAAATCAGGCCAATTTGACCCAGATCACTAAAGTTTGACATTTAGGATGTTTTATTTACAAACTGATCTGATTTGGAAAAGATTCATCCCAAGACACTTTGGATTGCCAAATTCGTTTGATTAATATTTCAGCAATTATGACTATCGGAGCTAAGGGACCAAGGGGGTCAAATATGTTGGCTATTGGAAAAAAAATGCGTCTTTTTGTGCACCTTGTTCCAGATTAGGGCTTGATGAAATATTTTAGAACATCAGTTGGTTTCTTCAATCAGCCTTCCAGGGTGAAGATCTATTATACAGGGTGTTTCAGAATAACATGCTAATAATAAAGGGGGTGATTCTTGGGCTCATTTTAAGAAAAAAAATTCATATGAACGTATGTCCTAAACGCCTTAACTTTTTTCCCAAAAAATATGCAAACCAAAACCCGCATGGACCACTAGTCAGAATAATTAAATTGTTGGTGCATCAAAGAATAAGTATTAATGCCTAAAATACATGACTCAAATTTCATAAAGATATCTACAGTAATGACAAAGTTATTGTAAAAAAAGTATCTATTTTTTAAAACTTTGACACCCTGTATCTCAAAAGTTAAGGCGTTTAGGACATACGTTCATATGAATTTTTTTTCTTAAAATGAGCCCAAGAATCACCCCCTTTATTATTAGCCTGTTATAAATATTATTTTTTTTTATCATTGAAGGTTGTCCAAAAAAATAAAGTAAAATGACTGACATATAAAAATAATACATCACATCTACAAAAAGAACAACGGCTCACGTGAATTCACATCACTTAAAACACTTAACACAGAAATATAAGTAAAATAGTAAAAATCAATACTGTCGATCATCAAAACAAACATACATAACCCTACTATCTCAAACTTGGGACTCTTGAGAGTGTCTAATGTGCCTTCTTGGGGGTTCAAACAACTTGATCAACCTTGCTGCCTCTGAAAAATTGCCTCCAACTTGTTCATTCAGCGAGATAACACCCTGTGTACATGATGTCCTAGCTATTTCTAAGTTTTCTAGAACATCCAAACGTTCACCAACGTTGACATTGTGTAGAATTTCAAAATTATGATCGAACGAAAAATTATGTCCAAATTTCTTGAGATGAACTCCAAACGAGGATCTATTATCGTTGGGCGACTTTAAAGAGTTTAGATGTTCCAGTACTCTGATTTAAAAATTCCTACACGTTTTTCCTACATTCTTTGATGGACAATCGTTACATGACAGCCTGTACACTCCACTCTTTCCTGACACCTCAATCTTATCTCTTACTCCAGAGAATAAATTTCTCATATTGCAAGTTGAACTATAGAATATTTTTATGTTGTTATACAATTTTTCAAAACAATACCTAATTTGAATGATATAGGGCCTAAATAGGTTAGCTTTATACAGTGTGTCCCAGATTCGGTTCTCTATACAGGGATCTCCTATTATACCTACAGCAAAGGTTACATGGAGAAAGTTTTAGAGAAAACTTGGTGCATTTGATATTCGGTTCCAGATTTGCGATCGGTCAATTGGTTTTAGAAATATCGGCGAAAAATCGATAATGGCGGATTTTGTTTTTTCCCAGTAAATCCGAAACAGCTAATTGGACAGCTATGAAAATGTGACATTATCTGGACACATTTTTAGGACGAATTAAATGGTGTGTATGACATGTCTCAATCGTCTTTTGTTTTCCCGCAACCCGCCTCAACATTCATTTTTCTTATGGCCGCCATATTGGATTCTTCGATTTTTGGAAAGAGTATAAAATTTCCAGTCTAGTGATGTCTGACAAGTGCATAAAAGATTCAAGTATCTTTGGAATATCACATTTCGTAGTTAGGACTCAATCTTTTCTAAGGAGGCCATGATTTATTTGACAATCATCATGCATGTTTGATACATATAATAATGCAAATAGTTTTCTATCAAACAAAAATATGGAAAAGAGAGGTTTCAAATCATCCATACCTGAATCCTATACATGCTGTAAGGAAGTGGTTAGAGGCATCGGTCCAGCTACTACGGAAAATGATCTGATACAGGATGGTTTTGGCAGAATGATTTTTCTCTCCGGGGAAAAAAAAGTGAAGATCTTGAATGCGCAGAGATTTAATAGAAGGATCAGAAATGGTGATAGTTCCTTCGCTATAACACCCGGATTTACGATGTGCGTAACCTTTGAGGGAAACAATCCACCGACGGAGATGTGCTATTTGGGCTCAAGGTACGAGGTTGCTATACACAGCTGGTTCGTAAAAAAAGTGGTATTGCCCATAGAAACGTTTACAAAATTAAGCAGTGTAATATTTGTTTTGACAAAACCATACGACAGTGACATGTCATCCAAGTGAAAAGTCTGGGTATGTTATGATGTATGTATGTGAATAATTTATTTGAGTCAGGTAGATTTGCAAATTTTGATACAGACAACCGATCAATTCAATATTTTCGCTTTAGTTCCTGTACTCATGTGAGGAGTCATTTGAAAAAAAATATTCAAAAGTATCAACCTGGTAAAATTATGACATCATACTTCTTTGTTTCGTCAAAACAAATATTACACTGCTCAGTTTTTTGAATATTTCTATGAGCAATACCAGTTTTTTCACGAACCAGCTGTACCGCAAACCAGTCTTTATGTGCTTGAAATGCCTAAGATTTGGACATACGCTCGCTCAGATGCCTCAGATGTGGTGGTTTGTTGTTTGGCGACGGAATGCGATGAAATAGTCAAATGTGTTCACTGTGCAGGTGCACTCAAAGCAAATGATAAAACTGTATGCACAGAATTCACAAGACAAAAAAATATTAACGGAAAGATGGCTTTTAACAAATTAAGCTTTTTCGGGGCAGCAAAAAAGTTCCTTTTCCCTTTGAAGAGAAAACAAAGACCTACATCTGGAGTCAGACCACCCACGAATTTTTCACCAACTCTGAATCTATCGAATATACCGACAAGATACCAGCAACCAAATAATAGTTACAGGAATGCAGTGACCAATGAACCACCAAGTCCCGTATACAGACCGACAGACTACGGGGCCAACAAACGAAAAAGAATCGAAATATTCCAACAAAATAAAGGATACGATGAAGAAACGCACAGGAATTCACTATTTACTCAGCCTTCAAGATCAAGATCGTCTAATCCAATCAACTGGGAGACTCAGCAGGAAAGAATTGAGGAGGAAGACCTTTCTTCTCTGAAGTCAGATTGGAGGAAGTTACGCAACTGGTAAATGAATTACCCAACCTCTTTGGCTTAATCAGAACTTTTCTTCAACGCTTGATATCCCGATCCATTCAAAATGCTCATCAGAAGCCCACTCCTGTGGTCTCTGGTTTATAAATAAATCTCAAATTTTTGCAAACTACTGGAATGTTCAATATCATACATTGGAATATCAGAGGTTTTTATTCAAATAAGGACACGTTAATCAACTTAATCAGAGACCACGACATCGACATAGTGGCCCTCAGTGAAACTCTTATGAATCCACACAAAACTATGAGCCTACCGGGATTCTCAATAATAAGACAAGATAGAGCAGATGGCTGTGGCGGCTTAGCATTCATAATCAGACATGGTTTACGTTACAAGGCTATGAGCCTTGAACATATTAACACCCCGGAAAACTGGCAGGTAATGGCCCTTGAATTGCATTAAATTGTCATTTTCAGCACCTATGTTCCTCCAAACGTTCCAGTAAACCCAGATATTTTATCACAGATTGTGGGATCCACTAACAAGCCATATATGTTAAAAGATGACTTCAATTCTCAAAATGTATTTTGGGGATCGAGTGCAAGTAATAGGAGCGGACATATTTTGTTGAACTTTGCTGAGGACAGGGATTTGGTTATATTGAACGACGGTACGGCTACTCGGTTGACACCTCCTGGAAGTAAGATCAGTGTTCCAGACGTAGTCATGGCGTCGCAAGCCCTCTCATCCCGTTTAAAAAGGTCAGTTATAAATGATGCAGGTATGAGCGATCATTTCCCATGCTTGTGTGCATTCATAGGAACTTGTCAGACACCCAAAATCAAGAAGGTACCTAGATACGGCATTAAAGCAGCAGACTGGCTTAATTACAAGTTATCAATCCAGAACAGCCTCACTGAAACTCCACCTACCTCCTATGAGGATTTCGAAAGAATTATTTAAAATGGTGCCAATGAACACATACCTCTCAAAAAATCGTTCGATAGAACCAAACCTCAACATTGCTGGAGGGATGATGAAGGTTGCAAGTCCATAAAGAGAAAGAGACAAGCGTTTTCCAAGCTGAAAGAGCAAAACTATGTGGATATGAAAAAGACAAGAGCTTATACTAGGAAAATTCTTCGAGAAAAACGTCGGCAGGGCTTCATCAAATTCTGTACGGATCTCAACCGGGACACACCAGTTGGAGAAGTGTGGAATTCTGTCAGGCGCTTCAACAACGGAATCAACCCACAAATTAAACGAAACCATCTGTAACCTTGTGGAATGGCTTGAGGCCCATGATTTGCAAATTTCACCCCAAAAATCTAAAGCTATCATCTTTCACAGAGATAATCGAGTGAAGTGTCCTGTTAGGATAAGGATTGGAAACACTGACATACCTTTCTACCAGCAGATTAAATATCTAGGGGTATTGTTGGACGCCAGTTGGAAATTTAGACCTATGATTCAACATATGATCACCAGAGCTAAAAGGGGAATCAATGCCATGTGAGCCCTGTGTGGAACGTGATGGGGTGCACATCCATTGATCCAATTGATGTTCTTTAAGGCTTATGTTAGACCACAACTTGACTATGGAAGCATTTTTATCTGTAACACACCGGAATACATTCTTATTCAGATTGTCAGAGTACAGCTTCAAGCTCTAAGAACTGCACTTGGTTTGATGAAATCTACACCTACGAATATTATACTGGCAGAGAGTGGCGAGTTGCATGTGAGAAAGAGAATGATTTGGTTGGCTGCAAGATATCTTGTGAGAGGGTTCAGTGTGGATGACCATCCAGTAGCTCCTTTAATCCTAAAACTATACGGAAGCGTCAATACGGAAGATCATTATTGGAGTGATAAATAGAATGTTTCTCTTGTGGAGGGCTTTGAAGAAACGTCAATATCGAGGTCAATATTTCTACCAAAATTCATAAGGTATGCCAAATTACCATACTTTTTGATTGACTGGAAAATTCACACGAGTAATACAGTGAGGCTCTAAAAGGTACCCCCCCCCCGTTTTTTTTTAATGTGTGCACCAAAAATTTTGAAACTTGGCATACTTCAATTGCTGTCGAAATACTACTTTTTGATGTTACTGACGTACCTAGTGAAGGAGACAACCGGCAAAACTTTGCCAAACTTATAGGAGACAAATATCCTGACCATGAGGCAATATATACGGATGGATCTGAGGATTCGGAAGGAAGGACTGGTGCGGGTCGAATTGGCAGACAACATCAACATATGTTCAGCCGAAATAACTGATATCAAGATTGCTTCGCAGGTGATTGAAAGGAAGGGTTAGAAAAACTATAGTTTGTACTGACTCGCTTAGTGCACTACAAAAAAATTGCTCAAGAAAAACCAAGGTCAACAAGGATCTGGAAACACTGCGAGTTAGGGAGAAATTCACTATACCCTTTCAACTTCAAATTGGGACTAAACAACTTCAAGTTGGGAATAATCATATCCAATTCGAAACTAATCAATTTCAAATTGGGACTAGTCAACTTCACATAAGAATTGACTTTTCTCAATTTGAAATTGATAATTTCCGAATTGAATATGATTATTCCCAATTTTATTTTGTTAATTCCTAACTTGAAGTTGTTTAGTCCCAATTTGAAGTTGAAAAGGTATAGATTAAGTGAAGCTGACTTCGACATTAAATTGCTTTGGATTCCTAGTCATATGGGTATACCTGGAAATGAGAAGGCTGATGTACTTGCAAATATAGCGAGAAGACTGGAAATGGATAATGGTAGGGATGCATGGAGATGACATACTACCTATGATTCTGGACAGGTTCCGGAATAGGTGGACTGACGAGTACATAGAAGTTTCACAGCAGAAAGGCAGTTTTAACGGATCCAAAGTACTCCCAAAAAACCATGGTTTCAGGCCCTGCCTTCATTGGACCGTAGAACAATCAACTTGTTTACACGAATGAGATCAAATCATTGTTTAACTCCCGCACACCTACATAGGATTAATGTGAGGGGTGACCCAAATTGTGACTGTGGAGAAATAGGAGACTTGGAGCACTTTTTTACATTCTGTATTTTCAACTATAATAATATCGATAACTTTCATCGCAAATTCGGTGGAACAGTTCAAGAAAATCCTCTCTTTCTTCATGAAATTCTATTTCCGAAACGTCTCTCCGTAGACCATGTCAGATTGGTCATGTCCTTTTTGCTTGAGGCTGGTACTAATCTTTGAATGCTGCTTTCGCATGGCTTGTGTGGCTCAGTGTTCCTTTTTTTTTTGTTTTGGCATGCATGCACTCTCTCAATAACTTTACCTTTACCAACCACTGGGTACGGAACATTCCAGATTCGTCTCTCATACGAACCTAGTGGAAAAACATAGATCAACACCCAAAGAAGAGACTTTGGCAGGATAACCCTGGTGGTTAAAGCCACCCAAACCGAAGAAAGAAGAAGAAGAAGAAGATCGACAGTATTGATTTTTACTATTTTACTTATATTTCTGTGTTGAGTGTTTTGGGTGATGTGAATTCACGTGAGCCGTTGTTCTTTTTGTAAATGTGATGTATTATTTTTATATGTGAGTCATTTTACTTTATTTTTTTGGTCAACCTTCAATGATAATTTTATTTTAAATTATTTCAATCAGTGGCGTACCAAACTGGAAGGTTTGAGTGAAGGTTGAGTAGGTATATAGCTTAGACCTCGATAAATGGAGGTATACGAAGACTCCTAGTAGACCACCTGACACAGTGAGGAGTGGGACCAATGACTAAGTGGAAGTGCATCGGTGGCACGTCAGAGGAAGCAGTTAAAACTCAATTTATATTTTCATGATATGAAAATCTGATTTTTTAACATTGATCCATTTTCTCCAGTTTATTTTCTTCTTCTAGCGAAAAAATACAAAAGACTTTTTTTGTGGGAAATTTTACATAAAATAACTTAGTACTTCAGTATTTTTTTCGCTGGATGGTCTCGTTCTCAAGTTATTCAAGAGAAACGTAGAAAAATGACCAACAGAGACCTTCCTCCACTTTAGCTTGCCCCCCACCGATCAGGACTTTTAGTATTTTGTTCAGGACTCCTCAACCTACACATATACCAACATTAGCAAATACACCAATTTTTTCCTCTATCCGGCATTTTTTGATCTTCGTTGCCTGAACTAGATTGATTGATGGATGAACAAGCCAGACGATTTTGGTCGGTAATTAAACAGCGGATTATGAGTTTCTACACGAAAACGTTATTTTAAAGAAAATACGGGATTTATTGACAGATAAGCGAGTTACAGGAAGTAGTAAATTACTCGATTAAAACCGGGAAAATGAATTGAAAAAATCTGTAAGCTCGTTACAAACTGAGAAAGAATACTAAAATTATGTTTTTTTTTTCAATTTCAGATATTTCATTGCACTTGGGGGAACTATGCTTCACAAATTGAGTAAAATGCCCTTTGTTACTCATATTTTCCATTCTGACAGAAAAATCGGAGTCATCAACAAATGCTGGCCCAAGTCTGTGAAGCACTTGCACCTAAGCTGGATTTCTAATTCAGTGAATGAAATGAAACTTGCAACATACCAACCTTTTGTCGTAACTTTAACACCTGTAAAAGTAACAATGTAGAACACCATGAAAAGCAATGTTGAAATGTAATGTGTTGCTGAATCAATATTTTTGTATGAACGTTTTTATTCATTCTTCTATTGGTGCGATAAGTGTATTTTTCTTCGATTCTTTAACAATAGGTGTTTTACGCATCCATTGATTGATGTAAGTGATTACTCGTTTTTTTTCAACATCGTTATGATTGAAATATATAGGTTTTAACAGAAAGATCTTGCACTCTCTGAACACCATTTTGTGACAGACCATAACTTTGATCTTACCAATGTGGAGATTCAGAATTTTGAAAACCAAATATTATCGGAATCTCATTGAAATGATTCATATTTCACTTTAAAAAAACTGTCAATTATTGGACCTATGTACAAGGTCTTGACTCCTAGTATCGTAGATTGGGGCAAAAGCCCACTATTTATTTATAAATATTTTTCATGTCATGTTGTAAACCATTTTGAATGTTGAACACACCATGATTTGACGCAATGTAATCGAAATGTAGAAGAGTGCGTTGGTTGGTATGGAGAAGTGAATAAATAATTGATCAATGGCGTTTTTTCTTCTTAACTGTATTCGTTCTTGTTTTTGAACCGTATTCGTCTGTCGTCTTTGATTTAACACTCAAGAAAAAACGATCGTTTCAAACCAGAATGTCATTAAGCAGATTAAAGATTCATTGTGTCAACCATAACCTTAGTCAATTTTGCATTTATCTATGGATGAACAGGGACTACGTTTGCTTTTTTGGTCTCCAAATCAATAGTTAAAATGAAACAAGATTTTCCTTCTTCCCAACAAAGATCTAAAAAGATAACTGGATTATCAGTATCAGTCTCCCGTTATCACTTGAATTCTTGGATCTGGTTCGAAGTTTCACCTTCACCACAAAAAATACCATTCACCAAATCAAACACAAACTGTTGATAAGAAGGAGTGCCCTAAGCCTTAAAAGAGATGGAGCTATTTGACAGCTCTACATAGTCTGGCTTGTTTTTGGATAGGTACGGTTCAAAATCTGACGTTTGTGACGTCACCGTTAAGCAAGAAAATGCCATGTATTCGAACCGGGTTGAACCGTATTAGCACAAAAAATCGCCTTAAAACAAAACATGAACCTCACTCGCGTTTGCGAACTCCTTGGATGTAACCGGGACCGCAATTCTTGACATCATTCGCATGCACGCGTATGCGATCCTCTGCGAAAGGGATTTTTACGAATGGTGCGACCGAATCATATTCTTGGCCGACCTTCGAGATAAAACGTTCGCAAGTTCACAATTACGCGTGCGGCTAGATTAATTGCAATCATTTTCGTGTCATGTGTGTCAATCTATTGTCAATGAGTCAGCTGACAAAAACATTTTTGTTTTTCTGTTTGCATGACGTTGATGCTAGACTTACAGAAAATGGGGCTTTTCTACCCCCAACCACATCAGTAATGACGCACCCCTGATAAACAATTTGAGTTTTTTGAGCTCTGAATCAGGTATTTGGCTTCAAAAGTTTATGAAGAGCTACCAAATCTCGATATTTCAGTTCGAGCGGTTCCGCAAATATTGAGGTAGGCCCGTCTTTGTGTGCCGATGCATCGATATGAAAAATTCCAATTTTGTCGAAAACTACCACCTTTGTCTATGTGAACTGAGTATACCTTTTTCACCTCAAAATCCTTCAGGTACCTATTCCTATTCTAAAATCTGAATATTGAAAAAAGTAGGCATTCAAATTTTGAGTTCAAATTCTGATTCAGCATTGAAAGTTTATGCGATGTATGCCTACCTGCAAAAAATATTTCAATAAGGAGGAAAGTGTTTTTCAAAAGCTCGTTGTGTTTTGTGTGAAACTACTTGGCCTGGTCATAAACATTCGACCATAGTACCATAGATAAAAAATATATATGCATTCGACCTTTTCCCGATAAAGAACGTCTTTGTGTCCTGGCTTTGGCTTGGGTGGCGTTTTCAAAGAAATTATCTCTGAATGTTTGTAAATACCTATTTGGAAATTGATTCACTCTTTACATCCGAGCCTCAAATTGTTCTTGAATTGTTATGATGATTAATAATTATTACTAGCTTACCTTGAAAGACTCATCCACCCACAGTTTGTTGACAAAACAAACAATGCACGCTGCCTGCAAGATTGACATTGATGACAAGTTCTCAATGCACACTAACGCCACCACTTATGACACACCCGCCAAATTCAAAAATGCTTTAAAAATATCAGGATTTGTAACATTTAAATTTATCATAAAAGACAACGTCAGAAATATGTTAACATAATGTCAACAAAAATAACATACCAAAAACTAACATCAGATAGATGTTATAAAAAACACATCATAAAAAATATCAACTTTACGATGTCAGAAATTATAACGTTAGAAGTATTGAACCAAAACGACGACATTTTGATGGTGTTATAGGAAACATTGCGATATGACGTTTTTTTAACGCCATTCTAACATGTCAAAAAAATATTAGGAATACTCATATTTTTTTAACGTGATTTGGACAAAGTGTGTTATGTGGGTATCAAATCGCATGATTTTTGTATGAACGATTTCAGAAAAGACCTCACGAATCATTAACCCGTGTTTAGAAAATACCCTGTAAACTCAAGATTTTCAATGTTTGCAAAAAGTTTCAATCAACATGATCTCGAGTTCAGCAAACGCTGAAAAAATAAATTTTCTAACCACTAATAAGTAGTTATGGACATTTTAAACCACAAAATGTAAAGTATAGGGCGCTCTCTAGCGGCCACAGTAAAACGAACTACATATTCGATTTTCACACATAACAAAACCCTTGCATACCAATTTTCAAAGCGATATGTCAAGAACTGTCCAAAATAATGACAAAATCCAATTGTTAATGATAAACTTGATCACCCCGTATCTCGGAAATGATGACATTTCGGTATGAGGTGGGTTGCGTTAAATCGGCTTATTTTGACGTCAGCAATATGTGGTAGGATTTTGTACAGACCTTTTAGATACACCCTGTATAATTGTTCAGAATATGCACATAGTCAGCCCTTCTTCGATTTGCATCATTGTTCATATTTATTATAGGTTCCGTATGAACTTGTTTCACGGTGAATGCTCTTCATTCTAGGTAGTTTTCTATCGTTGTAAGACATACTTCTTTATTCAATTCTCACTCTGTTTTTAATTTGCTGCAATGTGAGGTCGACTGAATTTTCTACCCATGAAATTATGGTATCAATCTTCTCTTCCGTTAAACTTTTTGGTTTATTGCCACCTCTTCTTGACATATGAGGTCTTCCAGACGGCACCCAACGGAAAGCAGTTTGGTAGCTTATACCCAGTGTTCTAGCTAACTTTACCCAATCATCTCCACGGTTAGCGCAGATAACGATCCTTTCTTGGTCACTATTTGTGTTTTTTGATATTTCTTTCGCACAACAGTTCTTGATCTGGCTACAGCAGTACCCTGCTATGGCAAAATGATGTATTCGCAAAAAACAAGTTCTGAAAAAATTGAGTCAAAACATTTTTTCTGCTATATTTTCAAATTTTTGGTTACTATTTTTCCGGATTGGTTGACATTTAAACTGCATACTTTGGGTAATGGTATCTATCATTGGAATGAAATAAATTCCCTTTATTGCTATAAAATTTGAAAATAAATTGAATAGATTGTTTTGCCATAGTAAATATTTATTTCAACAAAATATCAAAACTTTGGCAAATCACGGTATTGTAGGATACACTCTTCTGTCAAAGTAATTAAAACTCAATAATGAGGTTGGTACTATAATGAATAAAGTATTGTCGAATAACTTAATTCTAGCCCATTTTATTCTAGTCTCAATGATATGACACTTTATATATCTATATCAAAGAATAATTTTATTCTTGGTCTGTATAGTAATCGCAAAAAAGTAATTGTTATTACATAAAATAGGTAGATAATAATTTTAAAAATATAATTCTAGTCAATACTAACTTACTACTGAGTATAATATGTAGCCAACAGATGAGAGACAATTTGACGGACTTTTTTCTCTGCTATATTATGCTATATCAGCAGGTATCAAAATGTTTTCAATTTTCATGATTAAAATTATGTTATTATGGCATATGTCGAGAAAACTGATCTAGAGTTGATTGATATCGGAATAAAATAGAGGTTGATATATGCATTTATCAATGTTGTTCCACTTCAAAAAACTGAAGTTGGTGTTCGTATCTTTTCCAAAATGGCAGCCTTTTGGTTTTTTTCTACTCAAGAAAAACTGAGAAGAAATAATTTGTTTTTTGGTTTGTCGTTCTATTTCTTAAAATAAAAAGGTTACATCAAATCAAAATTTCAGCAACATAAAATGACCACCCTGTTTTTTTTTTTTAATTCTTTAACGTTTAACAGCAAAATTTGAGTTGAGTTTTGTCGAGTGGATAAAGGTGTTATATAGCATTTTTTCCACGGAGTTCCATAAAAGTCTATGATTTTGTCATTAATCCTTTTTTCACATGAATGAAGGTTTCATGTACCCATTCTTCATATCACGTCAAAAACTTTCTAGATTAGCTATAAAACTTAATAGGTATACAAATAGAAGTTTCAACGCTGTTATATGAAAAAAGTGGAATATAGCCCAGTCATATTAGGGGTTCACTGCGGAATGAGAGCTAATACGCTATAAACTCGTATAGACCTTAATTTTGGCGTTCTTAAAGTTGTCTCAAAAGTCTCATGAAATCTTGTGTTGGCGTCTTGAGATATCCAAGGTCAAAGGTCATAAAAATCAGTTTCTCGTCAATATTTCGCTAACCATGGTTTCTGGTTTCCATCTCATTTGCATCTATTACAAAAATGGTGAAGCATAAAATTCTCTATAAACTATAAACCAACCGTTTCAGAGATAGGCCGCGGAGAGCGCGCTGCGCTCAATTGTACAGGGTGTTCCCGTATATTTTTGCACCCCACCTAGAGACTTTATTTAAAAAAATATTGATATAAGGTTAATACAAAACTTTTATTCTTTTTTCATAAACTTTAAGAATCTGTAGGCAAAAATGTCAAAAAAAGTAAGTAAATGTCAATTATTGACAGGTTGATGATTTTTTCAAATGGATCACCCTGTATATTATTTCAAATTTGTGTAAACCATTTTATTTTGTTTTCAAATATATATATATTTGCGGCATTTCATGTATTAGTTTCCGAAATATAAGCGTCCAAAGTTTAAAATGACTGTCACATATTCAGCCATTATAATAATAATAATTATTAGCAGAGTTATTATATTGACATTATTATATTTGACAAGGGAAACTGATGTCAATAAACTATCAGTTCAACTTCAACTTGTCAAATATAATAATAACTCTGATAATAATTATTATTATTTACCTTACCACGGCATTGAAAGATGGGTTATTATAATTTGTCAAGTTAAATAAATCTGATAGTTTATTGACTTGTTGCTATGGTCTTTATCATGGCTAAATATGTGACATTCATTTTAAACTTTGGCCGCTTATGTTTCGAAAACTAATGCATGAAATGCCACAAATATATACAGGGTGTCCGGGAAAATGTGGGAGATCTCTCGGATTCAGATAGAACATTAAAAAATAAGATGACAAGTTCCCATAAATTTTTTTCCTAGCGGCCCTCCCTACGGAGATACGGCCCCCTAAAGGACCCCACTGGAAATCGGTTTTTCTTGAATAACTTTTAAACGACTCAATATAATTCAATGAAAATTTGATATGATAAACAGTAGTAAGGACCTCTCAAAATACTTCCCTTAAAACATAATTAGCTTGTTTAGTTTACCAGGGACGGACTAGATTGTACATTTTAACGCTCAAATTTTTAACACCCTGTACGATAAGGAGTTAAAAAAAATAAATTTGGATACCTTGAACATTAAGCTAAAGAGAAGGTACTCCTGTTCAATGTCGATAAAATGAACTATTTTCGAGAAAAAACAATTTTTATTAAACAGAACCTCGAAAAAGTGGTGCTCTTGACGAAATTGTGAACCTAACGCTAGGAAAAAAATTTATGGGAACTTGTCATCTTATTTTTTAATATTCTATCAGAATCCGAGAGATCTCCCACATTTTCCCGGACACCCTGTTCACAATTTCGTCAAGAGCACCACTTCGTCATGGCTTTTTTCGAGGTTTTGTTTAATAAAAATTGTTTTTTCTCGAAAATGGTTCATTTTATCGACAATGAACAAGAGTACCTTTTCTTTAGCTTAATGTTCAAGGTATCCAAATTTATTTTTTTGAACTCCTTATCATACAGGGTGTTAAAAATTTGAGCGTTAAAATGTACAATCTAGTCCGTCCCTGGTAAACTAAACAAGCTAATTATGTTTTAAGGGAAGTATTTTGAGAGGTCCTTACTACTGTTTATCATATTAAATTTTCATCGAATTATATTGAGTCGTTTAAAAGTTATTCAAGAAAAACCGATTTCCAGTGAGGTCCTTTAGGGGGCCGTATCTCCGTAGGGAGGGCCGCTAGGAAAAAAATTTATGGGAACTTGTCATCTTATTTTTAATGTTTTATCTGAATCCGAGAGATCTCCCACATTTTCCCGGACACCCATATTTGAAATCAGAAAAAAAAGGTCTACAAGAATTTGAAATAATATACAGGGTGTTCCATTTAAAAAAATCATCAACCTGTCAATATTTGACATTTACTTACTTTTTTGACATTTTTGACTACAGATTCTAAAAGTTCATGAAAAACCATGAAAGTTTTGTATTAACCTTATTTCAATATCGTTTCAAATAAACTTTCTAGGTGGGGTGCAAAAATATACGAGAACACCCTGTACATAGCAATGCAAGGTCAGCAGTGAGTCCTGGTGAATAATACTTAAGATGAAGTTGATGAATCACTCAAGCACCAAGCAATTTCGATTTTGAATCGTTTGTATTGATACAATATTTTTAATGATATTTTCTTTATTTAGAGAATATTTTATTCGTTCGATAATACCTCTTAATTGTCAAGTGATGTTCCAATTATTATTATATTATATTTGGATATAATATATCCTGATGATATCAATTGTATCGTTTTTCACCAATAGCCCTAATTTTTCTTTATCATCTGGGGTTCTTAATCATTCCCTAATGAAGTTTGGACTTGGTAATGGTAATATACAGGGTGAGTCGGGAAGAATGGGCCTAACTCTAAGGATGTAGTCTATGCATCAAAATAATAAGAAAAAACTCAAATGTTGTTATCCAATATTCATTTGTATGAACTTCGCTCGTGATGCGTATTGATCACTCTTTTCTAGATTTCTGGGGAATCCGTGAATGAGCTCGTCGTCACATCTTGTTTTACTTTTTCTAAAGCAAGAACATTCTCTATTTCTTCTAAATACTGTCGAATGGCTCGTTCGGATGTTACATAAGAGCTTGGAAGCGTTCCGGTCTCGCCTTATAATTTGAAAACAAATGAACATTGGATAACAACATTTGAGTTTTTTCTTATTATTTTGATGCATAGATTACATCCTTAGATTGCTTAGAGTGAGGCCCATTCCTCCCGATTCACCCTTATATGTGGATGAGCCGCTGCATTTGATAAGCTTAATTTGAAGGTAAATTTTTTATCTTTTTGACTAAGTGAATTGAGTATACAGTAAACGCCAAACAACTCTCGATCTTCGACATCAATGCCACCAAGCGCGTTGTTATGTGATGACTTGCCAACAAAATGCGTATTCCATTTCAATACAATATTTGTAGAGAGCTGTTTTTTCTTGAAATACTTGAGCCAGTTGATCAAAACTGACTAAGACTCACGGCTGACCTTGCATTGCTTTGTATGGTTGAGCGCAGCGCGCTCTCCGCGGTCTATCTCAAAAACGGTTAGCTGTATAAAAAAAAGATTCAAACCAAAAATGTTATGCTTTACAATTTTTGTGATGATGCAAATAAGATTGAAATCATAGGAAGCGAGATATTGACGAAAAACTGATTTTTGTGACCTTTGACCTTGGATCTCAAGAGATTTTATGAGACTTTTAAGACAACTCTTAGAATGCCATAATAAAGGTGTATACGAGTTTACAGCTTATGACCTCTCATTCCCCAGTGGACCCTCTTATTTGGATTAAATGACTGGAGAAATAGTTTGGCGTCAACAAATAAAAATAATCAAAGCAACTCGGAGCTTATAGAACCTACAAAAAGACACAAAATTGACAATCGAAACTATCTCGTTGAAATAGCGCTTTTTCGAAAAAGTTCCATAACTCGTAGAAAAACTTTAGAAGAATTATCGCACGAAACTATTATATGCCATAGATTAGAAAAAATATAAATAAATACTCTCTGGGCTAAATTTCACGACCATCAAATAACAAGAATGTTGTGATTTGAAACAAAATACTATTTTGCTTTTCAGCCGATTCTGTCCTGCGAATATTTAGTTAATTAGTTTATTAGTTAGTTTATTTTTGGATTGTGTTTCGTTCACATGTGCATGTTGTTGTTTTGCGTTGTTGCATCTAAGCAGTGTTCACCGGTTGTATGTGTGATGACATTGATTGTCATTTGCGGAATGCACTTTCGATTGTTCGAGGAGAGGGCTGTAAAAAACAATTGAATTGTAACTAATAGAAGAAAAATGTTGTTGTTGTCAATAAAAAAAGAATAAAAAAAAAGCTCATGAAAAACCTTCTGTTAAAAAAAAACCAATTTTCAGCAAAATATAATACATTGAAACACTTTTGGTGTATTAATCATACACACCAGGTGCCTATGGACATACAGATCAATTACTTAAATCAATCAAATTAGTTTATTGGTTTAATTTGGGTTTCCTCTACCTGAGGATGGTTCTTCGAAGGAACAAGGAATAAGGAAATAAATGTACTAGTTGGTACATATTTTGGCCAGCTGCGAGCCGGATATTGAAGTTTGGGTTGTTTGAAGTGGACAACAATAATTGGCTGAAACTTATGGGATTTGCTGAATACTGGGTTGCTGCGTAGAAGGTGAAAGGTCAAGGTGATACCAAAACAAGAAGGATTTGGATCAAACAAGGTCAGACTGTTTTATACTATACTTTCTGTGGACTTTGCGAAATCGTGTTGTGTTAGCAGACCAACAGTGCTTTTATTGAATTTTTATCATGGAAGACCTCAAGAAAGAGCGTACAAAGGTTAAAAGGGCCATAACTAGGATAGAAAATTTCGTAAATACTAATGAAAATGACGTTAATGTAAATATTAATGAACTTGCTGTGAGGGACACTCATTTAAATAAGAATTTTGAGAATTATTGTACAATTCAAACAAAAATTGAGGATTTGGATGAGGCTGAAGAGGCTGATAGAGTTTTGATAGAGAATCAATATTTTAAAATTTTGGCTAAAATTAAAACCGTCATACAAACCCATTTAAATACAACTAGTGTCAATAATTCTTTTAGTAATTCACAACAACCTACTCTGCAAACACATAGCGATTCGATAAGTAGAGTAAAGTTGCCAAATTTAAATACTCCCTCGTTCTCGGGTAAATATGAGGATTGGAAGTCATTTATTGATTTATTCACTGCTCTCATTGATGACAGTACTCAATTGACTGACGTCCAGAAATTTTTATATTTAAAAGGCGCTTTATCCAATGAAGCTTTGAATTTGGTTAATGATTTGTCATTGACGCATGATAATTACCCAATTGCATTGGATATATTGAAGAAAAGGTATGACAACAACCTTGTCATTGTCAATACACATATTAAAGGGTTATTGGATACTCCTGTCATAACAAAGGGTGATGGGGTTCAGCTTAGAGCATTTTTGACAAATATAAGGCAACATCTTAATTCATTGAAAGCATTAAAATTGCCCGTTGATAGTTGGGACGTGTTACTTGTCTATATATTTTCACAGAAACTTGATTTTCAATCATTTAGGACTTATGAGCTTGAAAAAGATAGCACAGCGTTGCCAAATTCGGCTAAGTTTCTTGATTTTCTTGAAAAACGGTGCTGTGCGTTTGAAAGTATGCCTGGGAGTAACAAAAGTTTTAATTTTGAACAGATGAAATCTACTTTAGTAACCACTCAAGAGAATTTAAGGGCTGATTTTAGAAATAAAAAATCTTGCTTATTTTGTAATAAGGATGGGCACAAAATAGGCAACTGTTTTAAATTCAAGGACTGTTCTATAACAGATAAACGGAAGTTTGTGCAACAAAACAAATTGTGTTACAACTGTTTGGAGTCAAAGCACACAGTTTCACAGTGTCAGTCAAATAAATGTAAAGTTTGTAATGGTAAACATCATTCATTACTTCATAGCGATGAAAGATATGTAAA
Source organism: Orchestes rusci (assembly GCA_958502075.1). Classification (NCBI taxonomy): domain Eukaryota; kingdom Metazoa; phylum Arthropoda; class Insecta; order Coleoptera; family Curculionidae; genus Orchestes; species Orchestes rusci. The sequence continues at coordinate 33,222,240 of OY293305.1, forward strand.
AGAAAATTCCTTCACAGGAAGTCAAAGGGAGCTTGAGGTTGCTAGGGAAAATTTTGATAGGAATAGGCAGGGTCAGAAGGGTTCAAACGAAAATTATGTTACAAGTCAACTTCCTACTTCAAATGAAACTCCTATTGATAATGCAAGTCTTCTGTCTATGGGATGGAAATCACAAATATTACTAGCAACTGCAAGAGTGCCTTTGATAAATAGACAAGGAGAAAGGGTAGCTGTTCGTGCTCTTTTAGATTCCGGGTCACAGATTCCCTTTATTAGCACAAGGGTGCTAAAGCTTTTGAATTTAGATTTTTACAATAGAGCATTGACTGTAGGAGGTATTGGGAATACTGCTTCAAAGGTATTGATTGCAACAGCCAAAGAAACTATCGAAAAAAGCAAAAATGCTCATATAAACGATTTACATAGAAGTATAGCAACAGCGCCTTCAAACTCGAATACGATTGACAAATTCTTATATTTGAAAATATGTTGTAAGGGTGATGCATTGAAATTGATCCAATCCTTGGAAGTTACTGCATCAAATTATTCAATCGCTCTGGAGTTGCTCAAAAAAAGGTATGAAAACAAACGAGCCACAATCAATCTTCACATAAACAATTTATTGTTCAATTTGCCACAAGTTTCAAAAGAATCAGCTAGCCATCTCAGACTTTTGTAAGATACATTATTTCAACATAAATCAGCTTTGGAAAAGTTAAGATTGCCATAGAACACGGCGTGAATGGGAAAATAAGCAAGACGATGCAAATTTACCAACTTTGAATGAATTTGTGCAATTCTTGACAAAAAAGTGTTTAACCCTGGAAGCATTAAGCAGTGATTTCTCAAAATCGAATTCACAACAAAAACCATTTTCTCGAAAATTTGAATACGAAAAATCTACAAGTAGATATCTTTTCACAAAAGAAAAAACAAATATCAAGTGCCCATATTGTGGTGAATCTCATTTCCTGTTCAGTTGTCCATCATTTGCTAATCTTACCACAAAAGAAAAATATAACGTCATACGAGAAAACAAACTTTGTAGCAATTGTCTCAGAACAGGTCATTTCAAAAATGAATGTAACTCAAGCAGATGCAAGAAATGTAATTCCAAGCATAATACTTTATTGCATGAAAATCAAAGACCTGAGCATCATGATTCGGAACATTTTGAAAACCGGATCACAACGAATACTCGATATTCTCTATCTCAATCCCCAGCTACGAAATCGGAGGAGGCTGTCCATCGGAACTTTCTGCCTGAACCATGTCGAAAAGTAGCCGAATCATTTGTTTCCCAGAACCAAACCGACAATTCAAAAGCTCCAGAAAAACATGTAACTCAACGAAATAAATCAAATGAACGTGCAGAACGAAGTTTTAAAGCGATGTGCGCCACAAATGAAAAATGTCCAGAAATTTGTACAGAAAATGAAGAAAACGAGCAGTTAAACTTCGCTTTTTCCAATTTCTCAGAGGATCAAATTTTATTGTCGACTGCTACTGTTCTTATTGTCATACATGTAATGCATTGTTGGACTCAGGTAGTCAAACCAATCTGATGACTGAATCCCTTTTTAAGAAACTGAAGCTCAATTGCCAAAATGTCAATATACCATTGTCAGGAGTCAATGAATCTTTAACAAAAATTTCAAAGAAAGCATTCACGACCGTAAAATCACGCACTGAATCGTTTAAAGTGGATTTATCATTTCTGATTTTACCAAAAATAACAGAAAAATTGCCATTATTTCAATTTAATAGACAAGACATAAAATACCCGTTTAACTTGAAATTAGCAGATGAAAAGTTCAATATTCCGAAGGAAATACATTTATTAATCAAGGCGTAGGAGTATTTTACGATTTGCTAAATACCGGTAGGTTGAAACTAGGTAACAATATGCCAGTCCTACAAGAAACACGATTAGGATGGATTTTTGTCGGAAGAATCGCATTTCACGAAAATAATCAACAACAAACTTTAATTTGTAATTTATCCACAAAAATCACAAATAAAGATCTCAATAAGAGTTTGAATATATTTTGGAAGATTGAAGAACTACAACAAGAAGCATTTTTCTCTGAGGAAGAAAAAATATGTGAAAGTTATTTCGAGGAGACTACTTCGCGTCACAAAGACGGAAGATTCATAGTGAAATATCCATTCAAGAGAGATTGTGATGGAAAGTTAGGAAATTCAAAAACCATGGCCTTAAGAAGATTCAATAATTTAGAAAGACGTTTCAAGAAAAATGAAGATTTGAAAATTCAATATGTAGAATTCATGACCGAATATGAAAATTTGGAGCATATGCAATTTAAAAACAATTTGGAAAACGATGACTCAATGGACGAAAATTCATATTTCTCACCGCATACAGCAGTATTACGAGACTCAGTCACAACAAGGTGTAGAGTAGTATTTGATGATGATCGTTCAATGATTTAATACTAGTAGGTCCAACTATACAATCCGATCTTTATTCAATTCTTTTACGATTACGATTGAGAAAGTACGTCCTTACTGCTGATGACAAAATGTTGTATCGATGCATATTGATTGATCCCACCGAGCGATCCTATCAACAAATTTTATGGAGAAGTCATCCAGACGAACCCATAAAAGTTTATCAACTCAACACAGTTACCTACGGAACCGCAAGTGCGCCTTTTCAAGCAACGCGATGTTTTAAGCAACTTGCTATCGAAAATAGAGACAAATACCCTCGGACAGCGAAAATTATTGAGAACTCATTCTATATGGACGACCTGTTACTAAGTGTTGATACCAAAAGCGAAGCATTAGAAATTTATCAGGAACTAACAGAAATTCTTTCGCAAGCTAAATTTGATCTCAGAAAATGGTCCTCAAATGATACATCAATCCTAAATTACATTTCAGAAAAAAGTCATCTCAAAGATGACAAATTGATTTTAAATCACGACGAGAAAGAATTGAAAACACTTGGGATAATATGGAATCCACATCAAGACAATCTGAAATATTCAATTAGCGTCAAACTTCATGAGAAAATAACCAAACGTTGCGTTCTGTCAGCAATTTCACAAATTTTCGATCCTCTAGGCTTAATTGGTCCTGCAATCATCACAGCAAAAATTCTTATGCAAGAGTTATGGCAACAACAAACCGAATGGGATGAAGATATTCCGTTAAATTTGAAAAAACGTTTTTTAGAATTCATGTCAGAAATTGAAGTTTTAAATGAACTAGAAATCAATCGACACGTTTTGATTCCCAACTTGAAGAAATCTGAATTATATGGCTTTTGCGACAGTTTGGAAAAGGCATATGGAGCATGTTTATATTTATCATCAATTGATAAAAACGGAAGAAAGCAGATACGGCTTTTAACTGCTAAGTCAAAAGTTGCACCCCTCAAGAAACAAACTATACCTAGATTGGAATTGTTAGCAGCTCATTTATTAGCAGAATTGGTCTCAAGAGTAACAAAAATTCTTAATCATGACATATCAGAGACAGTTTATTTTACAGATTCAACAATACTTTTGTCTTGGTTGAAGGTGGAACCTTGCAAACTGAAAACATTTGTCGCGAATAGAATTGCTAAAATATCAGAATTATCGGATCTTAATAGATGGAAGCATGTCAAAAGTCACGATAATGCTGCTGATATTATATCTCGAGGCTTAGGACCACGAGCATTGATTGAAAACAAAACATGGTTTAATGGTCCCGAATTTTTATACAAGTTTGATCCGGATGATAATTATTGCAGTGGTGATATTTCTGAGTTGGACTCATTACCAGAAATAAAATCAAACGCAATAAGCTTGAATACAACAGACGTAACACATTCTAGTGGAAATACTCAGCTCACATTCAATGTTTTTGAAAAATATTCGACTTTCTGCAAATTGCGAAGAATTGTAGCATACATTATCAGATTCAAAAATCGTACTTTGAAGAAAATTCCCGTTACATCAAACAGTTTGTCAATTTCTGAACTAAACGAAGCTTCTTTTATTCTAATACGATTGGCTCAACGCGAATCATTCGAGAAAGAGATCTCGAGCCTTGAGAATTCAAAACCCTTAAGTCGTCACAGTACAATATTGAGTTTGAATCCTTTCTTGGATTCTGAAAAAATATTACGTATGGGTGGAAGACTGCAAAATTCAAAACTGAATTATGATCAGAGACATCAAATCATTTTGCCACACAAACATAAGTTAACAAATTTGATTGTTTTGGATGCTCATCTTAGATATCTGCACGCAGGCAGTCAAAATTTACTTTCTATGATACGTCTAAAATTTTGGCCTATCAAAGGTAAAAATACAGTAAAAAGGGTTCTTAATGAGTTCATTATTTGTTATAGAGCAAATCCCAAACCTGTCAAATTTTTAATGGGTTCCTTGCCTGGAACACGTGTTATTCCTAGTCGTCCTTTCTTAAACTGTGGTGTGGATTACGCTGGTCCGATATATGTTAAAGAAGGAAAGTTGCGCAGAAGCAAAATTATAAAAACATATTTGTGCATATTTGTATGTTTTACCACTCATGCAATCCATATCGAATTAGTTCCAGATTTGACAACGGATAGTTTTTTGAATGCTTTAAAGAGATTTTGCTCCCGTCGGGGTAAACCTTCAAACATTTATTCCGACAACGGATTAAATTTTGTTGGGGCAAATAATTACTTTATTGAACTTCATAATTTGATAAATGACAAAAAGCATAATTGAATTCTTTCAACAGTTTTAGCCAACGATCAGATCAACTGGCATTTTATACCTGCGCGATCAGCTCACATGGGCGGTTTATGGGAAGCTGCTGTTAAGAGTACGAAATTTCACCTTAAGCGGTTACTCGGAAATTCATCTCTTGATTTTTCAAATATGTACACCCTTTTGGTTCAAATTGAGGCATGTTTAAATTCCCGACCACTGACTCAACTTTCTAATGATGTTAATGACTATGATCCTTTGACCCCTTCACATTTCCTAATAGGCGAGTCTCTATTATGTTCTCCAGAAGCTAACTTCATGGAAGACAAAATATCACGTTTGTCGTTATATCAAAGACTACAGCAATTACACCAACAATTTTGGGAACGCTGGTCAAGAGAGTACTTGTCAAGCCTGCAGGCACGGGGCAAGTGGAAGCAAAATATCCATGTCAATTTGAAGCTTGGATCACTAGTCGTTCTGATCGAGGACAATCAACCTCCACTACGATGGCGAATGGCACGAGTCGTCGATCTTCATCCAGGAGCGGACAAGATAGTTAGAGTTATTTCCGTACGTCTTCCTAATGGCAACATAATCAGAAGATCAGTGGCTCGAGTGTGCGTGTTACCAATTGACACCTCAGAATAAAGAAAATGACACTGATATGTGATAGTGAAGTGTGTGATGGCAGTTCTTGGAGTCAGCCGTATTTTTTATTTTTCGAAAAGTAAGACTTTTTAATTTGGCCGGCATGTTACTGCCTAAATCATGGTTCAAGTCTGAACACGGGCCGACGAGTCCAAGGAGAACAAGGGTGCCATGAATGACTGTCACTGGTGATTAGTATTGTTGTATGACTTTGAAGTTGAAATAGAATTTTTTAAAAAGTTGCTCGAATAAAAATGTAAAACATTTTCCCGTACGAATCATATCATTTCCCTACCAAGGGTGGTCCTTCTCAGCAAACAAAACAACAACGATCAACATCAACCTCACCAATCACTATCTCTCCGGAAATCGAATCAGGGGAATCATCGTCACAAACGAGAAGAGATCTAGATAAAGCATCAGGGACGATATTTTGGGAACCTTTCCTGTGTACCAAATCAAAGCTATGCGGTCTCAGACGCATAGACCAGCGAGCAAGCTTTCCACCAGGGTTTTTCAAAGAATTGAGCCATAGTAAGCTGTAATGGTCTGTAATTACAGTGAATTCGGCGCCTTCAACGTAGGGACGAAATTTTTCTATATTGAATAAAACTCCAAGACATTCTCGCTCAACAACTGAATAATTCCTCTTAGCCTTAGAAAGGGAACGGCTCGCATAAGCGATGACTTTTTCTTCACCATCAATAATCTGAGTGAGAACACCACCTAGTCCTGTGTCACTAGCATCGCTCTGAATACAGAATCTTTTAGAGAAATCGGGTTGTGAAAGAATGGGGGAAGAAACTAATAACTGTTTGATCTGGACAAAGGAAGATTCGGCGGCATCTGACCATTTTATTGACTGACCCTTTTTCCTACCCCTTAACAAATCGTTGATGGGAGACATGAGAGTTGAAAAATCCTTGATGAAGCGTCGGTACCATGAGCAGAGACCCACAAAACGCTTGATCTCCGTAGTAGTTTTTGGACGAGGATAATTTACCATAGCAGAAACTTTCTCTGGGTCGGTCCTAAGAGAATTCGAACCCACGATGTAACCAAGAAACTTAAGAGAAGTTTTGAAGAAATCACACTTATCCAAATTAACCGTCAGTCCTGCCTCTTTGAATTTATCTTTGACTTCATATAAAAGATTTATGTGAGAATGAAAATCGGAAGAAACTATTAGAATGTCGTCCAAATAAGTGAAAATATTGGGCTCATAACGAGGACCAAATATGGCATCAACCAACCGTTGCTGAGTCTGAGCGGCGTTTTTCAATCCAAAAGGCATAGTAACAAACTGGAAAAGACCTCTACCAACCACTGCGAAAGCGGTTTTTTCCCTAGAAGACTCGCTTAGAGGAATTTGCCAAAAAGCTTTTCGCAGATCGATAGATGAAATGAATTTTGCATCGCGCAAATAAGAGAGAATACGATCAATATTAGGCAACGGGTAGCTGTCAGACTTAGTAACCTCATTAAGGGGACGACCATCGAAACAAAAACGCATTTCGTCATTGGCCTTCTTCACAAGAAGTACAGGGGAACACCAAGGACTTGTTGAGGGCTCTATTACTCCAAGTTTCAACATTTCATCAAACTCTTAATTGAGAATAGTGGACATATAGGGTGACATTGCAAAAGGTCTTCTTTTAAAAGGGGAAGCATCGCCTGTATCAATGGTACAACAAATCTTGTCAGTTCTACCAAGTCTATCCTTTATACTGATTTCACCAAAAGAGAAAATCAAATCCTGAGCATCAGTTCGTTGAACCACAGAAAGATCATCCAAAGAATACAAGGTGGGACAACAGTTATCCAAGTCAGAAGAAATACTCTCCAAAACAGGGAGACAAGAGTTACTATGATTGGTATCAATGTTCCAGGAATCCTCTTTAAAGTCAACTAACAAACCAAACTGTTTTGCGAAGTCACAACCAAAAATAAACGCCTGTGCCAAAGAGGGTACCACCAAAGCACTGATGACTCCACAAACGCCATCCACAAAAATTGTCAAATCAACTGTTCCCTGAACAACCTGCTTTTCACCATCTGCTGTGCAAATATTCTCTACTGAAGACTTGGTAACTACCAATCCAAGTTTATCCAAAATAACCAGGCCTTTGTTACCTACAACAGAAGAAGTAGCTCCAGAATCAAGTAAAACTGTTATCTCAATATCAAATAATTTGACAACAAGGTAGGGTCTATTATCAAGGGGTTTATTAACAAAGAGAGGAGATATATGATCCTCACCAACAGCAATGGGATTTTTCATAAATGATGAAACTTTATCAAGCCAAATTTTCCAGTCGGACTCATCAAATTTGGAAAGCTTAGAGGCTGAAGAAACAGGTAGAGTGAAACGGCCTCCTTGAGTCACCACCTTCACTCGTTTTTTGTACAATTCTTACAGTCTGTCGACTTGACATTCTGCTCACCACACTTGTAGCAGAAAATGCCTCTAGGAGCCTTACAATCGAAGAACGTATGATTTGGCAATTGACAATTCCAACAGGTTACCACCTTTTTATGTTTATTAGCCGAAGACGGATCTGACACCCTTCTCGAGGTACTAGGTTCATTGTAAACTTCATTTAAAGAACCTTGGCGACGGTTATGATTTTTGGGAGGATTGTTGGGACGTGATCTGATCCCAAATCTCATCATCAATATCATCGTGAAGAAAATCTCTCTTTAATCGACAAACTAAGGAATTCCAATCATTCAAAGTAGACTTTATACTACGGTACCAAACAAAAGCATCTCCAATGAAGAATTCAACAGCTGAATGGAAAAGATCAATCTCCGAGAAACCACGAGCTTCGGCTAATTCTGTAACTCTCTCTAAAAAGGAATACAATTTTTTCGGATCTCCATTGAATTTGACCTGCCACTCACTAATGGGAATGTTACGGGTTGCACAGTGGACAACAGGGGCTGCAACATTTTTCACAGGAACATTGTTGACTGGGGTAGATTCAATCTCAGAGGCTGAAGAAAGTTTGTCGCAAAGATCTGATTCGAGTTTTATACAAGTAGCGGTCGTTTCCTGAATATAGGATTTCGTCTCATCAGGTAATTCAGTGGGAACAGGAATGCGTCTAGCCCTTCCAAAAACGTGCGATAACCTAGACTTCATACGAAGAAAAGCAGAATCCGTAGAACTACCTTCAAAATCCTCAATGATTTTTTCAATTGAATCTAAACTTTTCTTAATTTCAGAGCGTTCCTGGGTGAAATCCAAATTTACCTCGCTTAATATAATAGACGAACCAGGGTTTGACTGTTCTTTTCTAAAAACCTTTCCCAAAATTTTCCTCTTGTCTGCGACATTCCTAGCTGTAGCAAGCAATCGAATTCTCAATTCATAATCAAGCTCATGCTCAACAAGGTGATTGGGTTGAAAGCCATACATGTCCATCGTGATAAGAAAATCAAACTCAAAAGGGTCAGTAACAGGCAATAATTATAAAAAAGTGATATGTTTCTCAGCAAAACCAAAAATAACCGCAATAAAAAATGTCCAATACACACTGTATCGCTCAACAAATATAAACAGTCAATCGCCCGCAAAAAAAAATACCTAAATAAATTGGGGAAACCAAACCGAAAAATTAAGTTCAAATCAAGGTCAGAATAGGCAGATATGCTAGCAAGGGTTCCTTGTTAAACACGTTATATGAAAATCGTTTAAATGTTTAAATAAATAATCAAAAGCTTAATAAATTCAAAGTATTTTAGCGATAAGAAAAAGCATCCAACTATTATTCTTATTTGAAGAATCAAGTCACCAAAACAAATTCCATGAGTTCAGTAAAAAAACAAAACAATTCAGCCAGGCCCCACACGTTGGTCGCCACTTTTGTAGCGCGTTAAATAATCAATTATTATCACGTACTATTTTTGCATTCGGCAGCTCTGTGTCAGTAGGCTTGGAGTTCGTGGATAATGGCCAGCTGATCAATTTACTGTTTGATAGTTAATACTTAATTATAAAATCCCGATTAGGCGCCACTCAGTTTTCTTTATTGGGCAAAACTAAGAAACCTGTTTGATTATAGGAATTTGTTTCCGTTAACCAGACTCATCAAAAAAGAACACCTTTATAGTCCACAAATAACATTACTTTATTCACTCAAATAAATGATGCTTTAACATGAAATTTGATATATGATATTTTACTAATTCTCCAAAATTAAGGAGTTAAAATGGTAGAATTTGAATGAAATCTCAATTTATAAATAGCGTTGGTTGGCAGAAAATTACTGGTTGGTACGAAGTGAAATATCAATAGCCTAGTTTACACCGATAACTCGTTTAGTTCGGTCCGATAGGACCAAGTGGGTGGGGATAGTACGGTAGGACCAATGATTGCTTTTCGCCCGTTTACACCGTCTTGCAACGCGTGAACTAAATCTGTTCGCCCGCAATTCGTCAAATGTCAAAAACAAGTCGAAATTATTCATCAACACAGATTGCCTTAGAAACTCAGAACCAACACAATTGACAATAATAACAATCAACATAACCTCATAATTTTGATCCAGATCGAACCAAATTTAGTTCGGTACACTTGCTGGCGAGTACCGAACCAAGAGCGGTCCAGCTTAGTCCGCAACTGTTTACACCATTCGAACCAAATATTTGGTTCGGATTTAGTCCGAATTTGGTACTTGGTCCGCGGACCAAGTTGTCGGTATAAACTAGCATAATGATAAAGTTACGGATAAAATGGATCAAGTCGCAGGGGCAAATACGTTCGAACGATTTGGGGATTGCGCTATGTTTCACAAATAGTGGCAGAGTGATTGAACAAAAATAGTTAAATCGTACCGCGCAGTTTACAAATAATTTAGAATAATTAACCAATAAAAATATGTATATCTGAGATCTTTCGACGCAAAGATAATGTTTTTATGGGTGACAAAAATATAAAATATTAGGCAGCATTCGATGTAGTTGACATTTAATGTTTAATTAGTTAAAAAGAAAAAATTATTGAAATGGTAATCTGATTGAAGTTGGCGAAATGGATTGGATAAAGATAATTAAAACGACTGGCCTGTTAATTGTTCCAGACTCCTGGCTCCTGATTTCCGATCTTTTTTCTTGGAATGCGGCTGGGATACGTCACGAGCTAACCCCAGACTCGTCACTCAACAGTACTTCCAGATCTCGAGCCATAACCAGAAAGGGGACCGGGGATTGATAACGTTGCGGATCACCCACGTGATTCACGTCGCCAAACATCAACAGTAGACAGGATAGTTTGTAGAATTTTGATACTCAAATCAACACATTCATTCGGTTTAAATTACGTGTTAAGAAAAAAACCCTGAAACAATGGGTGTGATTGAAAAATTGCCAGAAGAGAAGTGGGAAATCAAAGAATGGCAAAAAAACGGGAATGCATGCTCACCTTGCTAGGTTTCACAAATCCGTTTTCATCTGAGGCATCCTCAGAAATAATACATTCTGTGAAGTATGGGGAGTGAGATACACTCAGTTAAACTCCTTTCTCCAGCACAATTTCACAATGCCGCCAAGAGAATTAAAACATTTTTGGTTTCAAAAAAAATACGTGTGTGTCTAGGCACACACGGGAGAAGACTCACTTCTTAGTTCTTTGTGACAATTGACAATCCACCTCCAAAAGTGAAACAATGTACCCAACCGTACCAAAATTGATAACACCAACACCCAAACATTGACGGAATTTTACGTCTATTGGCAGCAATTATGCCACGACAGAAACATTAGCCTAGTTTACACCGACAACTTGGTCCGCGGACCAGGTACTAAATTCGAACTATATCAGAACCAAATGTTTGGTTCGAATGGTGTAAACAGTTGCGAACTAAGCTGGTCTGCTCTTGATTCGGTACTTGCCAGCAGGTGTACCGAACTAAATTTGGTTCGATCTGGATCAAAATTATGGGGTTATGTTGATTGTCATTATTGTGAATTGTGTTGGTTCTGAGTTTCTCAAGGCAATCTGAGCGTACTCAATTATGTTTTTTTTGATGACGAATTATGTTGATAAATAATTTCAACTTGTTTTTTACGTTTGACGAATTGAGCGCGTACTCATTTAGTTCACGCTTTGCAAGACGTTGTAAACGGACGAGAAGCAAGCATTGGTCCTACCGAACTATCCCCACCCACTTGGTTCTATCGGACCGAACTAAACGAGTTATCGGTGTAAACTAGGCTATTGTGTACTATCCTAGTTGATACGTAGATGGACCAAGCTATTGAAAGGTCGCATCCGCCTAAACAAGAAGAAATCATACCTTGGACAACTTTAGGATGAAACGAACGCTACAATTTGGCTATTATCAATTACAATAATTGACGAATTCTCAATTACATTTGACTATTCTCAATTACATTTGACGGTTTATCAATTACATTTGACTATTCTCAATTTCAATTGACGCTTTCTCAATCACATTTGACTATTCTTAATTACATTTGACGATTTCTGAAATACAATTGTCCATTTTCAATTACAACTGAAAAAGGTGTAGATGCATAACTTTTAAATTCAAATGAACTGACAATACGAATTAACATCTTAGACTTGAGTGTCTTACTACGGGTGAGAAGGTCTCATTATAGTCCACTCCTTCTCTCTGAGAAAACCCCTTTGCAACCAAACGAGCCCTATATCGAATGATATGTGATCGAATGTCACCATCACTATCATGCTTTCTCTGAAAACCCATTTGCACTTCACTATTGTAGCCACATATCACTCAAACATGGAGGACTGTAACTAGGAGACGAATCAACATACGAAAATCCCTGAAAAAACCAAGATCAGTATACAAGAGGTTGCCTCACTTTGCCTGAGGTAAAGACGGTAGGGGGGAAATATGACGTCATTTGTGGCTAGCGGTCTGAAACAGTCCGCATTCTGTCATTCCTGTCATGCAATTGAATCGGACTGCATCGTGTCGTGTCATGTGTCAATCGATCAATGATTGATGAAACGTTGAATTTCTTGCTAATTTTCGCATTTAAATCCAAATAAAATATTAATAGAGGTGTAAAATTATCTTTTGGGAGAGTATTATTGTAAATCATTGGTCAAGGAAGCGAAAATACTGCTGCAAATGTGAGTTTTTTCTATATATTCACGAAAATCGATGCACAATAAACCATTAAAAGCGGATACCTAGATATTCCTATTTAAACTTCATTTTTTGATTAATTCTGTATGCCAAAGTAATAAATTTTGATCATTTCAAACCAATAACCACCAATGGATGGTTTTTTCTATTTGGTATATGGGTATTGACGGTATTTTAAATCAATTTAATTAGATGGGTTTCCACCAAGCCAATAAGTGTACTTAAGGTTAAGGGGCACTTTCTGTGGCGATTTCGTTTATAAAGTGCCGCTTATTTTTGGCTTGGTGGGAACTTTCACACTTTTAAAATAATGTATTCAAAAAGTTATTACAGTAATTTCATTTTTTATGTTTGTTTAGATGCCAGGTTTTGACTGTGCTGTGGGATCGTGTTTAAGCAACAGTTACGCAAAAAGAGACGGTGAAAAGATTTGTTTCCATTCGTTTCCTACAAACAAAAAACTTGAGGAGGTTTGAATAAGAAGATGCCATAAAGGAGACGAGTTTCATTCCAAAAATAAAAGAACATGTTCCAAGCATTTCTTGGATGAAGATTATGAGGACCATGCAAGCAAAAATGATGTGTGTTATGCCCAAGAGATTGAAAAAACAAGGTATTTTTCTCGGTATTTTTATCACGAAAGATTATTATTGTAACGCTCGTTGTAACGTTTTTTTGCTATAGAAATCAGGTACGAGTACGAGTACGACTAAGGGTGGAATTCATAGTCGCCGAATTAAATTTTTTATTTTATTTTATCATTTTTTTTTTTATTTTTTTTTTTATTTTAACCCAAAAACACAGGTAAATCATGGATGCGCCACAAAACTACAGAGCATATCTACTTGACAGGTATGGGGCTTATTTATGTTCTGTTTTTAGATCATTAGAAAATCTCATTCAAAAAAATCATTAACATTTCTTTGTAGATGTAGACAACATAACATTATACCTAAAGCTTTTAGACTTAAAACATCATACACCAATGAAAAATCAACACGAATACTTGAAAGAGCTAGTAAAGCGTTAATAAGAGAACGAATTCAATTCCACAGATCTCATATAGAAAAACTTAATTTCAATATAAACATAACAAAAAGGAATATTGTACAAGCTAGGTCTAGCTCGTAGATTACACTTGCTCAACTCAGTTCGGTTGAGCAGCGGAAATGGCCAAGTGGGCTTGGGCACAGTACATTTGTTGAGTAAAACATCGTTTTGAGTAGTTGTTGAATACTGATTTATTCTCATCGCACATCACAATAAATAGTAAAGTCTATTATGACGCTGAACTTGACATTGCAATGAGATTCTCTACTACGTGCTGATTCATGATTTTATGAATCACTGACCTGCGGAAGCCACATACCGAATATTTACTAATTATGTTATTGTTGTACTGGCGTACTCAACTATTTGTTTTATGTGGGTTCCGATAGTTCAACCTTGCTTGATCTAGTTCATTGAATTATATTCTTAAATTATGTGAAAGGAGTAAAGATGATAATACATGGTTAATTTTTGCAATTAAACATTCTGCCGCCTCTCAGCTATGGAAGAACGAATTAAATAAATATTATATAAATAATAGAGTTGCAGAAATCAGGTTTGGTACGTTATAGATAGTGGGTTAATAATTATATAACTGTGAATGATAGAGTTGTAAAAAAAATAGGTTGCGTTATAGAGTGTTCTGCCGCCTCTCAACAATGGATGAACGTAGCGACATCAACTTATGTATTCGTTTTGGCCTTGTTTGTCCGCTTTCTGGTTTTTCCTCTTTTGCCATCTCCTGATGATCAGTGTAGCTAATACGCCATCCTAGGGTCACCATAATGAGGATGGCTATTGCCGTGATGCTGCTGATGAATGCTGCGCCATCCCGTGTCATGGATCCTATCTTTGAGGTCCCTCTCTTCTTGTCTTAGCTCTGTAGAGCAATCTGTTTGCCTGAGTATCGGCTCGGTGGCTTGATATGAAGGTCATGATTGATCGGGCTGGTATTGAGGATGATGGGCAATGTCTTGGAGTGTATGGGCTCGGTGGCTTTGTACGGAGAATCATGGTTAATCAGGCTGGTATCGAAGATGATGGGCAATGTCTTGGAGTGTATGGGCTCGGTGGCTTTGTACGGAGAATCATGGTTAATCAGGCTGGTATCGAAGATGATGGGCAATGTCTTGGAGTGTATGGGCTCGGTGGCTTTGTACGGAGAATCATGGTTAATCAGGCTGGTATCGAAGATGATGGGCAATGTTTCGGAGTGTATGGGCTCGGTGGCTTTGTACGGAGAATCATGGTTAATCAGGCTGGTATCGAAGATGATGGGCAATGTTTCGGAGTGTCTGGCTAGAGCAGGAACGGTTGCAGTCATTCCTGTTGTATTTAATACAACATCTTCCCGGGCGCCTGGACAGATCACAGCGAGTGTTGCTAAGGGGTTTGCCGTAACCATCCAATTATTGTGTACAATTGTTTCCTCACTCACTGAACTTGACTGTCGTTCTACCCTTGGACAGGATATTTCTGGTAAGTCTGGCAGCTTGTCTCGTAGTTTGTTCTCGTCACTTTTTTGAATAAGATCCCATGCTGAGTAGTGGTTGCTTGCGATTGCTTCCAGCTGTTCTATTGGCTTGTTTGTTTCTTCTTTGGTCGGTGTCTCCAAGTAGTTTAGTTCGTTTGTGTTGGTTAATGCAGAGTTTTCATGGGTCTTGGTTTTGGAAGTATCACAAAATGTAGGCTGGTTTTGGTCGTTACTTTTGGAAGTATCACGAAGTGTAGGTTGGTTTTGGTCGTTTACAACTTGATCAAATTGTCTGCGGATTTCTTCGTACATGTTATGAGCAAGATATGCATTTTCATGTTCTTCTTTGTAGAATAAGATTTCTTCGTGGATGTCCTGGATCCTCTCCCACTGCTTGTGAACTCTTTCCATAAGGAAATTGTAGAGATACTCTCCTTTGTCTAGTTCCAACTCTGACTGTATGTCCGTAAAAAGGTCTTTTAGTTGTTCTATTCTGAACTCTTGTATTTTCAGTCGCTTTTGTTGGCTGTTGATGGTAGGGCTTAATTGTTCGGCTTTTGGGCATGTTCGTAGGTAGTCCAAGCATTCGCCATATTCGGCAACCATGTAGTGGAAGTATGACCTGGTGTTGTAGGGATGGTCGAAGGAGTCCTTCAGTCTATTGATTGCTCTGTCGTTCTTGAGGGCATCCTGCCATAATCTCTCCAGATGGGATAAATGTTTGTGTATGTAGTAATCCGTTTTTTCGTTTTGTGAGTCGTTTTTGCTGTTGATTAGTATCTGGACGATCTGCATTCCCACCTTTTCTTGCTCTTCTGCTAGGCGATCAAGTTCGTTCTTGTTTGCCATTGTGGCCTATTGGTTGCCTTATGTTGGATTCACTTTTGGATGCTTGAATAGCGAGCCTCTGATGGACTGGATTCGTAGTTTGGATAGTGAGCCTCTGTGGACTGGATTTGTAGTTTGTATAGTGAGCCTCTGTGGACTGGATTTGTAGTTTGTATAGTGAGCCTCTGTGGACTGGATTTGTAGTTTGGATAGTGAGCCTCTATGGACTGGATTTGTAGTTTGTAAAGTGAGCCTCTGTGGACTGGATTTGTAGTTTGGATAGTGAGCCTCTGTGGACGGGATTTGTAGTTTGTATAGTGAGCCTCTGTGGACTGGATAGTTCGTATTTGTAGTGAGCCTCTGTGAACTGGATAGTTTGTATTTGTAGTGAGCCTCTGTGGACTGGATTTGTAGTGAGCCTCTGTGGACTGGATTTGTAGTGAGCCTCTGTGGACTGGCAGGACTGCAGGCGGGTTGCTGCAGTTTTAGGGTTGCTCGAAGGACCAATGTGACCCTCTGTGGATAGGAACAATATATCCGGCTCGAAGGACCAATGTACAAGCTAGGTCTAGCTCGAAGATTACACTTGCTCAACTCGGTTCGGTTGAGCAGCGGAAAATATAGAGTTTACTGCCAGAGAGCAGCCTCACTCTCTGCTATGGCCAAGTGGGCTTGGGCACAGTACATTTGTTGAGTAAAACAACGTTTTGAGTAGTTGTTGAATACTGATTCTTTATTTCCCACGACTTGCTTATATATAATCAATTGTTATAGTACACAATGATGTTATCCAAATATTGTAGTAAACATAATTCTACTATGCACTTCCGTTCGTGCTTTCGTCGGCAAAATAATCATATCATGACCGAGTGACCGACCATGGTTCGGGAACGTGATGATTTAATTAGTTTATTCCTACCTATCTGACATTGAACTTGAGTGGGTTCATAACCTATCATGAAATTATTAAGAATTGGAAATGTATTCAAATTACAACGTGATGATTGATCAGTTTTCTACCTATCTAACATTGAACTTCGTGGGTTCATAACCTATCATGAAAATTATAAAAAAATTGGAAATGTGTTGACTTAGAAAATAATGCATGTTTAATACTGTGATTAAACAAATATACAGGGTGTCCCAGCAAGGGTGGCCACCGGCCATATCTCAGTAACTACTGGACCTAAGAGCTCAGGAAAAAAAAATTATCACTAAAGTGGCCACGTGAAAATGCTGGGAAATATTTATAACTTCGAAATTTTTCCGCTAGGGGGCGCAATCAAAGCTTAAATATTAAAATTCGAAATTTCTCTGGAAATTCTCAGATTGAGGTATATCTTCATCAACATGGTTAGAAAACCTAGACAATTTCACGTCTTTTTGGTACAGGGCTCATTGGCGTACCGATCTTCGTGTGAGTAGGGGAAGGTAGTGAAAGTGTAATTGTTCAAGTAGCTGTAACCTATTAACGACTTGTCCGATTTTGTTGCGTATAGGCTTGTTTAGAAGATAAATGTGAGTACTTTCGAACATCGTATCCAGTAGTGCGTGATTGTCTCCAGCAAAATTGCTAGAAGGGGTAACTTGAATTAAAAACAGTGTTTTTCATTTTACCGCAAAAATTTAAATGGTATGGTATAATTCTGATAAGAGCATCGAAAGGTACATTAAATTTACAAGAAAAAACCTTTGAAACGCAGGTGGATATCTTTTTTCGTTTTCGAGTTATTGCCGAGAAAAGATTTTTTGACACTCGAAAAGTTGTTTGTTGTGTAGTTCTATTGCAACCTGCTTTTTTTTTGGCTTCAATAATAATAACTAGTCCAAATTATGTGAAATTTAATGTTTTGATTTGTTATTTCAATAGAACAAAACTCATAATAAATGAAAAATATTTTGATGAGCATAAATCCCAATCTAATTATGTATTAAATATTGCAATGATAACAACCTCTTAATTATCATTTTAACATTCTCTGTTAAAATGTCTTACACCAATGCCGAGTCTTTTGATATGCTCGCCGTATATTTTCAATGTTTTGGAAATGCTCCGATTGCGGCACGTGAATACGCTGCAAGGTATCCTGAACGAAGGCACTACAGCAGAAAAGTATTTTGGCGAATGGCAATACGTTTAAGAACAACGGGAACTGTACAGCTCAATCCAGTTCCAATCAGAAGACGTCCGGTAAGAAACCATGAAGACAATATTATAAACGTTCTCGCTTACGTGGAAGCTTCACCGCATTTGAGCACAAGAGAAATTTCCCACCATCTAGGATTAAGTCGTTTTTCAGTGCTCCGAATTTTAAGAGACTTCAAACTTCGTCCATACCATCTTTCCTTACACCAAGCTCTATCAGAAGATGATTTCAACAGGCGACTAGACCATTGCTATTATTGGCTTCGAGAAATGTGCAACGAACATCCTCAATTCCTCTCCCAAATTTTATGGACCGATGAAGCCCGTTTCTCTAGTTCTGGAAATGTTAATTTGCATAACATGCACTTTTGGTCGCGGGAAAACCCACACTGGATGCGGGAAGTGGATCATCAAAACAGGTGGAGTGTAAACGTCTGGTGCGGAGTGTTAGGAAACACAATTATTGGGCCGTATATTATTGATGGCCATTTAAATGGTGAATCATATTTAAACTTTTTAGAAAATGACTTGCAAATACTTTTAGAAGATGTTCCCATTGGTCTTAGGATGTCCATGTGGTACCAACATGACGGTTGCCCAGCTCATTATGCACGGAGAGTTCGTGATTTTTTAAACAACCGTTATCCAGATCGCTGGATTGGAAGGGGCAGTTTGTTCCCATGGCCACCGAGATCCCCCAATTTAACTGTGTTGGACTATTACTTGTGGGGACGAATCAAGGACATCGTTTACAAAACTCGTCCCACCACAAAAGAAAATATGATTGAGCGGATTGAGAATGCTATACATTCCATTGCACCAATTGAAATAGAAACAGCTGTTTCTATTTGTAGGCACAGAATTGAGAAATGTATTTTACAAGATAGAGGACAATTCGAACATTTATAAAGTTGAATAAAACTACTCAACAAACAACTTTTCGAGTGTCAAAAATTATTTTCTCGGCCATAACTCGAAAACGAGAAAAGATATCAACCTGCGGTTTCGCGGTTTTTTCTTGTAAATTTAATCTTTATTTCGATTCTGTTATCAGAATTATACCGTACCATTTAAATTTTTGAGGTGAAACGAAAATAACAGTTTTTAATTCAAATTACGCCTTCTAGCAACTTTTCTGGAGACAATCACGCATCACTGGATACGATATACGAAAGTACTCACATTTATCTTCCAAACAAGCCTAAACGCAACAAAATCGGACAAGTCGTTTATAAGTTACAGCCACTTGAACAATTACACTTTCACTACCTTCCCCTACTCACACGAAGATCGGTACGCCAATGAGCTCTGTACCAAAAAGACGTGAAATTGTCTAGGTTTTCTAACCAAGATATACCTCAATCTGAGAATTTCCGGAGAAATTTCGAATTTTAATATTTAAGCTTTGATTGCGCCCCCTAGCGGAAAAATTTCGAAGTTATAAATATTTCCCAGCATTTTCTCGTGGCCACTTTAGTGATAATTTTTTTTTCCTGAACATTTAGGTCCAGTAGTTTCTGAGATATGGCCGGTGGCCACCCTTGCTGGGACACCCTGTAGAGTTGCAAGTTGCTTATTACGACTTTGATCATATATGTCATTGTTTAGATAATAGTTTTCAATTATATTTTTCTCAACAAAAAAATATTCAAGTCAATAAATTTAATAAATTGATTAATGAAAGTTTAAATCATAATACAGAACAAACTACAAACAATGACATAATAAAAAAAACAGTTATCAATTTATCTGATAGAATTCTCTCGAATGATGAAAACAATGTTTTATCAAAAAGTTTGAATTTTTCTGTTACACCAAAAATTATAAATAAATTAGATATTATATCATCCATAGAAGCAACAACACAAAATTTACCAGAAGAACAACAAGAGGAATTTAGATTTAGAATTGATTTTAAATAAATCTTATAATATTAAATAAAATATCAATCATGCAGAACGTTTAGCAATAAAAAATTTGAAGTCAGATCATAGTATAAAAATACTTCCTGCAGATAAAGGTTATGCAACAGTAATTTTAGATAACACAACCTATGAAAATAAAATAATGTCTCTAATAAATGATGGAAATTACACAAAACTGACTAAAGATCCAACAGAACGTTTTGAAAGACAAATATATTCGAAACTCAGAAAACATAAAAGATTTTTTTCAGATAATGAAAGATCTAAACTGACACCACATAATAGTAAAGCACCACATTTTTACGGTGTGCCTAAAATACATAAACAGAATATACCATTAAGACCAATAGTCAGTAGTATTAACTCACCAACTCATACATTAGCCAGATTTTTACTAAACATACTCACTCCTTTAGCAGGCAACACACAATCATACATAAAAAATTCACAACATTTCTTAGAGAAATTATCAAACATCAATTATAATCCCAATAATCTTTTTGTAAGTTTTGATGTAGTAAGTCTTTTCACTAATGTACCTGTTGATAAGACATTGATGATCATAAGAGATAAACTTGAAAATGATACACATTTAAAAGAAAGAACAGACTTAGATATTAATGCAATTCTAGAACTTTTAACAATTTGTGTTAAAACAACATATTTTCAATATAATAATGAATTTTATCAACAAGACTTTGGAATGGCAATGGGTTCTCCTTTATCTCCACTTTTAAGTAATATTTTCATGGAACATTTTGAAACAGTTCATGTAGAAACATATAGATACAAACCAGTGATTTGGTGGAGATATGTAGATGATATTTTTTCTATATATGAGTATGATGAACAAAAACTTGATGATTTTTTAATTCACATTAATGATAAAGAACCCACGATTAAATTTACAATTGAAAAAGAACAAAATAATGAAATTCCCTTTTTAGATATACTAATTAGAAAAGATCTTCGAAATTTCAAAACCAAAATTTATAGAAAACCAACCCACACAAATAGGTATCTTAATTTCAATTCCAATCATCCATTGAATATTAAAAAGGGTGTGGTGAAAAGTTTATATGATCGAGCAAAATTAATTTGTGATAGTGACGATTTTGAATCCGAAAAAGATTTCATTAGAGATGTTTTGTCAAAAAATAATTATCCCGTAAATTTTATTAAAAAGTGTTTTGATAGTTTTGAACAACCTAGACAAAGAGATCAGAATATACCTATAACTAATTTAATTATTCCATACATACCTGGAATTTCTCATAAACTGAAACGTTTAGGTCAAACATATAATATACGGACCATTTTCAAAACTAATAACACACTTCGCTCTAATTTAACAAATACTAGACCTGATAATATTAATGAGTCTACTAAAAATGTAATTTATAAAATTCCTTGTGAATGTAATAAATTTTATATTGGAGAGACCTCACGACCCTTAAAAAAGAGAATTGAAGAACATAAATCATACATGAAAAAAAGGGAATTTCATAGATCGGGAATTTGTCAACACGCATTTGATAATAATCATAGAATAAATTGGGAAAATTCAAAAATCTTAACAAAAGAACCATGTTCTAAAAAACGTAAACTTGAAGAAAGTGCATATATAATGTTAAATTCCATCGAATGTGTAGCAACTTGCTCTGTAAATCTAAGTAATACATGGTTACCTTTATTAAAAAATTGAACATAGCTCAAAAAAATTAATTATAAATACTGAACATACATAAAGTTAAACAATCAACACCAAACACTTCAATGTCAGTAAAAGTGACATTTCGTTCCAAAAACACAAAAGAACACAATTTTTTACTGCGAAGTCCTAAAAAAAAGTAGAATAATTTTTGAATTTGAATTAATTGTTTCTTTTTTAGGTTACACTGACGACAAAAGCAGATTCGCTTTTGAAACGTTTGATATTGTTAGGTTTTATTGTTTACTAATAGAATTTTTTTCAGGTAATATAGAAGATCCGGTATATTAACACTAGTTTGATTGTTTTTTGATAGGGTGTGGCGAAATACCAAAAAAATCAGGTGAATTATTTGAAATTTCCAATTATCATTTGTCGTTTCAAATGATGTCTTGTTTCATTGTGTTCAAAGAATAAAATCAGGCAATTGCTTTTACTATAATACCATCTTTGTCAGTTGTTCAAAAAATTTAAGGAAAGCTTGTTGTTGCTTGTTCTTTATTCATCAGGCTCATTGTCATAGAAATAATCATTGATTGAGGTTAGGGCTCAAATCTCACATTCCTGAATCACTGACTGATTTGCCTTTCTCATTTCATAGTCTGGAAATAATCACATATTGGGGGCTATGTTTACCAGGAAATTCAAGAATTCAAAGTCACTATCGAGGTAACTATTTTTATCTCCAATCACTGCCAATCAGGCTTCTAGGCAACAGTGATCAGTGATCGATTAGTGAATGCAATCGAGAGTTCAAGTATGTGGTTCTCGTAAGTCATGATTCAATCAGCTTGCATGTTTTACTAAAGTCCTGGACAGTTGCTTTGCAACATGGAAAGTTTCACCCAAATTCGAATCTTGATACCTATTTTCGAAACGGAAAAAGATATCGACTTGTGGTTTTCGGGAGGTTTTTGACCAATTCTTCGAGAACAGTATGCGAGACAGTATGTCTTTTATTTATCGACCTTTACAAGGTGAACAAAAGAAAGTAATGTTTTTCTTAGTGCTATGTAAGATTCCCAATTTTTGATCTTGAACATTTTTCTATCCATATTTTGAATCTTTGGACTATCCCTAAACAAGTAATTTCTCAAATTTTTCAAAAGTTGGGTTTTTGGAGAGAACTGTTTTGTGATTGTTTGACATGTGCCAAAGTCAAATTGATGGTTGGAATGTCATCTAAACTGATTACTTGTCGAATTATGTATTGTTCTACACCTTTTTCAAGTGTAATTTAGAAAACGGAAAATGTAATTAAGAATAGGAATATGTAATTCAGAATATGGAAATTGTAATTGAAAATAGGAATATGTAATTCAGAAATGGGAATTTGTAATTCAGAATAGGGATATGTAATTCAGAAATGGGAATTTGTAATTGAGAATAGGAAAATTTTATTCAGAATTTGGAAATTGTGATTCAGCAATGGGAAATTGTAATTCAGAAATAGGAAAATGTAATTCAGAATCGCTGATTATGAGTTGATTTTTTTTAAATCTTGTGTACCGTATTTTATCACCCATATGTAGAGTTTCATAACATGAAACATTTTTTTTGCGGATCAAAATTGAAAATCGTTTTTATGGCAAATCCAGTTTATATTTACCTGTAACTTTTAAAAACTACTTAATAAATAGCATCTACATAATATAACATCATAAATATACAAATATCTTAATAAGTAAATTGAACTATCACCGTCCAACTGGCATATCTTCTAATGCAAGCGCTGTGCCATGGAATCTGGTTGAATGTAGGGCTGTACGTGCGCAGTCGCCTTCCATGATCGTCTATTTACTTACATCAATGATTTGCTCCAGATATTGCAACCTCTGCTCTGAAATTCCTGGAGCCACTACCTCGGAGACTCTGAGATTGGTTTTGATTCCTATTTTCAATTTTGCCCAAATGGATTCTATGGGGTTTAGCATCGGCGAATACGGAGCTAATCTCAATAATCTTGCCTCCGTCAAATCAATAACCGTCTCTAGCCTGGAGTGACAGGGAGCATTATCACAGACAATGACTAAATCCGACAAGCGATTGCCCTATTCTTCCCATGTCCTCATTAGTCTTTGGATCCACTCATTTGCCAAGAGCGCCGTGAAAGACCCCCTTCTCCGTTCCATTTGAATCACACCAGCAGCAGAAATAGCACCAATAACATGAATAATTGGACCTCGGGCTGACGGAAGCTGTTGAACGGCCCGAGATCCAACTTTGGAACGTCCCCGGGATTGTCGACAAAATAAGTTTAGGTTTGTCTTGTCCAAACAATTTGTTTTCCTTGTCTAATAAAATTATTCAGTGATCGCACATAATCGGTACGTTCAATTTTATTTTCTTGCGTGTTCATGGAGGCTGGTTCTGTATGGACTTGCTTCATGGTGAATACATTTCCTTCCAAATAATTAACAATACTTGAGTTGGAGATGTGCTTATAAAATTCTGCCTGTACCTTTGCTTGCAATTGTTTAATTGTGATATCACATTTTTCTTCTACCCATGAGATCAACAAATCTGTTTGCTCATTAGTCAACACTTTAGGCTTGTCTCCACCCTTCTTGAGCATAGTATCTCTTCCTGATCCAAACTAACCCAAATCATCTCTTCTTTTTGCAGTGTTTATCCTCTGTCGGTCTTGGCTTGAGTTTTTTTATAGATATTTTTGGCAACTTCTACTTCTTGCTTAAACTCACTCCGGCAAATAGAGCAAATTTGTTTCCTTAGGCCCGTATTCTCCGTTCATATTTGAATGCGTTTAAGGTTTGACGGCGTTTAAATACCAGATTTTGCATACGAGATTTTGAATTTAAACGCCGTCAAATCTTAAACGAGTTCAAGTACTAACGGAGAATTCGGGCCTTAGTGGCACTGCACATCTGGCATGTAGAAGATGCCTGCACGGCAACAATCTTATAACTGGATTTCTACTGCGCAGTTATCTTTCATCTCCATTTTTATGTCGAAGGTGCAATGGACGATTATATTGAATTTCAACGTAGAAAGTAACTTTTTATCTATCATTATGACAAGATCAAGATGCAGTTAGACAATCACACTCTGAACCTAGTTTTCTGAATTACATAATATTCCATTATCTGAATTACATTTTCCCTTCTCTGAATTCCGAGTTCCTAATCTGAATTACATTTTCCCTTTTCTAAATTCCAAGTTCCTATTCTGAAATACATTTTCCCTTATCTGGAATTAAACTTCCATTTTCTGAATTACAATTGAAAAATGTGTAGTGAAAAGATTTTTTTGGGTTTCAAAATTTCAATTTTCGTGGTTTTGGTAGGCTTATTTCTTTTCTCCCGGTATATTTTTTACGTCCTCAGATAATCAATGATTATTTTTATGAGGGAACAAAGGACACAAACGCTTATAGACGAATCTATGATTCATGAATTGGAGATTATTTGACGTGTATGAATTCTTAAGTTGATGAAGAATAATTACAGATTCACGAATCACAGATTACGATAATATGGCAAATAATTTCCGACTATGAATTCCACCTTTAAACAAATTTATTTACACACACTATTTTTGTATGTATAGATAGTAACACTAAATTATATTCGATCTTCGTTTATCCAGAAGAAGAGGGTCACATCTCAAAAAAAATTGCATGAATAACTACTTAAAAGTACGACAAATTTTTCGGGGAAGACGGGAATAACTGAGCTTGCATGTATTGGACGCTAAAATGGGAGAAGTAATTATCTGGTCCTGACAGACATGATGTCATGTTTCTTAAGAACTGGGTTACATTTCAATATGATTTTATAATATGTGATACCGAATGGATCAATATAAGTTGCGGTTGAAGTTACATCAGTACATCACAGCATAAAGAAGAACCATCAGTAATCAGTATGACTCCCTCATTTCTCACATAAGGTTATACATACATACTTTGCAATGTAACACTCAAATTTATTGCAGAAAGATATTGTTATATTTTATGAGGAAGACAGTTACATCTTTCAAATTCTCCTAAACTATAATTTTCAAAAAATAATATTATACCAAATCTCAAAGTACGTCTATTAATCACTAAAATATAAAAAACTGTCAACTCAATATGGTGTCCTTTAGTCAGAATCGCGAATAACAATTAATAAAAGAACTCAATTTGCTCTCCTGAGAAATCATGTTTTTTGGATTGTAACTCTCTTCTTCCAGATGAACGACTTGTTTTGAACTAGAGCTGAAGTACTAGCTAAAAAAGCCACGACGGGTGCCGCAAATGCGTGGTTTTGTCTTGCTGTCGCTTTTTCCGCGAGCCTCAAATATAAATATACTACGTGACATTAAAAGGAGAACAATCATTTATCGTTCCATAAGATTCAATGTAGGTACTGTTTGTTCAATGCTTTTAGGCGGTAACGTCATACTCTTTTGTCTCTCTCGTACCTACACATTTAAACAGATTCCACGTTTGTCTGGACTAGGGTCGTTCGGATCAATTTGACAAATGTCACGACTAGAGCGATCAATCTACGACATACTGGCAAACGTCAAATACTTTGACGTAACCGCAGCGCAGAAAAGCATTGAGCAGTAAACATGCTCTGATAAAAAGTCTAAAATCTCTTGAAAAAAAACTATTATGTCAATTCAAAAATTAAAATGTTAAGAATGAATGAAAGTTACAATAATTTGAAATAAAAAAAATCAAATCTGTATTCTTATACCACTACTTCCTTTTCAAGGGAGATTATGAAACTTTGTATCAGAGCATGTTTACAATGAATCTTATGGAAGATAAATGAGTTTTCTCCTGTTTATGTCACTATGTAGGTATATTGAGGGATCGAACTATCGAGTCTCAATTGTATAAATGATGAAAAATTGGCTTGCGTGCATTTTTAAAGCCGGCTTCTTTAGTTAATATTTTAGTTCTAATTTGTAATAAATAACTGTTTTAGGTGAGATGTGTAAGGCTTGAGTTTTTGAGAATGTATAGAAAATGTAATCATGGTTTTATCTTTGACCAATGAGGATCTGTAATGTGATTATTTTTTTTTTTCTGTAATTTCAAACTTATTTGTGAAAGTCATTTTGTTGCATATATTTTTTCATGTCATGGAACATTGATATACTAAATAATGGTGAACAGTTGTTCTATTTTCAAGATTTATGATATCTTCTCTGCCGACACGACATTGAAAGTGAATTTTACTGCCTCGACACAGACGAGAAAGTAGTCGTTTCAAAGGCTAGGCGGAAAAATTATTTTCAACTTTTTCTAAATGGCGTTACAAGATTATTCCGCATACAGACTATTTCGCACTGTAATTTCCTGAATGCATGTGATTTGTGCATAATGGTTTTATTAATATTCAATGTAATACCATTTTTCCAGATGTTTCTTATAAATTCTTCAGGATACAAACTAAAGTTCACACTTTTACGTCGCCGTTTGTTTTGACTTCAGCCATCTTGGTCTTGGCTCATGATACTACGACAAACAAGATATGCTCACTAGCCGAACGAGTTTCGAACTGAACTGCGCATCAAGCTATCCGGTGACCCAATTTTATAAAATATAGCATTGGAAAGCATGGCTTATATTGCGATTTTGTTGAATTCTGATGATTATAGTTGGTTATTTACCCCAAAATGAATAATATGCATTTAGTTGGTTATCTATCTATCCAAAATTGATAATATAATCTACGCAAATCCCACCAGATTGGTTAAATAGTATTTAAAAAAAGATCATATTATTTCCAATTTTGCCGTTACATTGAAAAAACATTTTTCTCAGTTGGTTTTCGACGTTAGAAAGGATGTTGGAGGTGAAACTTTTTTATGTGCGGTGGGAGTGGAATTTCAAGGTCGCGACACACTTGGTTCTTTGTGGTTTTGTGTGGTTTTTTGTGATTCTATGTTCTTTTCTTCCTTCATTTGTGGTTTTATGTGTTTCTTTGAGAATCTATGTGGTTCTTTGTGATTTTATGTGGCTCCATGCATGTGGTTATTTTTTGGTTCAATTTGGTTCTTGTTGTACTCTGTGGCATCTTGTGTTTCTATGTGGTTCCATGTGTTTTTGTGGTTCTAAGAGGCTTTTTGCTATTCTATGTGGTTCTAAGAGGTTCTGGCATGTGGTTTCTATGGTTTTTTGTGTTTCTACATGGTTCCATGTGATTTTTGTGGTTCCATGTGGTTCTTGTGGTTCTATGTGTTTTTTTGTGGTTCGATGTGGTTTTTCCGGTTCGTTGAGTTTTTTTTGTGGTTCTATGTGTTTTTTTGTGGTTCCATGTGGTTCTTGTGGTTCCATGTGGTTTTTAGTGGCTCTACGTGTTTTTTTGTGGTTTTTCAGGTTCGTTGTGTTTTTTTTTGTGTTTTTATGTAGTTCTTGTGGTTCTATATGTTTTTTTGTGGTTCCATGTGTTTCTTGTGGTTCTATGTGTTTTTTGGAACCATGTGGTTTTCAGTGGTTTTTTGTGTTTCTATGTGGTTCTGTATGTTTTTTTGTGGTTCCATGTGGTTTTTCTGGTTGCATTGCGGTTTTTCTGGTTCTATGTGGTTCCTTGTTGTTTTTTGTTTTTCTACATGATTTGATGTGGTTTTTGTGGTTATGAGAGATTTTTTTGTTATTCTATGTGGTTCCATGTGGTTTTTGTGGTTGTATGTGTTTATTCATTCTAATTTGATCTTGCTATTCAAGGTTAGCGGGTTTCTCTTCAGATATACCGGATATGCGATGCGCACAAGTTTTTTTTTATAAGAGTACCTATAATTATTTCGGAAAAATAATGTTCTATAAATAATGCCAGTCTTTGTCCTTTTGATAACACATCTGTATCCATATCTTGCGAATATACTTGGATGTTGGAAACCGAAAGAAATGGTATTTATACGGACAGTTTTCTTTATTTTTCTTATTGCTGCTTCTGCAGAACATCACGGCACAGTACACCATCATCAAAATATGCGAAATTCACGAAATAATAAGATATTATATCACACAAATATCAGAACAACAATATTTACATTGCAAACTGACAGTAGCTTTACAACATAACCTCACAAAGGTCACCCGACAAGATGCGCGTGAGCTTATCTGTTTGTCGTAGTATCATGGTCTTGGCTATGGAGGACTATAACTAGGAGACGAATCGACATACGAATATCCCTGAAAATCTGTCCCTCTTTTTGCTTAGTTCATTTGAGGGCGCTGTTGCTAGTAGCGCTTTTATTTATTCATTGTGATGGTGACGTTTATTGCTTGTCAATAATTTGTCAAGATACTTTTATCACATTTTCATTCATTTTTTCCAAATTTCCACTCCACATTCCACATGCAATGCATTCTCTATAAGGAAAAAATTGAGGTTGAATCGTCGCAGCATCGTGTATCAAGCCCATGGTTTATTCAATGATGACTGTTGTCAATGGAAGATATGACGTCACTCAGCTACTCTATCAATTAATGCAATTGAACAGAAAAATATGAAAATTCTATACATTTCAAAATAATGTATAACAAGAAATATATTCATAAGTACCTATTATCATCAAATAGTGAGAGTTTTGATGCAACCTAGCCAATAAAAATTGTTGCATTTTGATAGAGTATTCGTAACGTTGTTTCAATCATGTTACCTAGGTAACATTTTTGTTTGACATGAAATCGCTAACGACTCTTCGCCATCCGGGGGTAACAATTGAAGCTGAATTACGATTTGAAACCTGGACCACTTTTATGCATTTCGATTACTCTCCTAGTTACAGTCCTCCACAGTCTTGGCTCTGACCTGACAGCTGACTCATAGAAAACTGAGCATCTTAATATATAAAAATGAGTACCGATTTTTTTTGGAAGATCAATAACTTGAGAACGGCTGGAGCAATTTGAGTAATTTTTTTTTTAAATTGTTCCTTGCAGTCTTGGGTTTGTTTTTATGGCGAGAAAAGCTGGAAAATCCCCTGAAAAAACCTGAAAACATAACTTTTCATTCAGGATGTCACATGTCACCTTTCCGTGACAAAACAAACTAATGTCAATATTGTCAATGTCAATGAGTAAATTCAATAAGCGCGTTCGAGTTTCCGCTCTAAACACTTTGAGCACGAAACTCGAACTCACCTAATGATATTGATGTCAATTCAAATCATAGATTTGAGAAATGAAAGAGACTCTAAACTCTACAGCATATCAGATGACGGCCATTTTCAATATCAAGATAAAAATGACGTTATGAGAGAAGAGTTTTTATATTTCTTCCCATAAAGGGATGTTGTGTGCGTCTGTTAGAATATCTACCCGTTGATGCGAGTTACAGACAAAGTCCAGATTCATTTTCAGAGTTGATACAACGTCCGTACAAAAATTAAAACTAAAACAGTATCATAGGTCTGGTCTGATAAAGCAACGTTGCCATAATGTTAAAATAGGTGCATTCAGTGAACGTAAACATAAAACTAAAACAGTGCTGATGCTGATTCTGTCCAGACTTTTATCTTATCTAATATATAAAAATTTGAATCCCGTTTTTCTTGGTCACTCCATCACTTGAGAACGGCTGAAGCAATTTTTTGTTCAATGTTCTTTGAAATATGAGAAGTGATGTTATGAAAAGAAAAATTGGAAAATTTCCCTTAAGAACCCGAAAACACAACTTCCCTTTCTTTGGCATGGTGAGGTTATGTTTGCATAGTTTTATTATTTGCCAATGGATTTTGTTCAAATAATTATGTAGGTTCTAATTTGGTGTTTGATCAAAAATTCACCAAGTGCGGTTATGTTTGCCTAATTTTGTTATCTTCCAAAAGATTTTGTTCAAATTAGATAATAATATCGTAGGTTCTATTTGGGATCTGATCAAAACATTTAAAAACAAATGACATGGTGAGGTTATGTTTTCATATAGTTTTGTTATTTTCCGAACGACTTTTTCCAAAGCAGATATGTAGGTTCCATGTGGGATTTGATAAAAAAAAATTTTGAGTACATTACATACATAGTGAGGTTATGTTTGCATAGTTTTGTAATTTGCCAAAAGATTTTGTTCAAATAATCATGTAGTCTCGAATTTGGGGTTCGGTCAAAAAATTTAACAAAAATTGACCAAGTGAGGTTATGTTTGCCTAATTTTGTTATTTTCCAAAGGATTTTGTTCAAATTAGATAATATATCGTAGGTTCCATTTGAGATTTGATGAAAAAATTGTTTTTTGAATGACATAGTGAGGTTATGTTCGAAAAGTTTTGTTATTTTCCTGAGAATTTTGTTCAAATGAGATATGAAGGTTTTAATTTGAGGTTTGATTTTAGAAATTTACCAAAAAGCGTCCAAGTGAGGTTGGGTTTGCATAATTTTGCATAATTTTGGAATCTGCCGGGTCAGCTAGTAGATAAATATGATAGGTGTGTTTCTTATGCTCCACTAGTGCACTTTTTTACACTGCAACACTCAGTGTGGCTTTGTTTGTGAGATGTTTGTCTGTTTTTTGGGTTAGAATATCTTTACCATTAACGCGTTTGGTGAATTTCCTTTACATTGATAGCCATTAGTTACAAAAATCAATCTGCATTACACTACCTACGCCGACATAACAAAGACACCTATTATGAGCTGACTGCTCGGCGAAGCAGTGTTGCCAAGTTAAAATATTGGATTGTCACAGAGCTTCCTAAGGTTTTCGCCTTGACTACCAAGAAAATTACCAAATTACGGTTTAAAGCTATGTGGTGATACTTATAATAGTGTAATTTGTTTCATTCAAATTCATGTAATCGTTGATGGTATAAACTCCAGTGACATTGAATAATTTTTGAGACATAAAAATTATGAGAGATACCTTCATGTTTAATGATCAACTATTTCGTGTTTTTTGAAGTAGTAGAAAATACTCTTACCTACAGTTAGGTATATGTGGCGTCAGCAGAAAAATTATATTGTGTAGACATCGGCAATAAAGAGATTTGTCCAGGCTTAAAGAAGTGTACATTTCTTCTTTCAGCATGGAAAAATATCACTTCACCGTCTAGGCATACAATATACTATTATTTAGCCAAATGCTGTTACAAATTCCAATCCTTTGCCAATAATAGTATCAGTACTTATAAAATTTGAAATATTACAATATAGTGTATAATAAACAGTTAACAATAAAAAACTAAAAACAAGGACGGATATGTTCTTCAAAATTCGTTTGTATTGCCACAGGTCATCACAGTTCTTAACAATAGTTGGTATCAGATTATATTCAAGGAGTCTCCTGTACAGCGATGAACTATTTAGCATCTTATTATGTAACATTTTTTCTTCAAGATAAAGTCCTGACAGTTCCGAGTGTTGTACGAATGTATGTCATTAACATTCTTGATTCTATCACAAATGTAAGTATTCAGGTAAAAGTTTTCATTTTATGTTATAAATAAATACAGGATGTCCCGCATAAGAACCGACATAGACCAGGAGCATGAAGTGGAACCAAAAATATTATGATTTAACGCAACTTAAGAAGTTATTCGCCTTGCAAGTGAGGTTTTAAATCTTGAAAAAATTCAATATTACTTCTTAGGGGTGCAACTTGATATATAGGTGAGTTGCGTTGAGACGTAATATTTTGGGCTTCCCTACATGCTCCTGCTCTGAGTCGGTTCTTATGCGGGACACCCTGTATATTATGGACCTCGAACATAACTTTTTGTTTTAATAGACAACAAATTGACTACATCTAACATTAATTTAATAAGTGTATAAAGGTTATATTTCAAGATCAGTCTCATCTCTTTTTTACACTTTTTCTATCATGTCAGTCTTATACTTGGGTGGATTATACTTATAATATAGTAGAGCATTACTGCAAATATTGGGCCGCAATAGCGAAAAATAAAGTTAGTTAGAATGCGCCTCAGAGTTTAAATGTTGGTCTAAAATGATTCCAAAGTATTTAATTTCACATTGGTGTTAAAATGTATTATTTATAACAATATCTATATAGGTAACGTTTCAACATAACTGTTGATTGAGCAGCATTATTCAAAATCCAGGTACCTCAGTCCATAAGGTATTCGTGGAGATGCTTTCTGAAGTACGGTAATTTCTGGGAAAAAATTATGAATTAATACATGAAACCTTAAAACGCGCAGTATTTGAACAAAAAGCGTTTGAAAAATTGTGTCAATGTATTAGGCTTACCTATGTTTAGCAATCTTTGAATTAGGTAAGCTCACCATAAAATATTCCAAGATCTTCTTAGATTGTTCTGGTGACAAATGGGTAAGATCGGACAAAGATTTTCGAGGATCTTTCATTCTTCGCTTGATGTCTTGCACTGGTTGAGCTACATATTCATTTTTGAGTGGACCTCTCATGTCAGTCTAGACACAGGCAAGTTCCCTGTAAGATACACTATCGAGTCTCAACTGTATAAATGATGAAAAATTGGCTTGTGTGCATTTTTAAAGCCGGCTTCTTTAGTTAATATTTTAGTTCTGATTTGTAATAACTGTTTAAGGTGAGATGTGTAAGGCTTGAGTTTTTGAGAATGTATAGAAAATGTAATCATGGTTTTATCTTTGACCAATGAGGATCTGTAATGTGATTATTATTTTTTTCTGTAATTTCAACTTATTTGTGAAAGTCATTTTATTGCATATATTTTTTCATGTCATGGAACCGACATAGACCAGGAGCATGAAGTGGAACCAAAAATATTATGATTTAACGCAACTTACCTTCATACCAAGTTGCACCCTTAAGAAGTTATTCGCCTTGCAAGTGAGGTTTTAAACCTCGAAAAAATTCAATTTTACTTCTTAGGGGTGCAACTTGATATATAGGTGAGTTGCGTTGACGCTACTTCATGTCACCTTTATTGAGCCTAGCTTTGGGGAATCTTTTTTCCCTTCTTCAGTATCCTTCTGTTCGTAGTATTGACTACCACCCACTAGCGCATGAAGATTATAGTTCTATTCCAGTCACGAAACAACTACTATTACTTAGTTTCTGAAAAAGCAACAAACTATTAACGTTATAGTAAGTTGTTGCTTATCCAAGAACGATCACTCACCTTGTCAAAAGAATAAGGAACGCTAAAATAAGCTTACAGCGGACACCAGCTCCACCTTTACAAGAACAAAACATGCTTCTAATCAAAGCATTTATGCCTTTCGAAATTTGGAGTTCACCATCAATCTCGTGAGGACTCCAGCATCCAGGTCTTCTTCTTCTTCTCTGATGCACCTGGAGTTTTTATTTCCATCAATGTACAGGGTGTCCCAAACTGTACACGTTCCTATGTAAACACCCCTTATTTGAAGATATAGAAGAAAATGAACGAAGGTGTCTGGAGCTCAAATTTGATGAGAAACCCACTGGCGCAAACAAAACTTCTTCTTATCGTTTGGCAGCTAGAAGCCGTTTCTCGAATTTCGTCGACTTTATCAAATCCTATAACGTTTTTATTGATGAAGATGAAGAATTTTGGTAAAAACTTCTCAAGGCACTTTTTTCCGTAGAATCAATTGCAATAGGCAGTTTTTTTACAGGGCGTTAAAAGAGACTTTATCAAAAATGAAATTACAGGATATAAAAAACTACATACTAGTGCAAAAGTTCATAATTCCATCGATAATGAACGGAACGGTCCATGAAAATTACTCAATTCTAACCCAACGTCAAAGTGACCATCATTTTGAAAAGTGTGATTTGTAGTTGAACGTTCTCGCTATTTATTCGTTATACCTCAATACAGGGTTATTCACGTTATTCGATAAACATTATGGCTGAAGTATCTGATTTTGAAAAAGTGATTTTTTCTGGATGGCTACATTTTAAATATATTTTCACGTTATACAGGATGTTCCCAAAACACGAAACGCATCAAAGTTGTATTTTTTTAAATCGGACCCCCTGTATATTAATTGATATTTCAATTCTTTCTTCAATTTTGAACAAAAATTGTGATACAACTAATGTTCCTAAATTCAACCGTTATCGAGATATCGCGTCATCAAAATGGCATTCTTGCAAATTTGACATGCTATAAAACTCAAACTATTCAAGTTAGAGAAAAATGGTCTGCACTTTCCTATCTTAACTTTTCAAGAGCTATTCTATCATTTGAACAGAAGGTACCGTCAACTGTCAACTTTTTTTCGACACATTTTGACATTTTTTCACAAGAATGAATTTAATCTCCTTGAATGGCATAAACTTAACGGATTTGAGATGCCCGCAAATTCAAATATTTAAAGATAAACGGAGGTTGCTACTTAAAAAACAATGTTGATGACTGCTCTCCAAAAATGATGCACCCTCTATATTGAAAAACATTTTCACAAACAGAACAGAGGGCATTCAAATCCGTTTTGTTTATTTCGATATCATCAACGGCTTCGACGCAAATTGCTTCCCCATATCAATGACTCACCCCGTAAAATAATACACAGGGTGTCCCGGAGAATGTGGGAAATCTTTCGGATACAGATAGAGTAGAACATGAGAAAAGATGATAATAATTTCCTATAATTTTTTTCCGTAGAGTCCCTTTCTTTGGAGATATGATCCCCGGTGAAAATTTTCTTTCGCAAATAACTATTAAAGTACCTACTCAATAAAATTTAATGAAAATTTTATATGATGAACACTACTAAGAACCTGTTAAATCACTGTCTTTGAAATATATCTACCTTATTTAGTTTACGAGGAGCGGACTAGGTTCCACATTTTATTGTTTACATTTTCAACACCCTCATATAGGTGAAGACTTGAAACAAAATAAATTTGGATAGCTTGATCCTTAAACTACAAATATAAGGTATTCTTGTTCATTATCGATAGAATGAACCGTTCTGGAGAAAAAAAAACATATCTTTATTGAGAAAAACCTAAAAAAAAAACAAATATGAAGTGGTGTCCTTATCGAAATTATTTAAATAAATGTAAACTTATGTTTTCCTCGAATTTAACATTCTTTTTTCAGGTTTATTTTCATAAACATTTAAAAAAAACAGATTTAAATATTTTCAAAAACTTGCGTCAAGGACAAAACTGCATCATGGCTATTTTCGATGTCCAAGATATCCAAATTTAATTTTTACAAGTCTTTATCATACAGGCTGTTAAACATTTGAGCAATAAAATGTAGAGCCTAGTCGACTTCTGGAAAAGTAAATAAAGTAGATGTGTTTCAAGGACACGATTTTAACAGGTCCTTAGTAGTGCTCATCATATTAAGTTTTCATTAATTTATATTGGGTACTTTGAAAGTTTTTTGCGAAAAAAAAAATCCACCGGCGCTCTTTAGAGGGTCATATCTCCGTTGGGGGACCTTTAGGGAAAAGAAGTATGGGAACTTATTAACATCTTTTCTCATTTTCTACCTGTATCCGAGAGATTCCACACATTTTCCGGGACACTCTGTATATACATGTACAGGGTGTCTATTTAAGAATGGCAAGGTGCCAGATCTCAGAAGCTAGTCATCCGAGAGACTTGCGGAAAAAAAATTACTGGGTAATATGGAATAGAGAAAATGCTGGAAATATATCAGAAGTTCCCAAGATCGCCACAAGATGGCTTAACGGTGCTATCAAAACACAATTATAACTTGAAGAATGCAACTCTTGTTTTTAAAAAACAATTTATTTATAAAGTTGCGATACACGATTGACAAAGCGGCTAATTTAAGACTGAAACCTACATTCTATGGCATGGATATATATACGATTACAATATGCAGCGTCAGCCCACGCTAAATACAGGCTTATTTTATATAGAGAATAGCATAAATGACCATATAACTCCTCCCTCCTTAAGTTTGAGAAAATCGGGGTTGATTTTCGAAAGGGTCAAGTTTTATGTCCACCTTTACATCGTGCTTATTCTTTCGAGTTCTTTTGTAACACACATGAATGCTTAACACTATGATTACAACAATGATTAATATAAATGTGGTAATTGAAAGTCCATTACTTTTAACATCAAAGGTTTTTAAGGGTTGAACGACAAGTTTCTTGGCGTTCTCTAAATCTTCTTGAACATTTTCGAGATTTATTTCTCTCAATTCCAAAGGTTCGATTTCTTGTACTAACTTTTGATCAATAGATATTGAAGGAAGTTTTAGTCTCAAACTGATAGTATCAATTTTTTGAGAATCGTACAAGATATTTTTAATTTTTACTTTGCAATCAGAGGGTAAAATCAGGGTTGGTTTGTTGATTGTTTCAATGGTGTGTTGACTAGGACATTGGGAGTAAATGTTTTCTGAAGAAGTCGGGATTATTATGATGGAATTATCTTCCATTTGTTTTACAGAAGTGTCTTTGAAAGTTTGGGCAAGTTCGTGTATATAATCAGTTTGTATCTGAATGATATTTTTCTCGAAATTCAATTGGTAGTTTAAGTTTCCTTTTGGTATTTGAAATGGGGTGTAGTCATGTGAAGAATGTATGCTGTTGTTGTAATTAAGAAGTGATATATCCATTAATTCTTGGATGGTTTTAGTTCTATGATCATTTCTTAAGGCTAGCATACTTTCTCTTATCGTTGAGTGAAAGCGCTCGATTGGTGAATTAGAGTTGGGGTTGTACGGGGTAGTGAAATGTAACTCTATTTGATATGTTTTGCATAGATCTTGCACTAAATTACTTCTAAAAGTCTGTGCATTGTCAGTGGTTATTTTTGAAGGGGTACCATGATTAGAAAAGAACTTTATCAGGTTTTGACAAATTTCTATTGCATTTTCATTCATAGGATAAGCAGCGGCAAATTTTGAAAAATTGTCTATGATTGTCAAGTATTTTTGACCGGATATAGAGTATACGTCCATGTATAGGTGTTCTAGTGGTTTATATCCAATTGGGGTAGGCTTATAGATAACTTTATATGGATGACGGTCATATTTGGTTTTCTGGCATATATCACATGTATTGACGTAATTGATTATATCTCTTTCCATACTAGGCCAATAATATCTTTGCTTGATATTTTTGATGTTTTCGGTCATTCCTCGATGGGAAGTTTTTGTTGTATGGTGTCTTTCTATAATACTTTTTTGTTCGTCCATGTCTTCTACATCTTGAAGTAGGGTGTTAGAAATCACAAGTTGGTATGCATTATTTCTGAAAGTTTCTTGAAATATTCTTATTATCACCGGCCCTAATTCCTTATTGGGGAAATGCAGGCAATACATATCTGGTGGTAGATAATCTCGTAAGACTTCTTGGATTTCTTCTGTTGTTGGATCTTGACTGATGAAGATGATCAATCGTTTTCTTGTTTCGAACAATTTTGTACTATTTACATAAGATTTTTCTTTCTGTGACCACTTAAAAATTATTTGATTTTTGTACAAATTTACAGGTTTGTTTACATATACAGCTTCTATAATGGGATCTTCTATTGAAGTATGTATCGTTACTGTATCTGATACGTTGTCAATTATGGGTTGCTGTTCTTCTTCCTGTAAAGGTTCTTTACTAGTAGATGGTTGTGGGTCTGGAGATCTGATTTTTACGTTCGATATTACGTTTATTTTTGGATTTTTCTTTTGATCTATTTTCTTTGGATGTCCAAATAAATTTTCTTGTGATTCAAAAAAGTGTTTCATTTTTTCTAACCACAAGTATTGATCTTCAGATTTTCCTTCTTCGTCGCATGCTGCTGACATATGGGTTGGTGGTGATTTAGCTATTTCTGTCGGGTACATTTCCTTTATTGGTGGCGATAATGCGTCTGCATTTGCATTTTGTGTTCCTTTTTTATATTGAATTGTGTACTCGTACTCTTGTAATTTCAATCTCCATCTGACCAATTTGGAATTAGGTTCCTTTATGGAGAATAACCATTGTAATGGTTTATGATCAGTTACGATTAGGAATTTTCTGCCAAATAAATATGGTCGAAAGTACTTAGTGGCCCATACGATTGCAAGTAATTCTTTTTCGATAGTCGAATAGTTACACTCAGCTGGGTTGAGGGTTCTACTCCCATACGCAATGGGTAAATCTGATCCAACTGTTCCTTGTGAAAGAATTGCTCCGATAGCATAGTCAGATGCATCAGTTGTTAAAATGAAGGGTTTCGTGAAATCAGGAAATTGTAAAATCGGGTCATTGGTCAAAAGATCTTTACAAAGGTTGAACGCTGTAATAAATGGTTTATCGTGAACTAACTTTATATTCTTTTTTAGACAATGAGTCAATGGCTTCGTAATTTTCGCGAAATTCTTAATAAATTTTCGATAGTAGCCCACAAGTCCGAGAAAAGATTTTATCTCTTTGGGAGTATTCGGAATTTTGAAGTTTTTTATGGCTTCTATCATTTTTGGATTTGGCTTAATTCCTTCGGGGGTCACAACATGTCCTAGGAATTATACCGTTTTTTGAAAAAACTCTGACTTGTCTAATTGTATTTTCATGTTGAAGGATATAAGTCGTTCAAAAACTTGTTTTAATGAGTCTAAATGTTCCTGTAGTCTGGTCGAGTATATGATTATGTCGTCCATATAGACTAAACATATCTTTCCTTGCAATCCGCGGAGAACATTGTCCATTGCTCGCTGGAATGTCGAAGGCGCATTCTTTAATCCGAATGGCATTCTAGTATACTCATAGTGACCATGTTCTACGTTAAATGCTGTTTTGGTTATGCTTTTAGGATCCATCTCTATCTGATGAAATCCACTCGCTAAGTCTAATGTTGTAAAATATTGCGATCTTCCTAGTTTGTCCAAAATATCTGCAATATTTGGTATCGGATATCGATCGTCGATAGTCTTTTCATTCAGCTTTCGATCGTCTATGACTAATCTCCATTTTTTCTGACCAGAAGCGTCTTGTTTTTTCGGGACGATCCAGACTGGAGAACTCCATGGTGAGCTGGATGGTTGGATAATTCCGTCTTGTAGCAATTGTTCTATTTGTCTGCTAACTTCTTGTTTGTGAATATACGGGTACCGGTAACTCTTCGTGTGAACAGGAATTTCGTCAGTGGTATTTATCTAATGTTTTACTTGGTTGGAGAAAGTTAGAGCATCACCAGGTTTATGAAGTACTTTTTCAAATTTTTTAATCAGTTTGAAAAGTTCTGTTTGTTCTTCAGAATTTGAATGTTCATACCTAATTAATGATTTTAAATTCCAATAGTTATTTGAACGGTTTTTGTCATGATTGCTGTAATTGTTTGGTGGTTTCAAGTCAAGAATTTCGAAGTTGTTAATTTCAAATGGTTCTAAAGGTAAATTTTCATTTATGGTTCCTTCAAGAGCCATTGATTTACTCGTATGGTTAAAAATATCCAAGGTATAAGTGTTATTTCGAATTGTCACGAGTGTGGGTTGAATTTCAACTTCGTTATCACGATAGTAGGGCATTAACCATGTTGTATGATTAGGTAAATTCGTTTTGAAACTGCATTTCTGAATTGTATTAGGTGGTATTTTCTATCGTGTACTCATTTTGTCTGTATTGGAAAGGTATTTCTAAATATTGATTTTTCAATTTTTTATTTTTTAAATCAATATTTAGATTCAATTTATACAAGTCTTTAATTCCAAGTATACCATCAAAATATTCATGGAATGGATAAAGAATGAGTTCGATTGGTTCAGTTATTCCAAAGCATAAGAATAAAGGGATGATGGCCTTATTAGATGTTTTTTTTAACCAGCGCACGTTTGAAGGGTGGTTACGTGTGGTTTGATTGATTCGGAAAAATGAGTTTCAGCTATAGAAGGTCTAAGAAGAGACGCATGTGAACCTGTGTCAATAAGTAAACGGATGTTATAATTTGGGACTTCTATATATGGTAATTGATTAACTTGAAAGCTATTCAATGTTAGGCAGGGTTTGCTTTGTCCGAGGCTGGAAAATGAAAATTTTCCAGTTGATCTACTAGACTTTTCTTTTCAGAAT
Source organism: Orchestes rusci (assembly GCA_958502075.1). Taxonomy (NCBI): domain Eukaryota; kingdom Metazoa; phylum Arthropoda; class Insecta; order Coleoptera; family Curculionidae; genus Orchestes; species Orchestes rusci. The sequence continues at coordinate 33,262,770 of OY293305.1, forward strand.
GTTCTTGATTATACTGATCATCATAAAAATCATCATTTTCGGTGTTTTCATTATAGTCAAATTCAGGGTTGTAGTAGTCAAATTCCGGATTCAAATGATCTCCTGAAACTTCGCATGAATTATTTGCTTCTTCTTTTTCAAGATGAGTTAACTCTTGGAAGGAAAAGTTGGGTTTTCCTGTGGACTGGAAATATGACTGTTGGGGTCTTATTTGTGAAAGGGGTTTCTTTTGCACTGAAACGCCTGACATGGGCTGTGGATATTGTTGTCTGGGAAACTGGGGTTTTTGATTGAAAAATTGACCTTGTGGTCTATTGAAGGGTTGACCTTGCATTTTATTGAATGGTTGACCTTGCGGTCTGAATGAATGGTTGAAAGGTTGTCTAAAATTCGGAGATTGTCCTGAAGGATGTGGACGATTATTCACATGTGGGGTAAAATCAGATCAAGACTGGAAATTAGGAGATTTCTGATAAAAATTATTTATCGGATTTTGAGGTTTAGGTGTGTTTGATCTAAAATTGTTATTTCTCAAGTAATTATCTTTAAACTGATTCTGGCTTGACAATATTTCATAATTGGTTATTATATCAATTGCAGAATCCAAATTCTGAGGATTTTGAACCATCAGTAAGGTTCTTAGTTCATTTGAAATATTAGCAAGAAGATTTTGAGTAGCCGTGAGTTCATTTTGAGAAATAAAAATTGCTCTCGCTTCAACATTAGCTATTTCAGAACAAATTTTAGTATTTATTTGGGTAACCAAGGCTTTGAGTTTTTGGATATAATCTTGAGTAGTTTCATTACTCTTTTTGGAACAAAATATCAACTGTTGTTGCAAGTTGGATCTAGTGACTGGATCACTAAACTTTTGTCTTAAAGCTGTTTTAATTTCTTCCCAAGTATTTAGATCGGGTCGAGTCAAAAGGAAATCTTCAGCAGAGCCTACAATTTTTGATTTGATAGCCAAATTGACATATTCTTGCTGAGATGAGTCAATATTAAAATATCTTTGGTGAAATGTATCAATCTGATTTACAAAAGATTCTAATCTTGATGGTGTACCATCAAAATTTTTAAGGAGTGTTACCGTTGATCTCAAAGCGTCAGCCATTTTATAAACTATATTAAGTCGATTAGGTTCTTCCAAATTAACTACTTCGGTTACAGAATTATTGGAAGTTGAAATTTGTACAGGATTACTAGAATTATTTTCACTATTTTCAAGAGGAAAATTATTAGCAATTTCAGAATAAAGTTGAACAAAGTCAAAATTGCTATTATCACTGTCTACACTACTTCTTCGCCTTCTGTATCAGCCAATAACTTCGCTGAAGAGATGCACTATTCAGGTAGATTACTGTCTGTATTGAACGCTAGCTATGCCAATACGTTCGGACTGGTTCCTCAAATGGCGTACCAATAATTGATTATACCAGGAGCCTCAGATTGCCTCAATCGTGTAGTTGTTCGGAATCCTTTTCCTAACTGTTGAAACAGATAGAGTGCAGCACTGATAATCCAAACAAAAAGTCAATGCGATTCGAACCGGAACTACCGTTACTTGGTAAAACGCACCGGAACTAATTCGATTCAAAATTCGATGACGTGAGGATCTCAACACGTTTCGTACTCCGAAAAGGATCCTACCGACTGCGCCAATTATAACTTGAAGAATGCAACTCTTGTTTTTAAAAAACAATTTATTTTATAAGTTGCGATACACGATTGACAAAGCAGCCCACGCTAAATACAGGCTTATTTTATATAGAGAATAGCATAAATGGCCATATAACTACACAAAATCGCTGTTTTTTTCGTGATTTTTAAATACAAACAAATACAAATGCGTACCGCTATGGATTCCTTAAGAGATTTCTTTCAAATTTGTTTTTCTGATTTTTTTCCTAACATGTCAAATAAGACAGGTATCAGCTGTCAAACCTTACAACGCAAGAATGCTCATAACTTTGAAACAACTCAACCGATTGACGCGATCTTGGTCGCATATGAAAGAGCATGATCTGCACTTCAAAAAACTTTTTTGGTTTTGAATTTTTGACCTTCGCCGTCGCCGCTAGATGGCGTTAACTAAAATGGTAGCATGTTTTTGAGTTTTTTCCAAAAAAATCAAATGTAATGATATATTAATTTTTATATATTTAAAAAGGGGATACATTTTCCTATAAAAAAAAAACAAAAAATTAATGATTTTTTTTTGTTTTTTTTTAATTTTTTTTTTTTTCAATTTTTTTAATAGGAAAATGTATCCCCTTTTAAAATATATAAAAATAATTATAGTTGATGAGTTTGGTAAACAACACGACTGTAGAGTATTACTAGACAACGGAAGTCAGTCAAACTTCATATCTGAACGACTTTCCAACATTGTACAATTACCTAAACTCTCTTACAATTTTATTGTTTCTTCAATCAATAATTCCGAGCAACAACTCACTCATTTTGTTAATGTGAAATTTAAATCAGCTGTCAATAATTTTGATAGACACATAAAGTTCATTTTTTATCTAAAGTAACAGTGACAGATCAAACTTTAAGGTTAAAGGTTGGAAAACATGTTTTATCACGATAATCATAAATTGAACCGCGATTCGCTTCATTTTTCTATGTACAACATGTATTTGAATTGACAGAAAAAAACGTTCGAGAATAGAGAGTGATGATAATTTTGGAATTGATGATCCAAATCTTTCTTTAATCGAGAAAATCAAGTCTATTATCAAATATTTTATCTTTTCATTTCAATTAGCGAGCACTTTTTGTCATTCATTTTTTTTTGCCAACCTTCAATCTCCAATTTTGATGTGTCACTGTAACTTTAAATAAAAAATGAACTGTATCTTGCATCATCTTGCCACACATCACAGGAAATTTGCCCTATACAAATATCGATACATCTGTGCTCAACATTCCAAAAAATATTATTTTGGCTGATCCAAACTTCAACAAATCTTCTCCTGAAGATCTTTTAATAGGAGCAGATACTATTTGGGATCTCTTGAGTATAGGACAATTTAAATTGGGCAATAACCTTCCAACATTGCATAAAACAAAACTTGGTTGAATCATTTCTGGTTCTATCTATCAAAATCCTCAAACAAAGTTTCCAACATATTGTCACTTTTTAACCAACCAAGATATTGTTACTCAATTGACAAAATTCTGGAAAATAGAAGAGTGCCCAAAAGTCAAATTTTTATCTGAGGAGGAAAAATATTGTGAACATCATTTTCAACAAAACATTTCTCGAACAACTGACGGACATTTCACTGTAGCTATTCCTCTAAAGATTTCCCCAACAGTTTAAGGTGACTCAAAAACTACAGCATATAACTGTATTCTCAGCTTAGAGAAAAATTCTGACTTGAATTCTCAGTATCACGACTTTATCAACGAATATATTCAACTTGGACATATGTCTCTTTCTGATGACCAAAACAATGAAACTGGGTTTTTCTCCCGCACCATTGTGTACTGAAACAGTCTTCTAGTACTACCAAATTGAGAGTTGTGTTTGACGGACTCTGCTAAGTCTTCTTCTGGAGTATCAATCAATGACATCATGATGGTTGGTCCCACTATTCAGGACAGTTTGTTTTGTATTCTGTTACGTTTCAGAAAACACAATTACGTTTTGAGCGCAGACGTCGCCAAGATGTACCGACAAGTCTTTGTGAAGAAAGATCAGAGAGATCTCCAAAAACTACTTTGGCGATTCAATCAAGAGGATAACATTTCTATGTATACTCTAAACACCGTTACGTACGGTACTGCATCTGATGCTTTTCTCGCCATTCGATCACTTCAAGAAGTGGCACATCTTCACATGGACGAATTTTCAAAAATATGCTCTATCATTCTACATGACTTTCACGTTGATGATTTATTGACCGGTTGTGACGACCTAGACGAACTTATTGAGATGAATAATGGTATTACTGAACTTTTACTCAAATACCGGTTTCCTTTACGAAAATGGGCTTCTAACGTAAAGTCAATGCACAATCCTGATTCACATATTTCAAAGATTGGTGACGATGAGAAAAAGACTTTGGGACTTGATTGGAATTCATCAACTGACTGCATTCAATACTCTATTAACTTTTCTAATAGTGGCTCTAAGGCCACAAAACGATCTATTTTGTCTTATACTGCACAGATATTTGACCCACTTGGTCTTCTTGCACCTCTTACTATTACAGCTAAAATACTACTTCAGGAGCTTTGGAAACTTGAAATTTCCTGGGATGAATCAATTCCAGCAAATCTACATACCCTGTGGACTAAATATCTTTCTGAGTTATTAAAACTCAATGACTTACAAATACCAAGACATATTTTTTGTACTAACCCAGTGTCTGTACAACTGCACGGCTTCTGCGACGCTTCGCAGTCAGCTTATGGGGCTTGTATTTTTGTACGTTGTAGAGACCCATTTGGATACTCTACTTCTAACCTTTCTTGTGCAAAAACACGCGTTGCACCTTTAAAACTAATTTCTATTTCCAGACTTGAACTGTGCGGTGCCCTGCTGTTATCTGAACTTGCCAGCAAAGTAGTTGAATCATTATTTGACACACACTCATTATCCACTTCAAGCAATTTTGAGTCCATCACTTACTGGAGTGACTCGACAATAGTCATTTCGTGGATAATAAATTCACCACATCTTTTAAAAACATTTGTAGCAAACAGAGTTTCACAAATACATTCACTTTCAAAAATAGCGTCTTGGAAATATATAAGTACGTCTGATAATCCAGCAGATTTGTTGTCACGAGAAATTAATCCTTCAAATTTGCTAAATTGTGATCTTTGGTTTCACCGACCTGTCTGGTTAAGATTGTCAGATTCTAATTGGCCTTCTTATACACACAAAACAGAATTTTTGAATGCTACTGGATCACCAGAAGTTTGCGATACAATATTAACTTTCCACTGTACAAATGAAGCTTTCTTTGAACAAATATCAAACTTTTCTTCTTTAACAAAGCTCAAAAGAGTATTTGCATACGTTCTTAGGTTTATCAATAATATTTCGAAGCCTAAAAATGCTCGCATGACAGAAGAATCAGTATCTGTCAAAGAACTCCAAAATTCTTTTGAAGTTTTAACTCGACTTGTACAAAAGCAGTTCTTTCCTAACGAGTATCACTTATTATCACTGGACAAAACGATAAACCGCAAAAGTAGACTTCTATCCTTAAACCCTTTCATTGACAATGACAAAATTCTACGAGTTGGTGGGACACTCAACAATTCTAATTTTGAGTTTTCTAAGAAAAATCCAATAATTTTACCCAGCAAGCATCACTTTTCTACTTTGATTGTTCGACATGAACATGTTAGATTGTTACATGCTGGTCCACAAGCAGTTCTTGCATCTTCACGAGAAAATTTTTGGCCAATTTCGGGACGAAATCTTGTTAAAAAGGTTGTGCATGATTGTGTACGTTGTTTTAGGTGTAATCACAAACCTGAAAAATATTTAATGGGTAATCTACCCTCTTTCCGTATCACAATAACTCGCCCATTTTTTGTATGTGGCGTAGATTGAGCAGGTCCATTTCTCTTACGAGATAGAAAAGGTCGAAATGCAAGGACTACCAAAGCCTACGTCTCTCTTTTCATCTGTTTTGTAAGTAAGGCAATACACATCGAGGTTGTTAGTGACCTAACTACATCTTGTTTTTTGTCAGCACTAAAGCGTTTTATGGCTAGGCGCGCCCAAATGCTCACAAATGTTTTCTGATAATGGTACGACTTTTGTCGGCGCAAATAATAAATTACGGAAATTCATTGAAAATAATGGAAAAACCATTATCAATGACTTGTCAAATGAAGGCATACAATCGAATTTTATTCCACCACGTGCCCCACACTTCGGTGGCTTGTGGGAATCAGGGGTTAAGTCGGTTAAGTTTCATTTGAAGCGTGTAGTAGGCGATGCAGCTTTAACTTTCGAGGAATTTTGCACGGTATTATACCAAATAGAAGCTTGCCCAATTCAAGGCGTCTTTATCCATTGTCTGCTGATCCGAACGATATCAATTCCATCACTCCTGCACATCTGCTCATTGGTGAACCTCTAACAAGCATTCCAGAACCTGAAGAATCTTGCAAACACATGCTGGCAATGATGGCATCATACGAACAATTACCATCCAAACTGCTACAGGAGAAGTCAAAAGACCTGTTGTGAAAATCTGTGTGTTACCCAATCAGACTGACGTTGATATGCATGATCAGTGAACATCAACTTTATGAACTTTATTTAAATCCTAGGTGATTTCAAGGCGGGCGGTTTATGTTCGACCAAATATTGCATCATGCAGTTTTCTGTGATGCTCATTTGATCTGGAACGCAGCCTTGTTTATTGTGATGTTATAGTTACATTAATGTCATAGTTACGAATAACAATTGTAAAAATTCCGATTTAATACAGCTTGCACTCCATCAAAAAGTTGATTTATTATCGGAAAAAACGTGAAATACTCAAAACCCTTCACATTACCCGACAAATAGAATAAACTAAACAGTTGAACACATGTAAACAAACTATATTATGATCATTTCTAGACACACCTACCTTTAAAACACTATATTTGATAGACAAATCCAAGGATAAGACACTTATAAACAGTTTTCAAAACGTAAATGGATAATTTCACAAAAGAAAAACCATCGACAGCAAAAAATCTCTCGTCCACGTCCACCACGAAATAAATAGTGACAGTGAGGTTATGACATTGATAAATGACATTCTTGATTTTATGATGGAATGGTTCGAGAAATGGAAGCAGTGGCGCTACAGTAGACACAAATGACGTCATGACCGTAAAAGTGAGGCAACCTCTTATATAAAAACCTTGTGAAAAAACGGCCCTCTTTTTAATTAGTTCATTTGAGGGCGCTGTTATTGACGGTGAGGTCCCCTTTAGTTTATTGTTGTTGTCAACGGCGAACTATTTGTCAGTATAATTTTATTGTCTGATCATAAATTTGATAAATTTACGAAGACCTGAGCAGATAATTGTTTGAAAATTGATTGTTTGATTCCCTTTAAGTACCCCTCCTCCTAACTCCGTATTATACTTGAACTCAACTTTGACATTCAATTTATTTTGGCTGAAAAATGACAAAAAGAATATATATTTTTTGTAACGGAATGGTAGAAACTTGACACTGTAAGTTAGATTTATATAAATCAATATTCGCACCGCATATTAAACGGTATTTGTTGCTCTACAAAATTTTGCAAGTAATTCATATCAAGAAGACTACTTACAGACATGTCGTTCAATCAAGACAAAATACAGTCTATTTTATAAATGTTTCGCTGAATTTAATAAACTCCCAAATGAAGTAAAAAACTATGATCCTACAATTCCATGTAAACAACATGTGTAATAATAATATCGTCGTTTACACGCTCATTCTTACCTTGCTACTTGTAAACTGATTTTGTCTTTTTTTAACACAAGTTATTTATATTCATTATCATACCATAATAATATCCATAAGCATTTAAATAATTTTAACGTTTTCGTCTTTGGACTTATACCCTACCCAGCTGTTGTGTTTTGTCTCTTTTTATCCAACGTTAATAAATGAGAAAAAACACACAGCGAATGATCGGGTAAATCGGATCAGTGTTTCCGAAAGCGCCTAATATTACAAATGGTAACGATGATGACAATGACATATCCAGTGATACAATTGTGGATGAGTCTTTCGATAGTGACTATAATAATAATAATAATAATAATAATAAGAAAATACACGGACCTAGCTGAGGAAATAAAATCAATGTGGAAAATGGAAGAAGTCCTCATTCTCCCCATAGTCATCTCAGTCATTGGCCTCATACCACCGGGGTTGCCCGCAGGATTCAAGAAACACAATATACCACTACAACTAATAACGGACATGCAAACATCAGTGATCCTAGAAACATGGCGGATTGTAAGGAAAATCGTGAAATAGTCAACAAGGTGTGAGTTTTGCGAAATCCCTCATTGCCTTTTACCACATAGAAAATGTGAGACTAACCAATGAGAATAATAATAATGATACAAGTCCATTGGAATAATTTTCTATACAATCCAAAAGGAAAAATTGACAGTTGTATACTGGTATTTTCCATACTAACTGGATGAAAAGGCAAAAAAAAGCAAAAACATCCATCTCAAAGTGGCGATTCTCCCAGTCTCTGCATCTGCAACAGGCGTTTTTCTAGGAGGTTTCCATAGCTTGTTGTAGACATTGCAACATTTATGCCATGAATATATCTGTTTAGCAGTCTTGGTGCCCAATATGAGAAGCTCCCGGGAAATTTGGCTGTTTTGTGATGTGGTGTAGATAAAGATTGGGCATTTCTCAAATTCAGATTATGAAGCTCATTTCTTCGAGTCAGTGAATTATGTAAGTATGCTGGAGATTCAGTTTTCAGAATAGTAAAGAGGAGCTTGCAGGAGTATAATGTGAACCAATACTTGATCTTCAGAATTCCAAGACTGTTATAATGCGGCGTTACATTTTCTCTAAAAGGAATACCAAATGAAAACCGTAAACATGAATTCTGAAGCTTTTGAAGGTTATTCATATTCTCATCGATTAGGAAGTTGAAGTATGTTGATGAGCAGTAGTCAGTGTGACACAGGACCAATGAGTTCATAAGCTGCCACTTAATGTTAAAGGGAAGGTAATGTTTGAATTTATATAATGATTTGAATTTGGAGTAAGCCAGTCTAATCTTCTTATTGATGTGCGTTTCGAAGTTGAGTTGACTATCCACATAAACCCCTAGATTTTGTATACTATCAACCAAGGAGACAGTGCTGTTGTTGACAGTGATAGCTGAGTCAGTATTGTTTAAAGTTCTAGCGCATTTAACTCCAGTTCCCAAGCACATTGCCAAGGTTTTTGTAGGGTTCAGATGGAGACCATTATCCATTGACCATTCTTGCACAGATTCAAGGGTGCAGTTAAGACGATTGATAGCTTCAGTTGGATTGTCAGGATCTGCTTGTATATAGATTTGAGTATCATCTGCGTACTATATACACCAGAAGCGATTCAAAAAGAAAATGCAAGTGGCAGCATCATGCACATCAGAAGATCAGAACGGCAGAGGAAAAAAAAGGATTTTGATGATTATGTGACATACTTGACTCCGGTCACATATCACTCAAAATATATAGGAAACTTGAATGGGAGCAAATGTGAATAAAGTTTCAGGCAACCAGTTAATCAAGTTGGATTTGTTCAGAGGACTACCCGTTGGATGGCGCTAGAGACGGAGGTTTTTCTTGACAACGGTTTCCATAAATAACCAATCCCTAACCCATGACTATCCTCCATACCCAAGACGTCATTGTCATTTCACGTGTAATTTGAATTTTGTGTCGAGAGTTTCTACTTTTTAGTATCTAGATCATCTTGAAATTTGTGTTTGAACCGGTTGCTGAAAATGATGACAGTGGTTTGTTGTATGAAGTCTATTTTGGAACGCTGGTTATTAAAGAAAAGGAGGTTCCAGGTGACAATAGATACCAGTGACAGAGTCGTCATTCAGCCTTGAGAGTAGACGTTTAAATTAAAATTTGTCAGCTAGAAATTATTATTTCCCAAAAAATAAAAACATTATAAAAACCAAAGAACGTCCATATATTGAGGCTAACAAACGACCATAATTGTTGGTCCTTATCGAGTCGTATGGTTGAAGAATTAACCAAGAACGAGCACCTAGGCCAGACAAGATGATGCAGGTTATATGGGTTTCTACGAATAAGTGGTGTCGATGAAATGCTTAACTCAGGAATCCTCTGTAAGTCTGTTCTTTTTTGACTTGTCTTTTCCACTATCCTATGATATTTTGATATTTTCTCCTTAAGATCCTTATAGCTTTACTTTGGGGCATTATGGCCGAATTAAAAGACCTAAAGTATAAACGGGGTTCTATTGAAGGAAATCTGACACTAGCAGAACATTTTTTGAAATCTATTGATCGGCAAAATATTGATCATGTTTTAAAATCTCAATTGCAAGTGAGATTAGAAAAAATTGAACCGCTTTTTGAACAATATATTGACGTACAAGGTGAAATTGAGATTTTGGAAGAAATCGATGAAGATATTCAAATTCGTGATGAATTTGAATTTCTATATTTTCGTACCATTGCAGACTTCAGATCAATCATCAATACTTTTAATGAGTCACATGCATCACTAAATGCAATTTCCCAAAATCAAATGTCTAGTTCACAAAGTGGTGGCTTTATAACACTGCCAAGTCTCTGTCCAATCCCGCAAATGTCCAATATAAAGTTGCGTTCAGTAAGCATACCTACATTCTCAGGAAAATATTCCGAGTGGTTAGATTTTAAGAAAGCGTTTTTATCCCTTATAGATAAAAATACGACTGTAAATGATGTTCAAAAATTAATGTATTTGAAAGATTGTCTAGGTCCTGATCCAAAAAATTTAATAAACTCTCTTGAGTTATCTTCAAATAATTATAAAAAGGCTTGGGACTTGATTATCGAGCGGTATGAAAATAAGAAAATAATAATTCATAGTCATGTAAAAGCTATTTTTGAACATCAGCCACTTAATCGTGAATCACATTTAGGACTAAGAAAATTATTAGATAATTTGAATAAGCATTTGCACGCCTTAAAATCTACGGGGCAAAAAACGGAGGAATGGGATTGTTTATTAATTTATTTGACAGTCAATAAGTTGGACAATATAATAAAGAGAGATTGGGAATCATTCACATGCAAAGGTGATCTTCCTAAATGGAAAGATATGGCAACATTTCTAAAACATCGCTGTGAAATTCTAGAGAAGCTAGAATATACCACAAATGATTTAAAGCCAAAAATTCAAATGCAAAAAAACTTCTCAAATAATTACGCGGCTACACAGTATGAAACCAACGGATCAGACAATGTTGATAGAAAATGTATGCATTGTAACCAAAACCACCTTATTTTTGATTGTCCCAAATTTTTATCCCTATTAGTAAGAGATAGAATCTCTTTGGTAAAGTCGATTAAATTGTGTTTGAATTGTTTAACTGGTTATCATGGATTTTGGCATTGTCGTGCTAGAAAATGTTATAAGTGTAGACGACCACATCATACTTTATTACACATGGAAAATTATAGACCAAATAATTCTCTCACAAGCGCGGTTAGCACCATTCAACCTATGTTAAGCAGTAGTGAAGCAATCATGGAACCACACAGAATAGGAAGAGTATGTTGTGAGCATCAAGCATCCACATCAGCAGAAAGACCTCGGCAGAAATCAGAAACTGCGGTAGTAGACAAATTGATATCAACTTCGTAAGTTGATAAAGTTGACGAGAGCATTTATAGTTTGAGTTTTTCTACCGATTGCACAGTTTCCAGTGTCAAGAATAATAATTACCAAATACTTTTGTCAACTTGTGTAAATAAAATTTATTTATCAAATGGTATTGATTTTATTTAATGTAGAGCTTTATTAGATAGTGGAAGCCAGAGATGTTTTTTGTCGAAGAAACTATGCACTGACATAGTCTCACTCAAAATATACAGGGTGTCCGGGAAAATGTGGGAGATCTCTCGGATTCAGATAGAACAATAAAAAATAAGATGACAAGTACCCATAATTTTTTTTTCCTAGCGGCCCTCCCTACGGAGATACGGCCCCCTAAAGGACCCCACTGGAAATCGGTTTTTCTTGAATAACTTTTAAACGACTCAATATAATTCGATGAAAATTTAATATGATAAACATTAGTAAGGACCTCTCAAAATACTTCCCTTAAAACATAATTAGCTTGTTTAGTTTACCAGGGACGGACTAGATTGTACATTTTAACGCTCAAATTTTTAACACCCTGTATGATAAGGAGTTAAAAAAATAAATTTGGATACCTTGAACATTAAGCTAAAGAAAAGGTACTCTTGTTCATTGTCGATAAAATGAACCATTTTCGAGAAAAAACAATTTTTATTAAACAAAACCTCGAAAAAAGCCATGACGAAGTGGTGCTCTTGACGAAATTGTGAACCTAACGCTAGGAAAAAAATTTATGGGAACTTGTCATCTTATTTTTTAATATTCTATCAGAATCCGAAAGATCTCCCACATTTTCCCGGACACCCTGTATAGGAAACTTGAATGGGAGCAAATGTGAATACAGTTTCAGGCAACCAGTTAATCAAGTCGGATTTGTTTAGAGGACTACCCGTTGGATGGCGCTAGAGACGGAGGTTTTTCTTAACAACGGTTTCCATAAATAACCAATCCCTAACCCAAGACGTCATTGTCATTTCACGTGTAATTTGAATTTTATGTCGAGAGTTTCTACTTTTTAGTATCTAGATCATCTTGAAATTTGTGTTTGAACCGGTTGCTGAAAATGATGACAGTGGTTTGTTGTATGAAGTCTATTTTGGAACGCTGGTTATTAAAGAAAAGGAGGTTCCAGGTGACAATAGATACCAGTGACAGAGTCGTCATTGAGCCTTGAGAGTGGACGTTTAAATTATAATTTGTCAGCTAGAAATTAATATTTCCCGAAAAATAAAAACATTTTAAAAACCAAAGAACGTCCATATATTGAGGCTAACAAACGACCATAATTTTTGGTCCTTATCGAGTCAGATAATTGAAGAATTAACCAAGAACGAGCACCTAGGCCAGACAAGATGATGCAGGTTATATGGGTTTCTACGAATAAGTGGTGTCGATGAAATGCTAAACTCAGAAATCCTCTGTAAGTCTGTTCTTTTTTGACTTGTCTTTTCCACTATCCTATAATATTTTGATATTTTCTCCTTAAGATCCTTATAGCTTTACTCTGGGGCATTATGGCCGAATTAAAAGACCTAAAGTATAAACGGGGTTCTATTAAAGGAAATCTGACACGAGCAGAAAATTTTTTGAAATCTATTGATCGGCAAAATATTGATCATGTTTTCAAATCTCAATTGCAAGTGAGATTAGAAAAAATTGAACCGCTTTTTGAACAATATATTGACGTACAAGGTGAAATTGAGATTTTGGAAGAAATCGATGAAGATATTCAAATTCGTGATGAATTTGAATTTCTTTATTTTAGTACCATTGCAGACTTCAGATCAATCATTAATACTTTTAATGAGTCACATGTATCACTAAATGCAATTTCCCAAAATCAAATGTTTAGTTCACAAAGTGGTGGCTTTATAACACAGGTCTCTGTCCAATCCCGCAAATGTCCAATATAAAGTTGCGTCCAGTAAACATACCTACATTCTCAGGAAAATATTCCGAGTGGTTAGATTTTAAGGAAGCGTTTTTATCCCTTATAGATAAAAATACGACTGTAAATGATGTTCAAAAATTAATGTATTTGAAAGATTGTCTAGGTCCTGATCCAAAAAATTTAATAAACTCTCTTGAGTTATCTTCAATTAATAATTATAAAAAGGTTTGGGACTTGATTATCGAGCGGTATGAAAATAAGAAAATAATAATTCATAGTCATGTAAAAGCTATTTTTGAACATCAGCCACTAAATCGTGAATCACATTTAGGACTAAGAAAATTATTAGATAATTTGAATAAGCATTTGCACGCCTTAAAATCTATGGGGCAAAAAACGGAGGAATGGGATTGTTTATTAATTCATTTGACAGTCAATAAGTTGGACAATATTACAAAGAGAGATTGGGAATCATTCACATGCAAAGGTGATCTTCCTAAATGGGAAGATATGGCAACATTTCTAAAATATCGCTGTGAAATTCTAGAGAAGCTAGAATATACCACAAATGATTTAAAGCCAAAAATTCAAATGCAAAAAAACTTCTCAAATAATTACGCGGCTACACAGTATGAAACCAACGGATCAGACAATGTTGATAGAAAATGTATGCATTGTAACCAAAACCACCTTATTTTTGATTGTCCCAAATTTTTATCCCTATCAGTAAGAGATAGAATCTCTTTGGTAAAGTCGATTAAATTGTGTTTGAATTGTATAACTGGTTATCATGGATTTTGGCATTGTCGTGCTAGAAAATGTAAAAAGTGTAGACGACCACATCATACTTTATCACACATAGAAAATTATAGACCAAATAATTCTCTCACAAGCGCGGTTAGCACCAATCAACCTATGTTAAGCAGTAGTGAAGCAATCATGGAACCACACAGAATAGGAAGAGTATGTTGTGAGCATCAAGCATCCACATCAGCAGAAAGACCTTGGCAGAAATCAGAAACTGCGATAGTAGACAAATTGATATCAACTTCGGAAGTTGAGAAAGTTGACGAGAGCATTTCCAGTTTGAGTTTTTCTACCGATTGCACAGTTTCCAGTGTCAAGAATAATAATTCCCAAATATTTTTGTCAACTTGTGTAGTTGAGATTTATTTATCAAATGGTATTGATTTTATTAAATGTAGAGCTTTATTAGTTAGTGGAAGCCAGAGATGTTTTTTGTCGAAGAAACTATGCACTGAGTTAACTTTGACTCCAACAAAGATAAACCATGTTATAAAAGGAGTGGGTTTGGCGCTATCTAATATAAGTGATCGAAGTAAATATTTGCATTGGTTCATGTTATAATAATTTCAAAATGAATATAAACTGTCTAGTATTGCCGCAAATTACGGAAAGGTTACCTTTGGTTTCCTTTGATAAACATATTTTAAATATTACAGGTTATGAATTAGCAGATCCAAATTATTGCAAACAAGGTGATATAGATATGTTACTTGGATCAAGTGTTTTTTGGAGTATTATTGGTACTGAACAAAGGGTACTAGGCAATGATTTACCTGTTATGCAAAACAGTGAATTTGGCTGGATTGTAGCAGGAAAATTGAATTTTTGTTCAGGTTTTCAAACCAAAGGTCATTCTTTTTCTGTAGTACATTTGAATATTGATCAAAAATCAAATTTGGAAAAAGAAATTGTAAAATTTTGGGAAATCGAAGAGGTGCAATCTAAAAAATTATTGCTATCACATAAAGAAAAAATATGTGAGAATCACTTTTTCCAAACAACAACTAGAGACGAGACAGGTAGATTTGTTGTTAAAATGCCATTTAACGAAAATTTCAATTTATTAGGGAACACAAAGGAGATAGCGTTGAAAAGGTTTAAATTCTTGGAAAATAAATTTGAGAAAAATAAGAAATTGAAACTAGAATATTCGGAAATTATAAAAGAATTTTTAACATTAGGTCACATGAAGGAGATTAATTTGGAAAATTCGGATAATGAAGGGTATTTCCTACCACATCATGCGGTTATTAAAGATACTTCATTGACAACCAAATGTCGAGTGGTCTTTGATGCGTCTGCTAAGCCATCATCAGGTTTATCTTTGAACGAAGTTCAGTACAGCGGACCTACATTACAACAAGAAATTTTTTCTGTATTGATTAGGTTTCGTCAGCATCGATATGTTATGACGGCAGATGTATCGAAGATGTACCGGCAAATTAGGATGCACGAAGAGCATACAACATTTCTCAGAATATTCTGGAGATATGAACCCACAGAGAAAATAAAATGTTTTGAATTACAGACAGTAACCTTTGGAACTGCTTCTGCCCCGTATTTAGCTGTCAGATGTTTATTGGAACTTTCTAGTCAAAATCAAAATATTTATCCATTGGCTAGCGAGGTTATTTTCAATGATTTTATAGTGGATGATTTATTAACGGGAGCCGAGAGTGAAGATATGCTGATTCAAGTTCAAAAAGGGGTGTCTGAAATTTTATTAACAGCAGGGTTTGAATTGAGAAAATGGCTATGTAATAGTGATAGACTTTTAAAACAGTTTGAGGTTAACAAAGATCAAGAATTTGGCATTTTACAAATTAGTGAAGGAGAACAAAATAAAACTCTTGGTATTTATTGGAATCCGAAAGAAGATTTGATTCAATATATGATTAAAAATATAACAGAAAAGGAAAAAACAACTAAAAGAGTTATTCTATCAAGTATTTGCCAAATTTTTGATCCTTTAGGTTTGATTGGTCCTATTATCATCAATGCTAAATTGATAATCCAAGATATTTGGAAACTTCAATGTGATTGGGATGAAGAAGTTCCCATGGAATTGTATAAAAGGTGGTATAATTTTATATTACAGCTACCAATTATAAATGAATTCTGTATTCCTAGATTTGTATGTCTATCTCAATATATTTCTGTAGAATTACATACTTTTGGTGATAGTAGTGAAAAGGCATATGGAGCCTGTTGTTATGTAAGATGTGTACTTTCCTCTGGAGTACTTTCAAGTAAATTATTATGTGCAAAGTCACGAGGAGCTCCACTTAAACAGAAGCAAACTTTGCCACGTTTGGAGTTTGCGGTAGTATTCTAGCAGTTAATTTGGCAAAAAAATGTAGTGACGCTTTAACTAAAATATTTTTATACTGACTCCATGATTGTATTAGGTTGGATACAAGGAGAAGTCTCCAGATGGAAAACATTTATTGCTAATAGAGTAAGTGAAATTCATTCTATGAGTAATATTGAAGATTGGTATCATATAGAGTCTGGTCAAAACCCAGCAGACTTATTATCTCGAGGTGTCAATCCTGATCATTTGAAAAATTGTAAGCTATGGTGGAACGGCCCAGATTTTCTATTGTTACCAGATTACTCTTGTAATATTTAAAAGATAATTCCAGAAACACTAGAAATTCCTGATCGAAGGATTATTGTAAATGTATGCATCAACAGTGAAACAGTTTTTACTTTCCTTCTACAGAAATTTTTTAGTATCCAAAAAATTCAAAGAATAGTGGCATATGCATTGAGATTTATTATAAATATAAAGAAAGTTGTAAAATTACCACTATCCACTTTTACAAAGGAAAGAGAAGTGTTGGATCCCTGTGAGTTAGATCAGGCTTTATATTTAGTTATTTCGGAAGTGCAAAGGGAATATTTTCCAAATGAGTGTCATAGTTTGAAAAATAAATTGCCTTTACATAGGAAGAGCAAAATTCTAGCTTTAAATCCCTTTCTAGACAATAATCTTATAAGGGTAGGTGGTAGATTACGACAATCTTCCTATAATTTTGACAAGAAGCACCCTATTTTGTTACCGAAATCACATTTATTGACAGATTTAATTGTTAGACAAGAACATTTGAGATTGTTGCATTGTAGTAGTCAAATGTTATTAAGTTCCTTGAGAGAAAGGTATTGGCCAATTGAAGGACGTAATTTATGTAAAAAGATCTGTAAATCTTGTATTGTTTGTTTCAAGACTAAACCAACTAATATGACATATCTAATGGGAGATTTTCCTCGGTATAGAGTTGAAACATATTTTCCTTTTTTGAATGTAGGTATGAATTACGATGGGCCATTTAATGTAAAGGACAGACAAACTCGAAATGCTAAAATAATAAAGGGCTACATACAGTGTGACCCATTTGTTTTGGGAACACCCTGATAAAAAGTTTATTTCCTAACCGATTTGGTTCGTTTTTTTTTGGATTGTACAGCTCGAAAAATTGTATAAGTGACCTTCGCCATTTTGACTTCAAGGCCTACTATGTTAGTTTTTAAGAGCAAAATTTCAGAAAACCATATTAGCGATTTTTTTAGAAAAAATCTGTGTGCGCCACTGGATTCAGCATCCTTTAAAACGGGTCTACACAAATTTTCAACCGAAAATATCAAGTTGAAAAAAATTAAAAATTCGCACTTTAACAATCTTTGATTCTATCAAAAGAAATGATAAATGCATTGAAGTTGATGGTGGTTTGGTAGAAATTACAAATTTTTAGTTTTATGTCATTTTTATTTGTTTTGATAGAATCAAAGATTGTTAAAGTGCGAATTTTTAATTTTTTTCAACTTGATATTTTCGGTTGAAAATTTGTATAGACCCGTTTTAAAGGATGCTGAATCCAGTGGCGCACACAGATTTTTTCTAAAAAAATCGCTAATATGGTTTCCTGAAATTTTGCTCTTAAAAACTAACATAGTAGGCCTTGAAGTCAAAATGGCGAAGGTCACTTTTTGCCAAGAATATACAATTTTTCGAGCTCTACAATCCAAAAAAAAAACGAACCAAATCGGTTGAGAAATAAACTTTTTATCAGGGTGTTCCCAAAACAAATGGGTCACACTGTATGCTTATTTGTATGTTTGAGTACAAAATGCGTTCATTTAGAGGTGGTGACATCTCTAATACTGACGCATTTTTAGCTACTTTTCGGAGATTTGTAAGTCGGCGTGAAAAACCTGCCAATGTTTTTAGTGATAATGGGACAAACTTTATCGGTGGAAATAATGAGTTGTCAAAAATTTACGATTTTTTGCAACTTAACTGTCAATATATTGTTGAAAATTTGGCTTCGGATCGAATTTCCTGGAAATTTATTCCAGCCAGGTCATTCAATTTTGGGGGAATCTGGGAAACAGGCATCAAAAGCGTAAAACATTATTTGAAGAAAATTATTTCTGATACTTCATATACTTATGAAGAATTTTCAACCATAATGTGTCAAATTGAAGCTATCTTGAATAGTCGTCCTTTCGCTCCTTTATCTCAAGATCCTGAGGATTTATCGGCACTTACACCAGCCCATATCCTAATTGGAAGAAGTCTTGTGGCATTACCAGAATATGATTTTCATGATATTCACAACAATCGACTAAATGTTTACCAAAGGATTCAAGCTGTTATTCAACACTTTTGGCGAAGATGGCAGCAAGAATATGTGGGTGAATTGCAGATCCGAAACAAATGGAAACAACATTCTCATAATCAAATCAAAGTTGGAGCATTGGTGTTGGTGAAATCAGGAAACCTTGCCACTCTGAACTGGAAACTGGGTCGTGTCAAATTATACCCGGGTAGTGACCAGATAGTGCGTGTAGTGGACATAAAAACTGTTAATGGATTAATACGTAGATCCATTAAAGATATTTGTTGTTTACCAATACGGACTGATTGAGGACTTTTTATAGTGTTCGTTTTGTTTAGAAAAACGGTAGTTTTCCAATGCGGGCGTATGGTTTGTTGTATGAAGTCTATTTTGGAACGCTGGTTATTATAGAAAAGGGGGTTCCAGGTGACAATAGATACCAGTGACAGAGTCGTCATTGAGCCTTGAGAGTAGACGTTTAAATTATAATTTGTCAGCTAAAAATTAATATTTCCCGAAAAATAAAAACATTATAAAAACCAAAGAACGTCCATATATTGAGGCTAACAAACGACCAGACAGTGCAGCACATGTTTTTTACCACAATGATTTTATAATGGACGATACCCCGGTGAGTGTACCAGATGCTTTGTCAAATGGAAGGAAGCCATGGAATCTGAATTAGCATCATTTGAGGAGATCGACGCTTGGGATCTGCTTGATAAGCCAAAGGACGCTTCAATCACATATCAATCAAAATATATAGGAAACTTGAATGGTAGCCAATGTAAATAAAGTTTCAGGCAACCAGTTAATCAAGTTGGATTTGTTTAGAGGGCTACCCGTTGGATGGCGCTAGAGACGGAGGTTTGCCTTAACAACGGTTGCCATGAATAAACAATCCCTAACCCTAGACGTCATTGTCAATCCACGTGTAATTTGAATTTTGTGCCGAAAGTTTCTAATTTTCAGTACCCAGATCATCTTGAAATTTGTGTGAACCTTGGATTGGACTATAATGTGAGCTTATCGTGAGTTATTTGAGAAATGTATCGTCCCCTGGATGTGTGGATATTTTCACTTATTATCTCCCTAGAGCTCGAATTATTTCCGGAAATGTTGTCGAGTTTTTTTGAAAATTTTCTCGAGGCGCAAGCCGAGGGAAATTTTCTTGAAAAATTCGCAACGAGAACAAATTTTCGGATTTTTAATTCGAGCTCGCGGGAGATTCGGCAAGAAAATCTCATGCCAAAACTATTTGGGATGATTTAATAGTAGCGGCTGTAGCGGATGTAGCTCCCATGCACCAACCACAGTTGGGTTGGGTTGGGATTGTTAGGGAGCGTGGGGACGGCAACACTGTAATCATATGGGAGCTACATTCAGATGCAAAGCCAGGGAGATTTCCACTTATTAATCTTTCAGTCACGTGATTATGAGTAGGGTAACTTCCGATAAAATTAGGTCGTTGCCATAGCAACATGTCAAAATGCAAGCCTATGATTGGTTAGAATTGACTGGTAGGAAATTTTCAACAAAATACATCCTTTCAAATAAAAGTTCTTCCACTGTTTTAGAAAAATTGGTTCGGCATGTCAAAAAACCGATTCAACCGAACAACAAAACTGAAGCACAAAGTCCCAGATTTTGTGGTTTGCATTTTATAGACTCAACATTCGAAATTTGATTTGAAAATATTGATTCACATGACTTATCAAAAGTTATAAACTGAAAAATATGCATAGGTTGTATTTGTCCAGAACATAGTTTTCAGACATTATAAAATGAACGTTTTTAAAAAATAGTTATGCATTTTTGTCTCTTTTTATCCGACGTTAATAAAAGAGAAAAAACACACAGCGAATGATCAAGTAAATCGGATCAGTGTTTCCGAAAGCGCCTATTATCAGTCTTGGGATTATAAACCCTATAACCTTTAATGTCATCCGAATAACCAACAAGAATGTGTCTGACTGATTTCTTGTCAAACTTTACACGTTTTTCTTTTGGAATGTGCCCCATTACACTACTTCCAAATATTCGGAGTCCTGATAAGTCTGATTTTCGATCATGCCATATTTCTTAGGGCGTCTTCTGATTCAAGCCACAAGCAATACTTCTATTCCTCAAATAATAGGTCTGTCCACAAAATTTAGTTGTTTATTGAAAATGGTAGATAAAGGTGTAACATGAACCCCAATAAAAAAAAAAAATAAAAATAGTCGAATATTTTCTGCGTTATTCGCTGAACAAATATGCCAAAACGCGTATAGAATAGGAAAAGAGTGTGACGTCACCTACGCGCTTATTTAGTGTAGTCATAGGTAACGTACTGTAGCCATAGATAAATCAAATATGACTGGTGTTATACACGGTTCGACATTATAAATAATATCATGGTGGCAAGAAAGTGGAGTTTTGTGCCTGAGTGCACAAACCGACAAGTATAGAACGCTAACGAAAATTCTTGTGAGAAACCAATGCAGGCAGCTAAAAGAAAATTATGGTTTGCGGCAGTGAGACGGAATTTTGAAAACGTTTGAAAGCCGAAAGAAAACTCTTTGTCAACAACTATATTCAAAAACTACGTCACGTCTACCTTCGGCAAATTATGTGAATCTCCTTTCTGGTGTAGATTGTTCAAAATAGAACATTTTGTATCAAGGGCGGAAAGTAAATGATTTTGACGAGGGTATAAGTAGCAGCACGAGCGAAGCGAGGGCAGATATTAGCCGAGTCAAAATCATCTTTTGTCCGTGGTACAAACAGTGCTCTTTATACAACCAGTTTGTAATCATTTGAAAAAGAATAATTATGAAAATCAAAAATAAATAATCGATACACTGCACTACACTGCTGACAAGTCAGACAACTGTCAATCATGGTTACAATGAGTGTGTTCCCGTATTCTTTTGTGGTGCGGATTCATTGTCACCGGGATTGTCACGTGATAAGTTTCTTTAACTGCTATATGCACCGTAGAAATCTAATCCGGATGAAGTCTTTATCGCGATTATATTCCAATTTTTTGATGCACCGCAGCGCTTAAGCCTGAATCGGTCGCTTAACTCTGATTGCTCCATTTTCTAGGCTTAATCGAAGAATTTCAACGAATTCTAACCTAGTCTTTCATTTCTTTATGTTTATCCTACCAGTTTTTGAGGTTTTGCGACTAAAGACAAAACTATGAAAGTGGAATATCAACGGAGGATTATTTAGATTTTTAAAAAATCATCGATTGGAGTAGGATTCTTTTCCAATTCCAATAGGTGGTCAATGGGTACTATGTACTATACAAAAAAGATCTCAATATCAAGCAATATTTATTGCTCCACAACACACTCATAATAATGCGAATTGCTCAATAGAATATTGAATTGAATAGGTACCTATTTTTGTAGGTAGGTACAAAAAAAAACAGTGTACCTATCACACTCTGATATCTACCGCATATTTTACCTATATGATTTTTTATCGTTCAATCGATCGACTCAATTTGGATTGGTGTTGAAAGTAGGTACCTACCTATCTATATCCTGTAGAGGTATCTAATGGCTACTTATCTCAAAGTTTTGTCTAATTCTAATTCAATTCAAAATTTTAAGTTTACGGGTAAACCCAGACTCATGAACAAAAAGACTCGGTGATTTACTTTTTTTAAAGCTTTAGGTACTAATCATCTCTACAAGATAAACTAAAATAAAAACCTTTAAAACTGATGGTCTCATCACTTTTTATTTGTTTTCCCAAATGAGATCTTTTCATTCAATTTTCTTGACTTCATCCAAGTCCCAATTTATAACAGATATCCCAATAGAAGAAGGTTTGTGTTTTTATCAACTATATAAGACATTATTTTAATTATATTTGCGTTTTCCAAAGTTTGTATATCGAGTTGTACATATTTGTGATAATTTCAAAGTAGATAATGATTTTGAGAATTATACAATATTTTTAATTTATCAATGGGCATTCCTCGGGGCATTCCTTACAAAATCATGTAATTAACCACTTGTTTCTACTAAAATATATTTTCTTGTGTTGTAAAAATTGATGTTTTTATTTATCATCAGATGGATGGAATTGTTATTCTTGCTGTATTAGACTAGGTATAGAGTATATAATAACCACTCAATATCATGAAATCTAAGCCCAAGAAAAGAGAAAAAGCAAATATACGAATGGTTCAAGAATAAAAGTTGATACCTACACCAAATATTGAAATTAGAAGAAAAACCTCTTGGCTAATGTTTGCTAAACGTCATATCAGGCTTGCGGATGTTACTGATCCATATTGTTGCTCATTTTTCATTAAAACTTGCAAGCAAATAGCAAAACTCAAAACAAATCACGCAATATAAATTTCAGAATTGTTATTTATATATTTTTCTAGGTTATTTTGTGACGTTGTCAAAAGTCTCAACAGGGATTAACGATCCTTGCAGCGAATTCTTCGGTGCATACAAAACACCGCTTAATCTAACTTTGAAAATTAATCGAGATTGGCTAAGCTCTCGTACGGTGCATATGGCTGTTAGTATGCTAGACTGACAAGTGGTTATTAGATTCAGAGGCGTAACCGTTGGAACCGTTGCTAAGCGACCTACTTCTGCGCCCGCGGGCGCGCAAGTACTTTTAGGCCCGGCTGCCAAAATTAGCGACTTCCCGCCTGCTTTGCATGCATTGAAAAGTGGACTTTACGTGTAGGTTGTGCGAATCACTCCAAAATAAAGTCAAATCAGGAAAAAAATCGGTACAGGACAAACGCAGTTGGAGAGGATTGAAAAAGGCATAACTAATGCTGGAAAAAAAATCAACACGGATGCATGCAGACGAGGAGTGGTGGGTGTTGAAAAAGGTGAAGGATGGTTTTTCGCGATTTGCGGCATTGTTACTAAATTTTTGAAAAAATGTTGAATGAGAGAATTGTGGACAACTACAAAATCTATAGCTTTTAACTCAAAAAATTCTCACAAAACCTCAAAATTGATAAGTTAAATGAGAAAAACTGAGGCTGGGCTGGCGCAACGTGTAAAGCGTTGGGTCAGTAAGTGGGAACCGGCCCGGTGCTGGGTTCGATCCCCAGCAAGACCGTAAAAAGTCGAATGCCTGGGGTTTTAGCGGTACCCACATGGCAGAGTGCAAAAGGTATAATTGTTCTCCCTATTCACGCCGGTAACTAGGCCGGAGAGAATCGGATATTTTCGTAGGGAACGAAGAACAAAGCTACACACTCGCCAGTCTGTATAGATTCTACCATGAGGGCTGCTGTTTCTCCAGTACACACTGGTAGATCAGTCTGTGCTACGATGGGGTCTATGACCGTGGTTCGGAGTCCACTTTAAAATGTAGGTCCCATTGCAAGGAATGTAAAACCTGTCCCCACTCCCTACCCTACGATCCCGTCTGCCGTCTTAAACGTGCTTTACATATATATAATAAGCTGGCAAATTGTCTTAGTAGCAGCGCCATTCTTCCTAAACTACCAAACCAAACCAAACCACACGGATTTTTTCGTTTTTTGTGTTTCATTTTTCAGAAAATGTTTTAAGAATCTCGAAACTTGGTGGAATTTTACTTACTCCTATGCCGAATAAGCAGATATTTTTGTTTTGTTAAAAAGTTTTTTCGTTTTTGAGTAATCATAAATTTTTTGCGAAGAATGCATTTTCTTCAACCCTCTGACAACCTTTTTTTTCACTTTCGAGACCTCGGACGAGGCACGTTTGTTTTGTTGGGACTTTAACTTTCATATGAATGAATAAAAGTATATCACTTCAATGGAAAAATATTGCGTTGATTACGAAAAACTGAAAATCTGAATTTTGCTCTTGGTCATTTTTTCACTTAAGTTGAAGTTTTCATATCATTTATTGAAATACGGATCAGAAATGTATCGACCATAAAATTTCTTCAAATGATATCATTGAGACAATATGAATAAACTCCTTTTGTAGTTCAACAAAAAAAATTATTGAATGGTATAATTATTTTATAAAATATCAATACACTCAAAACTGTTGATCATTTAGATATTAATGTGTAGAAAACAGATACAGGCAATACAAGAGATTGTTATCACACCTCTGATAGCTTCAGCAATAACCTCAATCGAAAGTATTTGTATAGCATTCTATATTCTATACATTCTTGCATTCTTTTACTGGACACGTCGGATTTTACTGAAAAAGGAAAAAGAGCTACAATCAAGTCACTTCTAGCTATCAAAAATTTAATTATCTATCGGATGTTTTTCCGTTTTCGTATCAAAGATGCTGCATAAGAATTGCTAGTTACAAATAGCAGTAAAGTCATTGTATTCATCGATTGTGCAAAAAAAGTGAAAGTTGCACACGACTTGAGATTTATGAAATATATCAAAAAGCTATGGAAAAATCCACCTTCAAGCTAGAAAAAATTACTTCCCACTGAAAGAGCTGCGATGCAGCATCTACTCAGGGCATATTTTTGACTCCAGTGATGGTTCGGAAATGAAAAAAGTACAATGGATTGGAGTTGGAAGAGATCCCCCTTGAGAACACCAGAAGAAATGCTGTTGCCATAGTACATCGATGAAAAATTGATTCCCGATAGGCTCAAAAACATTTCTTGTTGTGGGAAAGTTTGTAGTACCTCGAGATGCAGTTGTCGAAAACATGATTTGCAGTGTTCAAGTTTATGTTCTGTCATCGGTTGGAGAATCGTAAGAATGCCGAAAAAACATTTTTTGACGAGATCGTATCGGACGAAATCGACTCTGATTTAATGGGGCGAATAATGAGTCCAGATTGAAATCTGCACGAGAAGATGAAGAGGACGAAGGACAAGAAGAACAAGAGTATGAAGAAAAAAAGAGGAGGAAAAACCACAAAAGGATGAAGAAAGCGAGAAAGGGGAAAAAGCATCATTTCAAATCAAACGATAGAAACTTTCTTGGAATTTTCAAAATTATTTTTTGTAGAGAATCAAATTGAAAGCACTGTACTGCTTTCAATTTGATTTGCCACACTTTCAAAAGGCTGTAAAATAGTATATATTTTTTGAGCTAAAAGTTCGAACAAAAAATAGAATTGTAGGGTTTTCCGTTATGTTTTATGCTATTGACTCGAATATTTCATAACCTTTAACTTATTTTTTTTTTAAATGGCACACCCTATATATTATTACATATTTAGAAATGCGTCTTTTTTCTGATCACGAAAATATAGCACACATGCCCTTTCTATTCAATAGTTTAGAGAAAATTGTTATAAATCTGGATAAAATTGTAGTTTGCAGGCGTGTTTTATTTGTTTCCAATAATAGGTCTGTCGACAAAATTTAGTTTTTTATTGAAAATGGTAGATATATTTGTAACATAAACACCTATAAAGTTTTTTTAAAAAAATAGACGAATATTTTCTGCCTTATTCGCTGAACAAATTTGCCAAAACGCGTAGAGGCTAGAAAAAGAGTGTGACGTCACCTACGCGCTTATTTACTGTAGTCATAGGTAACGTACTGTAGCCATAAATAAAGATGAAAGTTATGGGATGCTGAACAACCCTTTCTATTGTATTGAATTTATCCTTAGTATTGCAATAATTTAGCTTAGTCAGCAATTGTTAGTTTATAAATACAGTAACCAGCAGCTTTAGTCATTAGCTTTATCATGTCTAAACTCTTGAACCAGTAAGGTCTAGATGTTTTAAAGTTCACTCTTCCAAAATAAAATCTTTTTTTAAAACCGTTCATCTGCGTCTCAACATTTATTTGGCGCAGTCGGTAGGATTGGCAAACATATCCGACACACATCGCGGAGTAGTTCTGTCTCAACAGTTAATTGCCAATTCCGAAACAACGCAGTGGACGGTGGAAAAGGTACGATTTTGGAGCCGTT
Organism: Orchestes rusci; assembly: GCA_958502075.1. NCBI lineage: Eukaryota > Metazoa > Arthropoda > Insecta > Coleoptera > Curculionidae > Orchestes > Orchestes rusci. The sequence goes on from OY293305.1 coordinate 33,289,345, forward strand.
GGTGAAAGACACACATCGCTGAAGCCAACAACCCCTTTTTGGTCGAGGACAAACATCGCCAAAGCCAAAAACAACCCCTTTTGGTGGAAGACACACATCGCTGAAACCAAAAACAACCCCGTTGGTAGAGGACACACATCGCCGAAACCAACAACCCTAGAGTTATATTCAAAGCACATATTTACTACAGGAATGCACATCGTGATTTTATTTTTGTAAGTACATTTTGATTATTAATGTGATTTCTGCTCTTTATTGATTTTTATCTTATGTCGATATCTGATTCTGAAAGTGGAATTGAGGATATTATAAACAAATTCAATTAAACCAATTAATTTTCTAATCGAAGACAAGAAAATATTGATTCTCGAGGAAATAATCTTTCAAGAACCACAATGGAACAAGTAGTAGCACCAGAACCTGTTGTTAATTATCAATTACTGAAATTAAATGTTGATACTATTCCTGTTTTTGAGGGAAATTCTCATACATTACAGATTGTCATCACTAGTTGTACTACTTTTATAACGAATTTTCATAGAGAAGGAGATGAAATTCTCAATAATTCTATTATGCGAGCTATTATTGGAAAATTATCAGGTCGAGCCTTAAGTTTGATAGGTTCGCGAGTAAATGAACTTCTTTCATGGGAAGATGTTGAAAATGCGCTTCAATTGAGTTTTGGAGATCAAAGAAATTTAGATTGCCTAGTTCAGGATTTGATTGCATTAAGTCCTACCAAAAGTGAAACTCCTTATAATTTTGGTATGAGATGCCAAGATGCACGTTCTTTAATTTTTTCAAAACTAAACTCAGCAGGATTTACAAATGCTGAAAGAGTAATAAGATTTAGGAATTACGAAGAATTAGCTTTAAAAACATTTGTGAGAAATTTAACAGGGCAACTTCAAAATAATATTCGATTGAGAGACCCTCAAACTCTAGAAAATGCAATGGCATTAGTTATTGAGGAAGAAAATTTCATGTACAGTCAAAATCGTGGACATTCACTTAATTCACAACAATTGTAGCCTACCTTTTGATCTTCCCAGTTGGCTTCAACAAATTTGGCTGCGGCAACTCTTGTAGTCGTTGGCGATGGGTGGTAGCTCGGGTGGTAGAGTAGGGTTCCGTTTTGATTAAGATTAAGTTTGAAAAGAGGGCGCCACTTTATTTTTTATAGGTGAAAACAAAGAAACCTTGTGTAAAAAGATTCACTGTGATGTCTGGAGCGGAAGAAAACACTGCGTGTCCCAAAACACTATAACCAGCATTTATCTACATAAATATACAGTTTATCGAATAAGGTTGTGATAAGGATGGTTTTAATACCAACCCTATTGATTCGCTCACTGAACTTTGATACAGTTCAAGGGGCTAAATATTATTACAAAGTATTCTCAAAAAAAAATCTACTGATAGGTACTGTTATAAAAGAGAAAGTTATGTATTGAAAAAGGATTTACAAATCCGCAAAATAAAAAATGTGAATTAAGTTACATTTAAACCGGTTCTACAGGGAGTAAAATGTTCATGAACCTTTTAGCGTGTAGTTATACGTATGTATGTCAATGTACGGCGCAAGTATAAGTACCATTCAGTTACATAGATAAATGTTATAATCCAGTGATTATAAGTAAATATTAGGAATTAATAAATAACTAGACAATGAAAATTAATACGATGAAAGAATTTGATATTTTGGTACGAAAGAGTTATTTGAGAAATATTCATGAATTAAAATAGCAGAATGACTAAGATTTACACGTTAAATTTTATGTAGAAAATTGGTGAGTTTATATGAAGAAGAATTATTGATATTAATAAAGAACTGGCCAGTTATTGCTGCTGTTGTCTCAAGACCACCAGCCGTGGAGCGGATTCTTTTTCACTTCGGCGGTGCGGGTAACCCCAACAACTCAAAGGGCCATTCCTGTGAGAAACTTCAGCTGCATCACGACAAAGTTATAGTCTGTAGACACCATGTAGATAAGGGCTCCAATGAATACTTGGCCAATATACCATTAATATCGTAATTTTGTATCAACGGTCAGCATCAGTAAGAATGATTCGGAATGGAAGAAAACAACAAAAATAGAAAACCCTGAAACAATGTTTCATTTTCAAAATCCACCTCATGGGAGAAATAGGGTTAAGGGACTCACCTCGTTAGGTTCTTAAGAATTCAACAAATATCCATGCCATCACTGGTTAAAACGCATCCATATCTTCAGAGGAGGTTTATGGATATTTTTAGAACAGAAAGTTACGTTAAACTTTAGCGATGCATATTAATTTTTAATAAAAAGGCCGCTCAGCACGTTTTACGTGTGGCTTTCAGCACATCACGGGAACAAGTCCTCGAGCCAGGCCGAAAAGAAAATGAAATACTCCCATCGATCATCAATCAAGAGTGTCAGATGGACATTGACAAATGTCACGTATAAAGCGATCAATCAACTGGACAGAACCAACTGACCCCAGAAGATTACACCTTATTACCGTAATGCAGACCGAAAATGGGAAACATTGCAACATTGCCGGAAACTGACAGCTGTGATATATGAAGGTCAAAGTAATTTGTTGATAAATATTGGAGAAACCGATTTAGAAGATTAATAATTAGTGAGTACCATTCAAAAGGAAAATGTGAATGCTACATTCACCCCCTTCCTCAAAAGAAATTGTACCAACAGGACAATTTATGTTCGACATGGACTAAAACTACCAAAAAAAAAAATACCAAAGAAAAAAGAGTATTGGATCACATTATACCTAGGACTACAAAATAATGTTGATCAGAATTAACCTAGTCTTAAGACCGAATTCAACTATAACTTCTTTCTATACCATCCATGATAACTACGTGTATCACCCGTCCTGGAAGGAGTCACAATCGGTATGTCAAAATCAGGGTAAAGAGAAAATCCGGTAAGTCAAAATAGAGAAAGTCAAGGTAGGGGATAGGACAGAGAAAAGTTGAAAATACCTACAGCTAAACTTGGAGTAACTAAACCTAAACTAAAAGCTAAAGAGATTCTTGTGTGTCAGCAAATCCAAATGAATGGGAAACACAAGAGCACACGAAGTGTGAAAAGTTATCAATGTGTCATCAAATCCAAATTAATGAAAGACACCTGATAGGGGAAACAGAAACCTATTGAAAGCGTGGAGAGCATGAATAATTCCAAAAACTGACAAAAAAAATTCGAATTAACGAGGTCAAGGAATTACTTATCCGCTCAAAGTCCGCATTAAAGTCGAAATAAATCGAGACAATGCTTTCAAAAGACTGCAGTAAATTGGGGGCAAGTACTATTCAACCGAATAGTTTTCAGTTTTATCCTAAATGGATAAAAAAAAATTCAAAATTGAATTAAATAAAAACAATGATAATGGGCATAATTACCAAAGGGGTAAAGAAAAAAGGTAACATGGAAAATGAGCATGAAAAAAGATAAAAAAAAACATAGGCTGAATAAACATTATTCAAAGTCATTCCTCCGCGGAATCTGACTCTTCAGAAGAAAAATCAGCAAAGGGCTTCAGATCCTTTATATGTCACTTACCACAACTAGATCCATTCTCAAGGATCAGATCATACACTACGTTTGACAACTTTTTACGAATGACACAATGTATATACTTAGGTACTAGTTTTGACGCAAACTTATTTGCGGCATTGGATAAGACCTTGTTTCTTCTCCAAACATGATCGTCAATATTAAAAGAAACATCTCTCTTACGGAGATTATAAGCCTTAGAATTTCTTTCATGGGCAGAATGAAGTCTTTTCTTAACATCAACAAAAATGTCTCTTAAACCGACAAGATTCTCAGCGTAAGTATTACGATCACCAGGACAGAGGGCCGTATCACTATGAATGTCTGAATTCAAATCTCTATGAAATTTTCCTGACAATGGAATATGTCTACCAAATACAAGGAACGAAGGGGTAAAACCAGTGACTTCATGTTTGGAAGTATTAATAGCCAATTGAATATGAGAGAGGTGTTGATCCCATTTTTCGTGAGAATCGATGTAACTACGAATCACGGTGCCAATAGTACGATTATTTCTCTCAACAAAATTACATTGGGGTGAGTAATGAGGGTTGTAACGAATAATAAATTCGTAACGTTTAGCGAGTTCTCGAAAAGATTTTGAGGTGAATTGGCTTCCATTATCACAAACTAAAAGCGAGGGTAGACCATGAATAGAGAAAACTGTATCCTCTAGAATTTGTTCAAGAAAATGTGTCTTGGAACTTCGTAACGGAAAAATCATAGTGTATTTTGAAAACCAACATGAGACGACAAAAATCCATTTATTACCCTTTTTTGACCTAGGAAAAGGACCTACTAAATCAACAGCTATGACTTGAAATGGATACGTGACATTTTTCTCTTTTCCCATTAAACCCATAGGAGTATTATTCGAAGCTTTTTGCGAACCGCAAACAAGACAACGTTTCACAAATTTCAAGACATCCTGGCGCATTTTTGGCCAATAATAACGTTCCTGAAGACGATTCAAGGTTTTAAAGTATCCAAAACGACCACAATTGGGGGGACTATGAAGAGAATCAATAATTTCCTTTCTTTGAGGATTAGGGACAAAAAGTTTCCATTCGGGGAGATTAATTTTCATGGGCAGACGGTTTGGAATAAATTTATAGACGAACTCATTCTCTACTTTCCATTGGGGAAAAGATTCAGGGTTATTAAGAATTTTGTTTCGGAAATTATTGAAATAAGGATCAATGCGATCAACGTCAACTTCACCTACTACAACTTCGTCTGAGATAGAATCGGAATCGAGAATACTGTCATCACTAATGACAAGGGAACGGGACAAAGCGTCGGGAACCACATTTTGAGAACCTTTTCGGTGAACTAAATCGAAAGTATGCTGACGCATTCGCATAGACCATTTAATTAATTAATTAAATTTAATTTAATTTACCACTGGGATTTTTAAGAGAACTTAACCATAACAGGCTATAATGATCGGTGATAACTGTAAATTCAACTCCCTCAATATATGGACGAAATTTTTCAATGTTGAATAAGACTCCTAGACATTCACGTTCGACGACGGAATAATTTCTTTCGGCTTTTGAAAGAGAACGACTTGCATAAGCAATAACCTTTTCTTCATTGTCAATAATTTGAGTCAGAACACCACCCAATCCAGTGTCGCTGGCATCACTTTGAATACAAAAACGTTTTGAAAAATCGGGTTGGGAAAGAATAGGGGATGATACGAGAAGTTGTTTGATTTTGATGAATGAAGACTCGGCCGAATCGGACCACTTGATTGATTGACCTTTCTTTTTACCTTTGAGGAGATCATTGATTGGAGACATAAGAGTAGAAAAATCTTTTATGAAGCGACGATACCAGGAGCAAAGTCCAACAAAACGTTTTATTTCAGTGGTATTTTTAGGACGAGGATAGTTTACCATTGCAGAAACTTTTTCAGGGTCAGTTCTCAAAGAATTCGAACCCACGATATACCCAAGGAATTTCAAGGAAGTTTTGAAAAAATCACATTTTTCCAAATTCACGGTTAGGCCGGCCTCTTTAAGTTTATTTTTAACTTCGTACAAAAGATTTACATGAGAAGAAAAATCAGGGAAAACTATTAAAATATCATCCAGGTAAGTAAAGACATGTGGTTCATAACGGGGACCAAAAATTGCATCAACGAGACGTTGTTGGGTTTGAGCTGCATTTCGAAGACCAAAAGGCATGGTTACAAATTGAAATAAACCTCGACCAACCACTGCAAAAGCTGTTTTTTCTTTGGAAGACTCATCCAGGGGAATTTGCCAAAAAGCCTTTCTCAAATCTATAGAGGAAATAGATTTAGCATCACGCAAAGAAGTAAGGATCCGTTCAATATTGGGCAAAGGATAACTGTCGGGTTTTGTAACTTCGTTAAGAGGACGACCATCAAAGCAGAAACGCATTTCTCCATTAGATTTTTTAACTAGGAGCACGGGTAAACACCAAGGACTTTTAGAAGGTTCAACTACCCCTAACTTCAACATTTCATCAAGTTCCCTATTTAAAATATTTGACATATAGGGAGACATAACGAATGGTCTTCTCTTGAAAGGAACGGCGTCACCGGTTTGAATGCTACAGATTATCTTATCAGTTTTTCCCAATTTATCCTTGCCGGAAATTTCACAAAAAGAAGAGATTAATTTATCGGCTTGCATACGCTGATCAAGAGAGAGGTCATCTAAAGAAAATAAGTCGTAACGAGAAGTCGCAAAATTCGAAGAAAAACCTTCCAAAACATCAATTTGACAATTATCATTCTGAATATTCCAACAATTGTCCTTGAAATTTACCACGATATCGAACTCTCTGGCAAAGTCACACCCAAAAATAAAGGCTTGAGATAATGAAGGAACTACTAAAGCACTGATAATCCTACAGGAACCTTTAACGAAAATAGGCAAATCAACTCTATCCTCGACGGTTTGTTTCTTTCCATCAGCAGTACAAATGTTATCAACAGGAGATTTATTAATTTGAAGACCCCATCTTTCTAAAACAGGCAACCCTTTGGCTCCTACCACTGACGATGTGGCACCAGAGTCCAATAAAACGGTAATTTCAACGTCAAATAATTTGACAACAATATAGGGTCGATTATCGAGGGGTTTATCAATAAAAAGAGGTGAAAGTTGATTAGAGAAATTTGAGGGGGAATTTAAAAATTGAGCAACCTTGACTAGCCAACGACTCCAGTCGTCTTCATCAAAATGGGTTTTAACCGGGGTTTTAACAGAAATCATTGAAACTTTTTTCGAGGCTGAAACTAATGGATCAGTGAAAATGCCTCTTGGAGACACCAATCTTACTCGTTGTTTGAACATCTTTTACAATCCTTGGATTTAACATCGGGCTCACCACACTTGTAGCAGAAAATATTCCTGAAAGCTTTACAATCGAAATAAGTATGGTTGGGTAATTGACAATTCCAGCAGGTTACAACTATTGAAAGGAACCTTGGAGCTACTAGGTTGATTGGAAACTTCACTTACTGAATCTTGATTTGAATGTTTACGAAAATTATTATTGGAACGACGAGATGAATAATTATTACCTGATGAATAGTTTCTAGAAGAGAAAGAAGGTCGATCTGAAGATGTGTTACGAGGACTGTGCACCTCCGCGACAGTGTCTCTGACTCTATTTTTATTTTTTAAATAATCAGACTCCTCCAATTTTCTACAAAGCTCTGAAAGCTGGGTGACTGAAGTAATCTCTATCAAAGCCAACCTGTCAATAAAATCGGGAAGAAGATTATTACGAATGAATTTAATTCTGGTGAACTCAGCTGGTGTACGGGAAAGTCTATTAAAAAGAGAATCAAGGTGGGCAATAAAAACAATGGTAGATTCGTTCCTTCTCTGCTTACGTTTCTTGATTTGGTCCCAAACTTCATCGTCAATATCATCATGCAAAAAATCCTTCTTCAAGCGAAGAACCAAAGAGGGCCAATCATCAATGGAAGATTTGATACCGCGAAACCAAATGCAAGCGTCACCAGTAAAGAATTCGACAGCAGATTGGAATAAATCAGGGTCTGAAACACCACGAGCCTGAGCCAACTCAGTTACTCGTTCTAGAAAAGAATAAAGTTTTTTCGGGTCACCATTAAATTTCACTTGCCATTCACTTAATGGAATATTGCGACTTGCGCAGTGGACTATTGGGGCAGCGACATTTATGACAGGGTTGGTATTGACGGGGAGAGTTTCTACTTCAGAATTTGTAGTGAGTTTATCACTAAGATCAGCATCCAATTTAATACAAGTGGCAGTAGTTTCTTGAATATAAGTGTGGATTTCATCACGGTTATCTTCAGGAATGGGAATTCGCCTTGCTCTACCAAAAACATGGGATAATCGGGACTGCATACGCAAATATACTGAATCAGTGGGGGAACCTTCAAAATCTTCAATGATTTTCTCAATGGACTCAAGACTTTTCTTAATTTCTGAACGATCTTCCAGAAAATGTAGATTAGCTTCACCAGCCACTATAGAAGATCCAGGAAGAGATTGTTGTTCCTTCCTAAGAACTTTTCCCAAAATTTTTCTTTTATCAGCAACATTCCTAGCAGTAGCAAGTAGACGAATCCTCAGTTCGTAATCAAGTTCATGTTCCAACAAATGATTAGGCAAAAAATTGTAAGAATCCATTTTGAATAAAGAAGAAAAATTATTAGAAATAAGAAAACCACTAGAATGTCAGGGTTGTCAAGGTTATCAAGGTAATTAGGGTAATCAAGGTTATAAAATGAGAAAGCTAAAGAGAAGAAATAATGCTATTAAATCAATAAACAAATGTCAATTTACCTCCAGGTAAATTAAACTATAATATACCTACATACATTGTATCAAATTTCGCAAAGTGTCAAACGCAGCCTAAATGAAAGAAGAAAAAAATAATCACGTGCTGAGCGATACGTAATAAGAAATTTAGACGCAAATAAAAAATGAAGAGATATTTATCTCTAAAAACAGGGGCAACGCTAACGAGGGTTTTCTTACTGACTAAAAACGTAGAAAGGAATTTTAAATGGTAATGAAAATTAAACAAATGCTAATCAGTGTATTTTCAACCTTCCAGCATCAACAGTGAATTTTCAAGTTTATTTTTGAATCTAGAAAAAAAAAATCAAAACGAACCAGGCCCCACGTCTTCGGGCGTCATTTCTTTATTGTAGCCTACCTTTTGATCTTCCCAGTTGGCTTCAACAAATTTGGCTGCGGCAGCTCTTGTAGTCGTTGGCGATGGGTGGTAGAGTAGGGTTTCGTTTTGATTAGGATTAAGTTTGAAAAGAGGGCGCCACTTTATTTTTTATAGGTGAAAACAAAGAAACCTTGTGTAAAAGATTCACTGTGATGTCTGGAGTGGAAGAAAACACTGCGTGTCCCAAAACACTATAACCAGCATTTATTTACATAAATATACAGTTTGTCGAATAAGGTTGTAATAAGGATGGTTTTAATACCAACCCCATTGATTCACTCACTGAACTTTGATACAGTTCAAGGGGCTAAATATTATTACAAAGTATTCTCAAAAAAAAATCTACTGATAGGTACTGTTATAAAAGAGAAAGTTATGTATTGAAAAAGGATTTACAAATCCGCAAAATAAAAAATGTGAATTAAGTTACATTTAAACCGGTTCTACAGGGAGTAAAATGTTCATGAACCTTTTAGCGTGTAGTTATACGTATGTATGTCAATGTACGGCGCAAGTATAAGTACCATTCAGTTACATAGATAAATGTTATAATCCAGTGATTATAAGTAAATATTAGGAATTAATAAATAACTAGATAATGAAAATTAATACGACGAAAGAATTTGATATTTTGGTACGAAAGAGTTATTTGAGAAATATTCATGAATTAAAATAGCAGAATAGATTTACACGTTAAATTTTATGTAGAAAATTGGTGAGTTTATATGAAGAAGAATTATTGATATTAATAAAGAACTGCCCTGTTATTGCTGCTGTTGTCTCAAGACCATCAGCCGTGGAGCGGATTCTTTTTCACTTCGGCGGTGCGGGTAACCCCAACAACTCAAAGGGCCATTTCTGTGAGAAACTTCAGCTGCATCACGACAAAGTGATAGTCTGTAGACACCATGTAGATAAGGGCTCCAATGAATACTTGGCCAATATACCATTAATATCGTAATTTTGTATCAACGGTCAGCATCAGTAAGAATGATTCGGAATGGAAGAAAACAACAAAAATAGAAAACCCTGAAACAATGTTTCATTTTCAAAATCCACCTCATGGGGGAAATAGGGTTAAGGGACTCACCTCGTTAGGTTCTTAAGAATTCAACAAATATCCATGCCATCACTGGTTAAAACGCATCCATATCTTCAGAGGAGGTTTATGGATATTTTTAGAACAGAAAGTTACGTTAAACTTTAGCGATGCATATTAATTTTTAATAAAAAGGCCGCTCAGCACATTCTACGTGTGGCTTTCAGCACATCACGGGAACAAGTCCTCGAGCCAGGCCGAAAAGAAAATGAAATACTCCCATCGATCATCAATCAAGAGTGTCAGATTGACATTGACAAATGTCACGTATAAAGCGATCAATCAACATATACGTATTATTAAAATATACCTCGGGTTCCCTATTTGATCAATGAGCGGCAAGTGAAGCCGATTTTCAGCCGATGAGAAAGACAGGAATAATCAAGCCTATACCAATGCCTCATAAGTGTATTTCATGTGTATCTGGAAAAGACTGCGATTGTGCTGAAAGCTGTTTCCTATAGGTTACTCGTGATTTTGGGCCTATCTCATGCTGCCGCTTTGGTGCCGATACTCCCGTTTTTCACGGTAGATCTACCATTAACACATATTTTTTTGGTAGTTAAGCGTTTTCCTTGTGAGATATTGAACTGCCAAATTTATGATAAAGTGAAATAGAATGTTGCTGTACGCGGAAACGTTCTTCTGAAATCGTAATTTTGATGGCTTTTTGAATTACAAACTTAACGTTAAGGCGATCTGAAGTCTAGGCGGTTTTAAATCTGGCAGCGCTGTTGCACAGTCTCTGTTCTATGTTCAAATGATCGATAACAGCTGATGACCGTACCTTTCTATTGGTTGTTTTCCAAATTCGGACCAAAAATTTACCCGCCTACCGACTAATCCTGAAATTTTATATTGGGGCATGTGAATTGATATGTGAGTACACATGAAACATACTTATGGGAAAATAATATTTCTGTCTTTTCCGATTTGGAAGAATTTGGCTTCACCTTGGGAGGACTACGGTGGGTATATTTCAATAATAAGTATATGTCAATCAACTGGACAGAACCAACTGACCCCAGAAGATTACACCTTATTACCGTAATGCAGACCGAAAATGGGAAACATTGCAACATTGCCGGAAATTAACAGCTGTGATATAATATGAAGGTTAAAGTAATTTGTTGATAAATATTGGAGAAACCGATTTAGAAGATTAATAATTATTGAGTACCATTCAAAAGGAAAATGTAAATGCTACACAATTTAAACCAAATCCACGAATAACCCCTCTTAATCAACAACAAAATGTAAGACCAATTAATTACCAAAATAACATGAATAACACAAATTTCCAAAGACAAGGTTTTAATCCGAATTTTCAACGAAACTTCAATCATAATTTTCAAAGACCACAAATGAATAATAATTTTCAAAGACAAAGTTTCAACCCCAATTTTCACAGACCAAACTTCAATAATAATTTTCAAAGACCACAAATGAATAATAATTTTCAAAGACAAAATTTTGGATTTAATAGAAATCAATTTCAACCAAGTTATTCGCAACAGAGGAATTTTCAGAAACCAATTTTTAAGCCAACATCTCAAAATATGAGACACAATCAATTTAATTCTAATCAGCCGGAACCAATGGACACATCATCTTTTTCAAGTTTTGTGAAAAGAAATAAACCCTTAAATTTGGCGGAAATTAATTATCAAGAAAATGCGTCATTAGCAGATAACCCTGAGGTCAACTCTTATGACTCATTCATAGGAAACGGTAATGCTGACTCACAAAATGAAAACAGAAACCATTGTTCTGACAATGAACCATTGTCCCATGTAGATAACATTCATCCATATAATATGCATGATGGAAAGTTTACCTTGGACAGTTTTCAGAACGACAAAACTTAATACATTTAAATGATATTTCATCAACTTTACCACATCTAATAATAACCCAACTCAACGCTAAGTTTTTGATTGATACTGGAAGTACAAAATAAAACAAAATAAAATTTGAATGACAATTATTCTATTGAAATACCCCCGAGAACAAATATGATCGTAAGACTACCAGTAAATTTGGAAAATGGTTTTCTTTGACTATTTAAAATTTGGGAATTTAGTAGAAACTCCTCAAGCTGTTGTCAAAGTTGAAAATAATTTCGCATTTACTTCAATTTCTAACGGACGTGATGAATCAATCAGACTTCGAATTCATAAACCCTTTGAAGTTGAAAGTTTAAATATCAATGAAGTAAACTTTGTAGAAAAAAACAATTTTCCACAAACACCTGAATTTGACAAAAATAAAGATAATATTTTGAAATCTAATTTGAAAAATCTAAGATTAGAACATTGCAATCTCGAAGAAAGAAAAGCTATAAGAGACCTTTGTTTTGAATTTAGAGATATTTTTTATTGTGACCAATTACCCTTGACTTTTACTAATCAAATACAACACCCTATCAATTTAAGTGATGAAACAGCAATTTTCACTAAGAGTTATCGATACCCAGAAATTCATAAAAAAGAAGTTAAAGATCAAATTCAAAAAATGCTAGAACAAGGAATTATTCAAAATTCAATTTCTCCTTGGTCAAGTCCTATTTGGATTGTTCCCAAAAAGCTAGATGCTTCAGGAAAAAGAAAATGGCGTCTTGTAATTGATTATCGTAAACTAAATGAAAAAACAATTAATGATAAATACCCCCTTCCAAATATAAGTGACATTTTAGATAAATTAGGTCGATGCCAATATTTTACAACATTGGATTTAGCAAGCGGTTTTCATCAGATTGAAATGAAACCTTCCGATATACAAAAAACAGCATTTTCAACAGAAAACGGATATTACGAATTTAAAAGAATGCCTTTTGGATTAAAAAACGCACCATCAACTTTCCAACGAGTGATGGATAATATTCTAAGAGGTTTACAAAATGAAGAATGTTTAGTTTATCTTGACGAAATTGTTATTTTTAGTACGTCCCTTTCCGAACACATGGACAGATTGAAAAAGGTTTTCAATCGTTTAAGACAAGCAAATTTTAAAATTCAATTGGACAAATCGGAATTTTTAAGAAAAGAAGTTAATTATTCAGGTCATGTTATTACGCCAAATGGAGTTAAGCCTTCAGGTCATGTTATTATTCAGGTCATGTTATTACGCCAAATGGAGTTAAGCCTAATCCAGATAAAATTAGTGCTATTAAAAAATTTCCAATTCCAAAAACTCAAAAAGAAATCAAAAGTTTCCTTGGATTGGTACGCTATTATAGGAAATTCATAAAGATTTTGCCAAAGTCACCAAGCCAATGACTCAATGTTTAAAGAAAAATAATAAAGTAATTCATGATCAGAAATTCGTAACATCTTTTGAAACTTGTAAAAATTTACTTTGCAACTCCCCAATTTTACAGTACCCCGATTTTTCAAAGTCATTTATTTTAACAACAGATGCATCAAACGTCGCCTTAGGTGCAGTCTTATCACAAGGTCAAGTCAGTTCAGAAAAACCGATTGCGTTTGCATCTCAAACTTTGAATGAAAGTGAATCTAAATATAGTACTATCGAAAAGGAATTGCTAGCCATTGTATGGGCATGCAAATATTTTAGACCGTATTTGTTTGGTAGAAAATTCACAATTTACACTGACCATAGACCTCAAGTTTGGCTTTTTAATCTCCGTGAGCCTAATAGTAAACTCGTAAGGTGGAGATTAAAACTAGAAGAATTTGATTATGATATTGTATATAAAAAAGGAAAATTGAATGTTAACGCCGATTGTTTATCTCGAATTCAAATTAATCCTCTTGATACTGAATCAATGATTAATAATCCTGGTTATCCAGAAGACCAATTTGACTTACTCGACTATCTTAAAAATATCACTGAAAGTTTTGAAACTTCTAAGTCTAGCGAACTAAATAAACCATCTTCTAGTAAACATCAAATTGAAGATCCAAAAAAAATAACAATCTTATCAGACGTTCAAATCAAACCACCCTTTCAAATTCAACAAGAAGACTCAAATTCTCAAATACAATACTCAGACTCAAATACACAACATTCTACATTCAATGAAACAACTAACACCGGAATAAAAATTTCAGACGAAATGATTAATAAACAAGAAAATTATTCACATCATAAAATAATCAGAGTAAATATTCCAAAAAGTGAAAATGAAAATTTAATACTTGAATTTCTCAGAGATTACACAATCACTGGAAAAGTCTATTGCATCTATTTTCATACTTTTGAATTATATACTCAGTTCAACGACGTCTACTTGCGACATTTCTCAGAAAAAGGTCCTAAACTAATTAGATGCACAAAAATGGTAAATTGATTCAGAAGAACAAATAATTTTGACTAAAAACCATCATGAAGGCAAAAATAATCACAGAGGTATCAATGAAACTCTTGAATATCTCAAAAGAAACTATTATTGGATAGGAATGAAAAATACATACACCCCTATTATGCTGACTGAAACACCCTTGAAACCTTTTCAAATAGTTCACATTGATGTTTTCTATTACGACAATCGTAGTTATCTAACTTTTGTCGATGCCTTTACAAAATTTGGACAAGCCATCGAAATACCTGGTAAGAACGCAATCAGTATTTCAAATGCATTAATTAAGTATTTTAGTTTTTGTGGTATTTCCGAAAAATTAGTTATTGATAATGGAACCAAATTTAATAATGAAACAGTGAAGGAAATTCTAAATTTACATAGGATAAAAATTCACTTCACAACCCCACAACATAATGAATCAAACAGTATAGTTGAACGTTTTCATTCCACTCTCATTGAACATTTGAGACTCTTCAAAGCATGTTTTCCTAATGAAGAAAGATCAATAGAATATGCAATTATTGCCTATAACAACTCCATCCACAGTTCAACAAAATACACCCCTTTCGAAGTAACCCATGGACATACTAATTCACGTGACCCAAATGACATTTTTGCTTTAAAGGAATTTTTCACAGACTACGCGGAAAATCATAAAAATAAGTTACAACGCGTCTATCAAAAAGTCAAAGAAAATCTTGAAAATCAAAAACAAAAACTTATTTTAAAACGTAACATCCACGGTAAATAAATTAAAGATTTTCATATGGGCCAGATAGTTTTTAAACAAAACCCTTCTATAAGAAGCAAGAAGAACAATACATTTCTTGGTCCTTATGTTATCACTGAAATTCTAGAAAGAAATCGTGTTGAAATTTCCCATAAAAACAACGAAAACAAAAAGGAAATTGTTCATATTAAAGAATTACGGAAACCTCCTCTTGTTTCAGATTCTTCGTCGGAACACTCGGAGAATTAACAAGTCCTAAATTCAACGACCTCAAAAACAATCCAGGTCTACTTCCTTTAAAAATTGGCAATGCACAAAACACGGTTTGTTCATGGTCGTTCATCCAAATTTTTGACATTCAACCCCTAACAAGACAATTTAGAAATATCCAAACTCAATTTAGACGAATTAAAAATGCTCTAGTCAAAAATCAAATATCACTTTTTAAAGAGTCGATTGAAATATTTCAAAGTAACATCGGAAATCTATCGAGAAATGAAATTCAATTGAAAGTCCGCATCGATAAAATTGAGGATACACTTCACAAAATGTGACAAACCTATCAACTTATTACTTTTTTGATGTCGAGATGATAGTCTCCCAAATGGTAGCGGAATTTCAAATACTCTATGACATTTTCGAGAAAGTTGAAATAGCCATCACGTTTGCAAAGTTAAATACTTTTCATAACTCAATGATCAAACCTGATGAGCTACTAAACGAAATCAAGACAATTTCAAAGTACATAGGGCCAAATAAAATACCTTTTGATCCAAAACCAGAAAACATTTTACTTTTTGAAAAAATAATGTCAATTAAAAGTTACAGCAAGGAATCCAAAATTGTTCTAATCATTGAAGTTCCAATTGTTGAAAATGAAAATTATTATTATTTTCATTTGTATCCATTGCCAGTTCAAAAAAATGATTCATTTGAAATGATCATCCCTCAAGCAAAATTTCTAATTTTAAATGAGCAGAATCACATTTTCATTAATAGTCCGTGTAAAGAGATCATTCCTGAAGAATTTATTTGCCACGAATTAACTCCTGAGAAAACTCCTGAGGATCCACCATGTGAACTACAGTTATTGAAGTATTCAAAACAAGTTACAAACTGTCATGTAACAGCAGTCCAAATTCAACGCCTGAAAGTGCAGAAAATTGAAGAAAACAAGTGGATCATCATCAGTCCTTCAACAACGGTTGCAACCCAGAAATGCGGCAAGAACTTCAAAAATGTGCCTCTTCAGGAAACCTACTTACTAGAAATGGACAATAAATGTGAAGTGCGGTTAAAAAATTTCATCATTCAAACCTTTCGAAATTCAAAAACGGAGTTCAAAAATATTGAACTTCCAAAAATTAACTTCGAAAATTTTACCAGTGCTGTAACTACGTCAAAACCTCTGAAATTGGACAACATCAACTTAAGTGAAATTAGTGCGATAGAAAGTGCCTTAAACGACAATATTCGAAAATCAGACACTATCGAACCGGACTCTTTCACTTTTGAAACTATTAATGGCTGGACTCTTGTATTGTACCTTATTATTAGAATTATGGTTTTTGTACTTGGGTTTAAGATTTACAGAAAAAACCTGAAGTTCACGAAAACCTTCCAAAGGACAATCAAACAACCCGATTGTGACATCAGCAGTCTACACTCACTTGAAGCCACGGTACCAAAAAATTCTGTGCCAAACCCCAGAATTTTCCACTAAGGGCGGAGGAGTTATGGGATGCTGAACAACCCTTTCTATTGTATTGAATTTATCCTTAGTATTGCAATAATTTAGCTTAGTCAGCAATTGTTAGTTTATAAATACAGTAACCAGCTTTAGTCATTAGCTTTATCATGTCTAAACTCTTGAACCAGTAAGGTCTAGATGTTTTAAAGGTCACTTTTCCAAAATAAAATCTTTTTTAATAACCGTTCATCAGCGTCTCAACATTTATTTTGAATAAAATATGACTGGTGTTATACAACACGGCTCGGCATTAAAAATTATATTATGGTGGCAAGAAAGTGGAGTTTTGTGCCTGAGTGCACAAACCGACAAGTATAGAACGCTAACTAATTCTTGTGAGTAACCAATGCAGACAGCAAAAAGAAAATTATGGTTTGCGGCAGTGAGACGGAATTTTAAGAACTTGAGAGCCAAAAAAAAACACTTTGTCAACAACTACCTACACATTATCAAAAACTATGTCACGTCTACCTTCGGCAAATTATGTGAATCTTCTTTCTGGAAACCGTCCTTCATATTTTCCTGATAATTAATGGCAATGCTCTATGCTGTCGAACTCAAAACACATGCAAACTTTAATATTGTTTTGACGTCTAACGTCACAATAATTGAATATAAGTACGTTCCGTCTTTCTAGCAAGTATATGACGTCACAGTGCGTTTTGTTCGCTTAACCAACGGGTGCTGTTGTATCTATGATTGATTTTTTTGCAAGCACACTTCGAATATAAGGTTTTTTCGTCGAACAGTCACAAACTATCACAAACCGTCAGACGCTTGCGCATTTAACTAAAAGCGCTCGTAGACACGATTTGGCAATTGGTGATTTAAAAATACTTTGTTCGCAGAAGCAAATTTGCGGTTGATTGATTGTCAACGATCAGAAAAATTCGCTGGACGGGAAGAAATTTCCAGTTGGGAACATGCGCATTAGGGATTTGGTGGAAGTTGAAAGCTTGAAAGTGATGGCAGAGATATCGAAACATTTGTTTTTGTTTTGATATGATTATTATTGAAAGTTGCGAGCCAGAGTTTTTTGTGCTTTTATATTGGATTAATATTGGCGAATTTTTTGATCAAGGTACGTACAATCATGTAAATTGAAATGAAATAGTACCTATCCATTCATTGTTGCTATATGTTTGTATCGTTTGTAATATTCTTGGACTGCCAAGTTTTTTGGTATTTTAATAAAAGATACATACTTTTATTGCAAGATTACTACTTACTCATTTTTTTTCAGATGTTGGATTACCAGAATAAATTGAGCTCTCCATCAAGTGATGAAGATATTCTGGTTTATTTAGCTGAAAAGTCCAAGCAGAAAAACGAGAATTATCTTCAATCAATTGTTCCGAATTATAGTGATCCAGAGTTCATGGAACATTTTAGAGTGAGTCGAAATGTTTCTAACACCATAATAGAAAGATTCAATCAATCGGAATATTACCTCCATCAGGCTGGTGCATTTGGAAAACTAAGTGCATCAGACTATGTACTGTTTTCTCTTTGGTTTGCCTCTCACGAAGCAGCATCCTATAGGGATGTTGCAGACCGTTTCGGAATAATCATAAAGTCTTCAAGAAAGTTTGTTGAAAGGCTCACCTATTTCTTGAGCAACATATGTCGCCAGAGATAATAACTTGGCCGACACCTGCTGAGCAAATAAATATTATGGAGCAGTTTTCCGAAAACGGATTCACTGGAGTCATCGGAGTCATTGATGGAAGTCACGTTAAAATTGACAAGCCTACTGAAGATCCTGATTCATATACAGGGTGTTTCCTAAAGATTGGTAAAAAATTCCTAGTGTGATTCCTGGGGTATTTTCATGAAAAAAAGTTCCTATAAACATTTGCCGAAAAATGCTTCCTAAGGGAGCTACGCCCCTTTAAATAGGGCACCCCGAAGACGGTTTTTCCTCAATATTTCCGAAACCTTACATACAAAAATCATGAAATTTGGTACATCATACAAACTTTTAATGCTGAATGAGAATTTGAGCTGAGAATTTCAAAATTTTAATCAGGGGCGTACCATACTGGCGGGGTTAAAAAATTGGATTCTTTTAACCTTTAACCCCGCCAGTATGGTACGCCCCTGATTAAAATTTTGAAATTCTGAGCTCAAGTTCTCATTCAGCATTAAAAGTTTGTATGAAGTACCAAATTTCATGATTTTTGTATGTAAGGTTTCGGAAATATTGAGGAAAAACCGTCTTCGGGGTGCCCTATTTAAAGGGGCGTAGCTCCCTTAGGAAGCATTTTTCGGCAAATGTTTATAGGAACTTTTTTTCATGAAAATACCCCAGGAATCACACAACGAATTTTTTACCAATCTTTAGGAAACACCCTGTATAAATAGAAAAGGCTATTATTCCATGCAGGTAGATAATATGGGTATAATATTGCTGTCAGTTTTATAAAACAATATTTTTCCAGTTTCAAGTAGTATGCGATAAAAGTCATAGAATAAGAGATGTGATGACTGGATTTCCTGGATCAGTACACGATAGTCGAGTGTTTAGAGCATCTCCATTGTCACAGCAGCTTGAAAATAAATGTGGCAACAATTACCTTTTAGGTGATAGTGCCTACGACATTTATCAACCCCTTACAAGGATCGGGGAAATCTAACAAGAAGGCAGCGAAATTATAATTCAAAATTAGCCAAAACAAGATAAGTAGTGGAACACTGCTTAGGAATATCAAAACAAAGATTTCGTCAATTATATCACTTGAAATTGAGATCTGAGTATGATATTGCCAATTTCATCAGAGCATGTTGTGTTTTACATAATTTGGCCTTAGGTGATGGTTTTCCAGAACCACTTGAAGTTAATGATTTAGGTATGCATGTTTCTGTACACCAGCTTCTTACCAGCGTGAGAAGTCGTATTATTTGTTACAGATAATGTTGAAGCCGATCATTATTATCCCCAACCAATGGATTTAGGGGATGAAAGAGTTGAAGTTGAATTTAGAAACGATATTGCGAGTATTTTACCATTAAAGGAACAACAATAAACATCATTATATTATTATAAAATAACCATATCAAATATTATCAATAAACATGAAATAGGTATTATAAATATAACTTTTCTAAATTTACTCTTTTATCACATCAACAAAAATCACAAGAAAACAAAGGAACGGATATTTACGTAGGTAAGACAGGGAAACAAATATACTTAAATAACATACATGACGTAATGAATTTGTTCCTTAAAATTACGATCTCAAGTATTGGTTTTGAACTATTTCTAATAACAAATTATTTGTTTCTCTTTGGAGATCAGTGTTTTCCTGCAAAATGCAATTCTTTTTTTCCATGGCTTCTTGTTTTCTTAATTTTAGTTGATGAAATAATTTTTCATATTTCTCCTTTTCAAACAACATTTTTTCTTTAAATCTTTCATTTTTATCTTGTCTTATTTGTTGTAAAGTATCTGATTTGGTTATTTTTAACACCTTTTTTTTGTCTTGAGGAACCAATTTTCGCTTCATACCAGAACCAGAAGGACGTTCATTCTCGACACTTGTAGGTTTAGCCGATTCAGAGACTTCAGTATTTTCTTCCACATTAACTTTCTTGGGAAGTGTAGATGTTGTTTCACTCGACAAAAGCACTGTGGGTTTTATATTTTTCTTTTTGTCCAGTATCTCGACCATTTTCTCAGCAAATTCAAATTGCTCTCTTCCCGCGCCAGTCTGATTTTTGTTGTCCACATATTTTTGTAGTTTCTTTCCAACACTCGCCATCTGTTTTCACAGTTGGCAGAAGAAAACTTGATTTTTCTTGTTTTGTTGAATTCCATGGAAATTACCTCCCACATTTTCTTTAAATTACGGATGTTAACGGTACCTACTTTCGAACGATACTTCTTATATAGATCTAATAACAGTAGGGTATTTGTGTTCGTCCAGACAAAGCTGCCAATAAATCCATTGCTGCTTAGTTCATTTTCCTTCTGACTCTCAGGACTATTCACATGAAAGATTATGAATTCGTCTAGCTCGTCTATCTGCTCAGCTCGCCTGAATTATAAAATTGGTAATAAGTGCAAATTCAGATTTGAAATGTACAAATATACCGTCAATGTCCGTGGATTCCATTTTCTATTCTATTGACTAACTTTAACAATTAATTAACTCAACCTATCAAGTTTGTTTTTGTTATCACAGAGTTACAAACATAAACATCCACTATAAACAAAACGACCGGCCGGTCAAAGTTAGGTTAGGTTTATAATCAGAAAAAATTCGACCCGTTCGTAGAACGAAAATTGCCAACCGGTCTACAACATTGATTTAAATAACTATGGATAAGCAATAGCCGTCTCTCGAGCTATACAGAAGTGGCAGCCTATGGGTAAAAAAACGGGTTTCAGCGCACGTAAAAATCGACGCCAACAAGAAAAATGTAAATAAAGATGTTCCGTTTTCGAATTGCGCACTGGAACACTAGGTGCGTTTTATAGCATCGCATCGGGTGTGAGGATAAGCTGACACCGAACAGAACCGGACTTTGCAAAACAAGTAAATCATTTGTCATCTGTTACAGTGTTACCGATTGGGGCGGAATTTCGCTATTATTTGTAGGGGATTTTTCGCTGATAGCTCAAAATAGATCAATATATAGCGGAATTCCCAAAAGTTACGATTTGTTATCAGCGATATTTCACATCCACCAAAGATTTGAAGGTGATGAGAGAAAGATTTTGTTTCTGTTGTTTATTGCTTTTGACGAAGACAAGATAGAATACTTTTATTGAATTTGAAAAAGGATTGTTTACCTCCATTTTCCAAGTCTGTGGCGGATTTTCTTGATCACAGTTTCTCATGGCAACACTGGCCTTCTCATTTTGAAAATTATAGGAGCCATAAAATATTTATTGTTTTGCAGCTTTTTGTACCTGTGATCGCTCGTCTAGACGTCATATCGGTTGTTTTGTCGTTTATCTTGTTTATATCTTCTTTGACTATTGACTGCTTTAATTGTTTACAATTAAACAATAACTTTGTTGGTTTACATTTGTGCTCTGTGCGTATACCTTATTTCGTTCTTCGATTCCATTGAACAATACTACCTTAAGCAATGGATGCTAGAATTGCTAGCTAAGGAGAATGTCGAAGGTGTTATAGTTGTGTTTTGCAAAAGCAAAGGAAAAATACCAGGAATTTCTTATTTTAAGTAGGTATAATCTGTGAAAGGGGAATTGATAAGAAAGAAATTGACAAATCTCATTTTCTTCTCAGGCCAATGAACAAACTTTCCTATGTATTATTGTTATTTCACATATTGTTATAATACTTAGATTTCGTAGTGCAAGATATCCCTGTTTTCAATTAACAAAAAAGTGATCAAAGTATAGTGACAATGATTTCAGAAAAAATATAATAACCAATATTTTGCTATTGATTTGCATGTGATAACGAGAGAGCTGTTTCGTGCGTTCACGACATTTTGAATTTTATCTAATGATAATTTGGAATTGAAATTGATTTACCTCAAATTTTGCATTTAATATCCACCTGGCAACAAAACGACTTTTACAGTCTTGAAAGAGCAACTCACTCATTTTGAAAATTGTCTTTTATTCTGTATTTGTAGAGGTAGATGTTATATTGTAGGACACGCTGATAATCTGCCCCATAAAGTGATTTATCGATACTCATAAAATATTTGTTCGGAAAACCTATCTCCAATTTTGTGAAGTTGTATATTTTCCCTGTGCGTTTCACCTTCTTGTGAAACTAATAAACCAATCGAAGAAAATAGTGGACTGTATTATATGGTTTATTGTCACTTGATTTTTACAAAAAACTAGTTTATCTAACAACGAAAAAATGGCTGTTTCGTGCTATATAATATATCGAACAACCACGTCTCTCTTGGAACATTGACGAGTAAAGTCTCAAACACTGGCGCTGCTATCGGTCATGCGTGCCGCAAATTCGGCGGTGCTGCTCACTGCTGTTCGGAACAGAAGCGCGGTTGTCACGTAGAGCGAAATAACTGAACATTCCCTATGATTTAGGATTTAGCCTTATGTTGAATTTGTTGTTCTCATCTGTCTGGATACTTAGACTCATTTGTAATTAAAATTATTTGATTACATTTAGAATAATTATTGTTATTTATATTATCACAATCAGTTCCATATAATATAATTATCATAAAATGTTGTGTTGCTAGATATCTCATAATTATAATAATTATTAGATATTTCAATATTCAGTATTAGGAAATTCATGACCAGTTTTTACCCCAAGTTAATAATAATCCCCAGAATATTACAAAATTCAAGGTAGAAAGCATTTTGCTCTTGTTTTGTTAAAAATGTTGTTAAATTCCTCCTGAAGGTGCTAAAATTATTTAGTTAGTTAATTACTCATAGTACGAGATCCGGTATTAGAAATATCTACCCTCATCTGTTATTTAATTATGATAGAGATTATATTTTAGATAATTTGTTCATCGATAAATCGGGCATGGGTTGCCTAGCGAAATCACGGGCCTTCACTGTTGAATAATATTCACTTGGATTGATTTTTTTTGATCAACTGCCCTAATTTGTTATTGATAATAATCGATCATTGCTCGAAAAAAAATTGCACAAAGAATTGGAAAAATATAGGTTGCCTACTTTCCTTTGGGTACAACTATAAGGTTGCCAGGTACAAACACGTGGACAGGCGTTGAAAATATACCCTCATCTGTTATTCGATCAATTTTTTTTTTGAAGAAAGCTTATTTAATTCTCTATCGAACAGTATAAGGTTGCCTGATCAAAAGTGTGTCCCATCCATGGTTGCCTAATGTCAAAGTTGAATTTAAATTTTTGATTTCTTCAAATAAGTTTTGAAATAATGAAGTTTTTTGGTTGAGATTTGGTATATAAGGGTGGTTGGACACGAAAAATTCAAATCTTGCCTTGGTATAGTTCTTACTAGTAGGGGGCGCCACCTATACACCTTTTCATTCATTCAAATAGTCATAACTTTTTGGTACACACCCGTACATTCTTTTTAAAATGAAAAAGTGTTTTCTCCATCCTTTTTACACAAAAAAGGTATACTTTGTAGAAGTGGCTGGGAGTAACCTTTTTCAAGATATTTACACTTAAAGTAAAGCATGCAATGTGTCTTTCAATGGCAAATTTTGAAAATAAACTTTTGAAAGTTTCATCTATTATTCAATGTCTCTTGATAAAAAAAAAAACAATCTAATTTCATTTATTTTTTTAACTTTTTTATCATTTTATTATTTTTTCCATTTTTTCTTGATTTTTTTTTTAAGAAACTTTGAATATTGAGTCACTTCTCAAAATTACCATGACAACGGCGTTTCCAAAGCCACCTATCAGTTCGAGATACGGTATTAGAAATATACAGGGTGCTACAAATTCGAGGCTAAGTATGGGGATCTCGAAAACCGTAATAGATACAAATTCATTCAAATGAGGACAAAGTTGCGTATTTTGATGCTCAACAAAATGCCGTTTTGAAAGTCAGGAAATTCCGACTACGTCCGAAATATCCAAAAAAACCGAAATTTTTCAAAATCGTTCTCATTTTTTTGTGATCTCATTTGAAAAGATTTTTTTAAATAAAGTGAACTTTTTCATTGCCAATTTTTGCTCTTTACAAGATAACGTTATTAAATTGAACCAACGTTTCGTCTATGAGCAGCTATCATCAACATTGTTTTTTTAAATACGGTCCTGGATTTTTTGGATTTGATTTTTGACACCTTAAAGGCAATTAATTTAAATTAAAGGGAATAGTGGGTTTGCAGTTACTCCATGATCTGCATGAGAAGAAGAGAATGGTCAAAAAAAAATGAGAAGGATTTTGAAAAATTTTGGATTTTTTCGGATTATTTCAGACGTAGTCGGAATTTCTTGGCTTTCAAAAACGGCATTTTGTTGAGCATCAAAATACGCAATTTTGTCCTCATTTGAATTGATTTATTGTATCTATTACGGTTTTCGAGATCCCCATACGTATTAATAGGTGGCTTTGAAAACGCCGTTGTCATGGTAATTTTGAGAAGTGACTCAATATTCAATGTTTCTTATTTAAAAAAAAACAATAAAAAATGAAAAAAATAACACAAAAATGATAAAAGAAGTTAAAACAAATATAAAATTATATTTTTTTTTATCAAGAAACATTGAACATTGAATCAAACTGTCAAAATTATTATGATAACGCCGCGCCGTTTTCAAAGCCCCTCATGTTTATTTTCAAAATTTGCCATTGAAGACCACATTGCATGCTTTACTTTAAGTAAATATCTTGAAAAAGGTTACTCCCAACCACTTCTACAAAGTGTACCTTTTTTGTGTAAAAAGGACGGAGAAAAAACTTTTTCAAATTAAAAAGAATATACGGGTGTGTACCAAAAAGTTATGACTATTTGAAAGAGTGAAAAGGTGTATAAGTGGCGCCCTCTACTAGTAAGAACCATACCAAGGCAAGATTTGAATTTTGCGAGTCCAACCACCCTTACATACCAAATCTTAACCAAATAACAAACATAATAATATTTCAAAAGTTATTTGAAGTGATCAAAAATTAAACTTTGACATTAGGCAACCATGGATGGGACACACTTTTGATCAGGCAACCTTATACTGTTCGATAGGGAATTAAATAAGCTTTCTACAAAAAAAAAATCAATCGAATAACAGATGAGGGTATATTTTCAACGCCTGTCCACCTGTTTGTATCTGGCAACCTTATAGTTGTACCCAAAGGAGAGTAGGCAACCTATATTTTTCCAATTCCTTGTGCAATTTTATTTTGACCAATGATCGATTTTCATAAATAACAAATGAGGGAAGTTAATAAAAAAAAATCAATCCAAGTAAATATTATTCAACAGTGAAGGCCCGTGATTTTGCTAGGCAACCCATGCGCGATTTATCGATGAACAAATTATCTAACATATAATCTTTATCATAATCAAATAACTGATGAGGGTAGATATTTCTAATACCGGATCTTAGACTATCACATACATGAATAACATTCAGGTGATGTGCTGACAACATGACGTTTTTTTGGTTAGATTTGATCATAACAATCCTCAGTCGACTCAGTTCCTATACCGGATAGGTGTTAAGAGAGGGCAAATGCACTGAAAATTTGAAGATGCGACAAAAAGTCATTCTTAATAAAAGTTTTTGCTTGACAAATACAAAAAAATAACAAAATTGTGAAAATCACTTAAAAGAAACTGCAGATATTTATTATATATTTTTTTTAATTTTGGACGAATAACGATAGAAAAGAAATATAAGTTTAATATTGGGCTGGTCAAAAAACACAAACATGTTATTTTGTGTAAAAGGAAAGTATCTCAAAAAATCAAAATCCAAAATGTCATTTCTGGTAAAGTTTTTACTTATTTTGAAATTTCATTTTTTCCAAGAGAAACTTTGATCAAGAATTCCAGATATAGTCAAAAATATAAAAGGGGATACTCTCTAAAGTGTAATTTTTTTCTTACACAAAACATTAATTTTGAATTTTTTCACCAGTCCTGTATTATACCTTTCTTTCTTTCATTGTTTTCTGTCTGAAATTACAATAATAAATATCAGCAGTTTCTTCTGAGTAATTTTCACATTCGGTTAGGTTTTTGTTTCCCTGAATATTTGAGGATTTTTTTTTCGACAGATGTTATTTTTGGACCAAGCAAAAACTTTTATCAACAATGACTTTTTGTCGTATTATCTTCAAATTTTTAGTCCAATTGCTCTCTTTTAGCACCTATCCGGGGACAACTGTATATTCTTACAAACCTATTTATGATTTGTTTTTTATATACAGAGTGATTTTATCAAAATCATACAAGTCTACTGATAATTAAACTTGAACAATAATTTTGCCCTTAGTTTTTTCCAATCTTTTGTCAGCTATTGAAAACTAATGAGCTTGTTTTGCTTTAAAAATCTCCTCACACTCCCTTTCCTCAGAGTTCGCATTACAAAATTCCATATCATGATAATTATACCTACTATGTTAACTTACTTATTTGTACCTTGGCAAACATACCTCTACACACAGTAAGTATTATGCCCAAAAATGATTGTACTCTTATAATAGTTCTATTCAAAATTCTCGAGTCCGGGCCTATTAATTGGGCTACATTGGGCTACACACGTCATGATCCGCAAGTTTTTTTATGCGCAAGACGAGATCTGAACTTCGTTGTTTACATTCATCGTTCCTGAATTCGCCGTTCTTGGTTTACGCACTGTTTATCCATAGTTATTTAAATCAATGGTCTACAACTAATCACAAATTGTTTGTTGGGGGGGAGAAATTGCCAAAGGGTTTGAGATTCGCGTCTACGAACAAACCTATAATCATCATATAGGGTTGGTCTTGGTCTTGATAGTTGACAAGATCGATGTGTGGGCGGTGTTACCGACTGCGTGCGGTGATGCCAAGTATGGTGTTTTGTTGGGAGATGAGGGGTTCTTGGAATTGGGGCTTTTTGATGCGACGTTGACGTTTTTGATGTTTTTAAATGTTGCAATGCAGGTTTCGTGATTGTATGATGAATGCTGGATGTTTGTATGTCATCCTATATGAAAGATCATATTAGTAGTACTCCAATTTTCTCCATGTAGGACCTTGAATAGTGGGATATAGGAAATAGAGGATTTTGAATTATGAGATTAAGGTATTCAATAAGGGGGAGATGTGTAGATCTGCTCATTAGTTATACCTAGCTAGTATTTTTATGAGGGTAGAATCATTTAATCACAGAATATGAGTCATTAGAAATTCTCCTTTATTACTTGTTTATAGTTTCAGAAAAGAATATATAATGGTAATTATTATGTGTATTTTAATATTATATTCATTGTAAAAATAGAACAAATTGAGAGGTTATTCGACGCATGAACAACAAGAAGCACTATTTGAGATGCTATATTACCTGAGTGTGGCGTTTGGGAAAGGGTTTCGAAGTGGTCTCATGCCAGATGTTAAAAAAAGTACGGGTTGGGGCTTATTGTAAGGCCCGGTATCTTCACCTGAAGATAAACGAAATTTATCCGTAAGATAACATTTATCCTCAAGGTAACGAAAATCACGTTATTTTCAGCCTACAATACAGTTATCTATTAGATAAATACTCTCTATCTTTCGGATTGCTTATTTGTCACACAGACCTAGGAATAACGTTTTTATCTGCGGAATAAGTTTGGGGATTATGAGCAAATTAATGGAGTTCATCGTAATGTATGATCTCACCCTGTGTATAGTGTTATTTTTTATATTTTTGATCAGAATTTACCAGCGAATTTTTGTTTTACCACTGTTATCACCACATTCTTTTTGAATAAACACATATTGGAGGGAATGTATGCTGTATTACATCTTGCATATAGGTAGATAAGCTATGTATTTACAATTATTTGTATATCAATAGAACTTGACCTCAAGATCTCACTTGACAAGTTTACTTCAATAGAGTAATGACTGAAGACACAAGTCCATGCAGGTGTCATGTAGCATTTTTATTATTTTGAGTAAAACTAAAACTGATTCTGAGGTTTTTGATTGGAACTTTTTTGTTAATGTGAATGAGTGAACTATATCTGGATAATTCTATTGATACTTAGGTGATTGAGGTATCTAGAAAAACTGAAAATCTGCGCAAATATCAGATATAGTTTCATATCATCTCATGATAACACATGTTTTACATTTAAAACATGATGCTTTTATCAACTGGGAAAAATCTGTTAAAATGTTACATAACACCTTTATCCAATTTAATTGGTAACAAATAATTGACTACTAACACTCTAACTCCTCTATCATCTTCATATCAGAAAAACCAAGCGATATTCAGGTGTATTTGACTCATCACATGAAAATATAGCTTATTTAAAGTATATTGAACGTGAAAACGATTTTTCAAAAAAATGTTAAATGTTAAATGACACCTTCATACACTCGTGTGTTCAATTATTATTATCAATATTGCCATCCTTATTTTATTTTTAGGTATATTATGTGAGTAGTATTTTTATCATTTTTTTAGAATAGAGAATGCTTTAGAGTTGGGAGAACTGGTTTTATTCAATGATCCAGATGCGGAGCTGATAGATTTTGTTGAATGAATAAATATCAATCGATAAGGGAATATCCTGAATAACACTTGAACTTGAACTTGAAGCTCAAAGATGGCTTGAAGCTTGAAGTATTAAAGCAAACTGGATCAACAATCAACTGATCATAATTCATAAAAGATAATATTAATCCTGGTTTACATTGAATTTCACTTCGAAGTGGAACTGTAAAATTTCCGCTTGCCAAATAGGAATCAAACGATACCATCCTCATTGAATTGGCGTAAGATTGATCTAGAGCACAAATTCAATGTGGATGGTATCATATGATTTCTGTGTGCCAAGCGGAGATTTGACAGTTCCACTTCGAAGTTCAATGTAAACCTTACATAAATCATACATCGGATTGTCAACGTAAGCGGTGTCAACTGTCACCCGCGTCACCTGCTAAGACAAACGGATAATGCTATACCAGATTTCTCCCGTCTTCCTTTGAATAACACGACTGCATATTGCTCTACCTCACTCTTTGGTATTATGATGTTGGCAACATTGAATTTGGGCTGTATCTAGGATCGATAGGATTGCCTATCGTTTAGTTATCTGACAGTTAAAACGTCGGTAAAATACGATCATAGAATATCTGGGAGATACGGGTATCGGATAAAATTAACCATGAGATGGTTATCTGTTAGATATGTCTTATTTATCCCGACATGAAGATACCGGGCCTTAGCGGCGAATATTTGTAATAAGGGGTTTGGAAAATGTAAGTTATGTGACCATTACCGCTGAATCACCCCATTGTCTATTGTTCTATATACTACGTCTTTATGATTGTAAAGTGTAGAATAAGCATTTCTTAGTTTATAAATATGAGTTCCTCTTCATAATCGACACACACTATATTCTGCTTTTAACTGTATTACATGTACCTAACGCTTGTCACCAATAAATACTATTTTTTAAAAGTCACTCCCAAGAATTTTACATTTAACTGGCGCAGTCGTTCGGATTTAGTGCAGTTTCGGTCAATAGTCACGACATCGAGTTCGCTATTGATTTTGTTAGAAACGTGAGTCTTAACTCTTTGGCCTGAAGAAAGAAGAACCAGTGTGGCAAGCATAGAAACCAAGAAGTCTTTGTGTCCAACAGAAGGAGCGGTTTATCGACTTTCCATTGTGAGGGTAAGTGCCCAGTACTCCTGTTGTAAAACAATTTTTTCTTTCCTTTATTGATATTGATTTGGAAGAGACATATTTTATTCACCATAATAGTGCAACAATTTGTGTGTCACATTTGAAACTGGCGCGAAACGGTATTTAAATGATAACTGACTCATTTTTAAATGTCACAACCAGAAATTGATATTGACGAATTGGTCAATCAATTTTTCAGCGTTCTTAGTTTTGACGCAAACGCAACAAGTTCAACTAATAGTAATTTGCTTGAATCTAACACAGATAATTCAAATAGCAACATGGCTGAAGTCAATTATACACTTTTGAAAATGTACGTTGAGACCATTCCAAAATATGATGGTGATTCTAAAACTTTGAATAGTTTTCAGCTGGTGATTTTCTTTTTGCAACGTATGCTCAAGCCAATGACGTTATATTTAGAGATTTTCTGATAAGATCGATACGTCTAAAATTAACAGAAAGAGCTCAATTACTTGTAGGGTGCCGAATCGAACTAAATACTTGGCAACTCATAAGAACAGCTTTATACGACTCATTCGGAGATAAACGAAATCTCGATTGTTTGGAACAAGATTTGTCTATTGCTAGTCCATATAAAAATGAATCTCCTTTGAATTACGGTAAAAGACTTCAAATATTAAGAAGCACATTAGCTCAAAAAATTGCTAGTTTTCCCGCTATCCAAATGGATCAAGCTACAAAAGAGATATATTTACGCCAATACGACCAACTCACTTTAAAAACTTTTATAAGAGGTCTAGAAGGTAATTTGCAAACCATTATTAGGTTGAAAAACCCCGATTCTCTAGAAACGGCAATGACAATGGTCACTGAGGAAGAAAACTTCCATTACTCTCAAAAAATATTTAAACCTCAAAAAAGTGAAGATTCCAGAAACGAATCTTTTAAAAACAGAAATAATTCTCACAACAATTCCAATTTCAGGAATTACGACAATTCTAATTTTAAAAGGTTTTCGAATCAACAAAACAGAAATCAAAATAATTTTCAAAATTACAATCAATTTGCAAATGGAACACGAAATTCTCAATTTCCAACTGGCCCAGTAAATACAGGTCAACCAAGAAACTTTACAAGACATTTCCCAACTAACCGACAGGTTTTTGGAAATCAAAATCGACCTCAAAATAGAAACGTGTTTAGACCAAATCAAACTCAAAATCAGCATCAGGTCTATGCTGAACCAATGTCCACTTCTCATAGATTATCAACTCAACATAATCGGTTTCGTAATCCAGAGCCCATGGATGTAAATCCTATTGAACATAACCATGATGACTATTATGATACTTCAAATGCTGATGACTACCAATACAACGAAACGTACGAAAATGATACTTCTCATTTTCAAGAAAGTAACGAATACGAAAGCTTTGAAAATAAAAAATCTGATGATCAAAATTTTCGAATTGCCAAAAGTCCAAACAATGTAACGTAGAAGTAAATACTGTCTCTAACAATAATAAATTACTTTACGTTACAATAAGTAAACCAAAAATAAAACTCCTAATAGATACAGGATGTTATCATTCTATTTTAAAACCTTCAATTGTTGAAAAATACTTTTCTGATAAAATCTTTAATTCACCTTCAACAATTAGAACAGCTGCTGGACAAAGACAAGCTTCATTCAAAGCAACTATCCCGGCTTTCTCTGAACTAAAATCAAATGAAAATATAACTTTCATTCTTTTCGACTTTCATCATTTTTATGATGGTATTTTGGGACTAGAATATATTTTGCGATTAAGACTCAATATTGATCTGAGGAATAAAAAATTGTTCAATAATACAATTTCTATCCCCTTTGAATTTCGCAATCCCGCAGTAGAAAAGTATTGCATCACCATAAATGCACATGAGATAACTACGACAAACGTACCCGTATCTGAAAATAGTAGTACTATTGTGATCCCTGAGTTCAAGTTCAAGACGAATAAGTTATTTATACCTGAAACGCTTACGATAGCTCAAAACGGATTTGCAAGAGCGGAAATTCATAATTATGGCAACGAACCCATCACGGTCGAATTTACAGAACCCTTGGAAGTTTCAAAAAATGAAAATTTTGAACTTTTCCAAATCGAAGACATTTTACCCAAATACTATGATAAAAAGAAAAATGATCACATTAAAACTCTTTTGCGTATTGATCATCTCAATAAAAAAGGTAAAGTAAATACCAACGCTGATGCTCTCTCTAGAATTGAGCTAAACGCCATTGAAAATGATTCCATAATCGGAAATCCTGGTGACATCGATGATGAAATAGAGAAATATATACAGAAAGAACAGAGTCATCAAGTAACTGACGACCAACGAGAGGAAATTGAAAATATAATAGAACCTCCAAAAATTAACATAATTTCGGATATACAACTTAGACCCCCATTTTCGGATACCGATACAGTACATTCCTCGCACGAAAATCCAATTTTAGAAATCCCCATAACAGATAATTGTCTGAATACTTATTCAAATCAAATTATCTTCCATCAAAAATCAAACAGACATTACCACGTAGTAAAGTCAACGATTTTCGAAACTAAAACGCGATACAATGTATTTTTAACTAAAGATTTTGAACAACAAATAATCAAATTCTTCATTCAATACGTCGACCCTAAAAAGTTATACTGCATGTATGTTAAACAAGAAGAAGTTGACCTAGCCCTTCAGCTTATTATAATACTTCCAAACACCTTCAAAAACCATGCATATAAATTAATTTTAACAACCACGTATCTTACAGACGTAATTGACATGGACAGACAAAAAGAACTTATGACACATCATCACGAAACAACCTGTCATCGCGGAATAAATGAAAGTTGTTTAGCTCTTAAAAAGCTTTATTACTGGCCCAATATGGAAACTGACTTAACATCGTACATAAACAATTGCACAACTTGTCAAAAGGCTAAATATGAAAGACATCCCTCACAAATCCAATTTTCTTTAACACCAACTCCAGGTAACCCTTTTGAATCTATCCATATGGATACTTTTCAAATCTCCAACGTCAAATTTTTAACAATAATTGATGTATTTTCAAGATATGCACAAGCATACCCCTTAGAACCAACTTGTACGTCCACAATCGTCTTAGACAACTTTTCAACCTTTGTAAGCCACCATGGCCTACCTCAACAAATCACATGTGATAATGGAACAGAGTTTAAAACTTCAAATCTCCTTGATTATTGTAAACTTCATAAAATCAAAGTCCATTTCACAACTCTCGGAAACTCCAATAGTAACAGTCCTGTGGAAAGACTTCATTCCACCCTGATTGAAATGTATCGCATTCTTAAAATCAGAAATCCTCATGATAACCCCAAGCAACTCATGCAATACGCAATCATTGGATACAATTCATCTATTCATAGTGTGACAAAACAAAGACCCTTCGATATAATAAATGGTCACACTAAATCTCTTGACCCTTTCGATCTTTCTGATGAGATCATCCTTGGTAACTACGTCAGCGATAGACGTGACAGATTGAAAACAATTTATGAACATATTTTCAATACTTCTCTAAACTCCAAAACTCGTGTCATAGAGAAACAAAATCAACATAGAGAAGAACCTCCAACTTTCAAGAGCAACCAGAAAGTCTACGTAATCGATAAAACGGTCTTAAGATCAAAAGACAAACCTCGAAAAACAGAACAGTATGTTTTACAAGATTTAGAAGATAAAATTATAACAACCAAACAAAAAGTGATTCATAAATCACAGATTCAAAGACCTAAAGCTTTTCCTTCTTTTCAGGAAAATGACTCTACAGTACGTGATCTTCCTTCTTGTAGTTACGACAGTGACAACTAAAGACATACAAATATCCCAGATTAAGACACCTTCACTTCCCTTCCACTTGGGAAATGCGAAAGTAATTCAAACGCAGCATACATTTCTGCATTATATAGAAATAACCCCGCTTGTAGTCGAACTAGAAAATATAAAACGCTTTTATAGTATTCTAGAAAGATCGCAAAATAATATGAATAATCAGTTAGAAAATAATTCTTTCATAAGTAAAGATAATCTATATCGCAGAGGCAAGCATTAAGTTAAACAATATAAGACCCCATCAAATAAGAACTAAACGCGGACTTATAAATTTTGTTGGAAAAACTTCAAAATGGCTCTTCGGAACCTTGGACTCAGAAGACGGTGAAAAATATGAACAAGCAATAAATGAGTTACGGAATACGGCAAATTCATTTTAAAAAAAGAAATTGCTCTACGAACATCTTTAACAAAGCAGCTGATCGACAACTACAATCAGTCAATCACAACGCTCAGCAAAAATCAACTTTCCATAAAAAGTTATGTTGAAAATTTAGAAAAAGATTTGAGGCAAAAACTTCGAACATCTCATCATCTCAAATTTCTTCAAAGTAACCAATACGATTCACCAACTTATTTTGAACTGTCAGAGTCTCATCACTTTCCTAGACAATCTTGAAGACGCAGTCCTGTTCGCTAAATTGAACACATTACATACCACTGTAATATCTGCGTCAGAATTAGGAAACATAATTTCAAAATGAAAAAGCCTATATGGCGAGGACAACATAATTCATTTCAAAGACTTAAATTATTACTATCAAGTCACAGCACTTCAAGTGAAATTTTCAAAATCAAAGCTAGTTTTTGCAATTCACTTTCCAATAGTACAAAACGAAAAATTCGAAATCTTTTGTCTCTATCCAATTCCAATCAATCAATCAATAATAATTGTTCCTACCCTTTCCTACCTTATACTGGGTACACACCTTTCGCAATATGAAGCAGAACCATGCCCAATGCTAGAAGACACTTATATCTGTCATGATCATCTGAGACCATTCAAAGAAGATTGTGCAGTCAGACTCATTCAGCAAGCCGAAAAGTCAAGATGTCAAACTCTCCGAGTACAAATCACAACTCCAATAATTCAAGACATCGACAATCAATACGTACTGGCCATACCTACCAACAAGTCTCTCAAGATGCACCAAACTTGTGGAAGAAGAGAAATCAACTTCATCCAGCATGCAAGTTTAATAAAAATTCCATATTAGTGTGAAATTCAAATTGACGACCTCCACTTCATCAATAATGAAGACCTTCTTCAAGGTAGTCCATTCAAACTACCCCAAATCCAATTCGAAGAAGAAGACCAATCCACATCGCAAAAGTCAATCGTCTTGGAATCCATTGATTTCGACAAGATCAAGTTACTTCAAGATCAAGCCAACAATCTTGATCCAATACCAGAAATCAACCCCATGCGATGGACACTCACATCAACCTTCAGTTCCACAATCATCCTATGTTTTGTACTGCTATTAGCATACATTCTCTGGAGATGCCTGAAGAAACAACCCTTGTGTCCATGCCTACCACTGTCTCGAGGTCATACAAGTCAAGAACCACTCAACGTAGAGATGAAGCCCAGATCCAGAAGTCTTCCTGAAAACAACCTGGTGAACCCGTTGTTTTAATCTTCGGTGGGAGGAGTTATGTGACCATTACCGCTGAATCACCCGCTGAATCACCCCATTGTCTATTGTTCTATATACTACGTCTTTATGAGTGTAAAGTGTAGAATAAGCATTTCTTAGTTTATAAATATGAGTTCCTCTCCATAATCGACACACACTATATTCTGCTTTTAACTGTATTACATGAACTTAACGCTTGTCACCAATAAATATTATTTTTTAAAAGTCACTCCCAAGAATTTCACATTTAACTTGTAGGGTTCCTCATATTTTTGTGTTAATCAGTTTTTGAAAATGTAGATGGTGATACTGTTGACTAAATTCTTTAACCATTCCCAATTAGAGTCAATAGATGGTGGACGGGCTCAGATAACTATGTCCTGATTCTATGGTGAATGTTTGAAAAAGCCTTAACTTTTACGATGTTTCAATACGGCACTTTGCGATAATATTTATAAAGATGTGTTTGTGAATCCACTAAACATGTTACGTACCATAAACAATTTGTAACGTTTCATAAAAGTTTATACATAAACGTTTATTTTTTAATGTTAATGATACGTAATAATTCCAACGTGCAATGGATCGAAAGAGAAAGTTGTTTTCCGATATCGTTAAAGTTGCGTTATTTATCCGTCAACGATGAAACGTTTCTGGCAAGAAAAAGAAATACGTAGGTAATTTAAAAGTATATCTTGGTAGTCAAGTTTGTAACGTTATACATTTAACATTAAAAGTACGTAACAATCGTAACAGATTTTTCATGTTGTCGATTCAACATTGCAATAATGCTAATGTGAAGTGAAATCTTAACGTCATTTCAATATCACCTCATCTTGATTTTTTTTTCATAATATTCTCATAAAACTACCTCTATAAAAGCTAGTTTTTCACGGTGTCCATTTTTAAAGGTCGATTTCAAAATTTTCTGATCATATTGTGTTGAGTTGGATCGATCCGATCATAGCAATAAAAAGCGCCGCTGCTTTACATGATAATAGAATTATTATGCTACCATCCACATTGAGTGTGTGTTCAAAGTCACGCTTACACAAGGCATTCTACTGCGAGAAATAAGTTGTGATGAAAAATGTTTTCGAATTTTCAAATTTACCGCCGAACGCCAAAAACCGGAACAATATCGTGCGCAAGGCACCTACATGAACTGCATCGGATATCGATCCTGTCCACGACACGACAACGGGCAAACCGCAAACTGACGCCATTGAGCCAGAGCCATTGTTCTGTTCAGTTGTTGTGTTGTGTTGTGGTTTTCTCTCATTGATGCTTATTCCTAATTTGTTTTGAATGTTTTGTGCTTTGTTTTTGTGAGTTGATCCTCACGGCCAGGGGCTTCCCGTCACGTACTCACTATTCAGTTCTCAACTACTACTACTACAACAGTGAATAAAATGCGAACAAAGAAAATGCATTGAGTGAGTGAATTTGTGAGTATCATATTTTATTCAACTTTTCAATGGGTATAATCTTAAAAATTAATAATTGTCAAT
Source organism: Orchestes rusci (assembly GCA_958502075.1). Classification (NCBI taxonomy): domain Eukaryota; kingdom Metazoa; phylum Arthropoda; class Insecta; order Coleoptera; family Curculionidae; genus Orchestes; species Orchestes rusci. The sequence goes on from OY293305.1 coordinate 33,326,360, forward strand.
ATATCATGTTGCTATCTCGGTAATTTAATCTCGATAATTCTTGACTAGTATGATATTTGAATAAATTGATGAATTACTGGATATTTAATGTATGTATATTTCTGTTTATTTTTCGGTTTAATAAGCTTTGCCTTGTGAGTGGCATGAATTGGAAGAACGAGCGAAGAAGTTGTTTGACACTTTGACAGCAGTGATAGATGTACCTATAGCATTATAGCAATGATTTGGCTGCACTCACTCACTCAGCTCAGAAACGGGCCAAAAAAACAACTTTGTGGTTAAACACAGACGTTTAGTAAAAATCTTGAGAGGTGAGCATTGGTCCATCTTCATTGGTTTGGGATATAAGAATTTTTGAACACCTTTTCCATTTATAATAATTGTGTATGGTGTACATGAAATTTTGTTGCAAGTTTTTATTCAAACATTTATTTTTCGCAATTCTGGGATAAAAAGTTTCTGAGATCTGACACCTTGCCATTCTTACCAACCACCCTGTACTAAAAAAGGTTTGCCAACCTTATATCTTAAATTTTGATATGTCACTAATCACTAGGTATAATCTTTATTAAAAAAAAATAACGGTGTATTCAAAATGTACAGTGCTTTTAATTTAATTTGTCACACACACTTTCAAAAGGAATTATTTATTTTTTGAGCTTAAAGGTCGAACAAAAAAAAAATTATAGGGTTTTACGTAAAGTTTTGTGCGATAGAGTCAAATATTTTTCAAACTGTCAAATGTCAAAATTATGGAAAAAGGTAACTTACTTTTTTTATGGGACGGACACCCTTTATATCATTACATATTTGGAAAGGCATTTTCTGTTCACGAAAATATAGCACAATTGGTATAAATATGATTAAGATTGTTATTTTCCAGAATGAAGATACACGAGTTTATTCATCTGTTTCCAATAATTGTTATGGTTGCACTCGATCTGTCAAATGTTTAACGTGAATACTGTCCCTTCACAGTAAAAGTAGATAAAAGTAGATATACTTGATTTAAGTAATTCATTAAAATGCTGTATTTACAAACCAGAAAATCTTCTATATCTTAGTGAATATTCACAAGAACTATAAAAATTATTGGAAACAAAATACAACACGCCAGGAAATTATAATTTTAATCAGATCTCTATACCAATTGACTCCAAACTATAGAATATAAAGGGCATGTGTGCTATATTTTCTTGATCAGAAGAAAGATGCCTTTCTAAAAATATGTAAATGATATTACGATGTGCTATTTTAAAAAAAATAAGTTCTGTCATTAATTTGACAGGTTAGAAAATATTTGACTCTGTAGCACAAAACTTTTGACGAAAAATACGACAAATCGTTTTTTTGTTCGACCTTTTAGCTCAATGAATGAATGTTTCACAGCCTTTTGAAAGTGTGACAAATTGGATTGAAAGCACTGTACACGATGATTTTTAAGTTGATGCACGTTACAGAATTCGAGAAAATAAAATCTCCGAAACTGATTCGTTTCCGAAATGGACCTTTCTGTAAACTGATGTAAGATTCGCTTATTCAATATTGGATTTACATGAGCTTAACGCAAACAAACGTGCCAGTTAATGTTAATGTAATTGTTCAGATTTTAAATTTGATATTTAATAGATATTTCCATTGTTTACAGTCATCAAAAAAATACATCCAACTTTCAATGACCGGGACTTTAGTTTTGGAGTTGTCGACTGGTTCGGATTTGCGAATCAGCGCAAGAAAAAGAGTTACTATTTTGTGATTGAAAAGATATTTTTTTAAGAAATGTCTTAGTTTTTAAGAAGAATTACTTTGTTTTCAAGAATGCTATGTTTATTTTGTTTATGTTGTTAAAAAAATGTACCTTGACTTTATTTTTGCATGGAGTTTCTGTTTTTTTCATGTAACTTAATTTGGTGTCGTTTTGAAAAAATGTATTTTTCTAAGATTTTTATAGTTTTAGTTCTTAAGAATGTTATGTTTATTTTGTTTGTGCTATTAAAAAATATGTATCAAGTCTATTTTTATATGAAGTTTTAATAATGTTACTTATATGAAGTCAATACATATTTTACACCTCTGAATGCGTTTTCATGTTTTTCATGTTTAATAGGGCATACAACGATTAAAAACTCCATACATCAAATTTTTCCAGTTTGTGCATATCTGCTATCTATGCGTAATGACATTTTTTTTAGGATCTCACAACATGCAGTGATTAGGAAATGTATTGAACTTATTGGCAACTGAAATGTTCACACATTTGAATGGCAGATTCGTCGAATTATCGATGGACGTTATGGTACCGGATCCCTCATTTGAAGAAAAAAGTGACTAACCACTCTTCTGTAAACTTAGTGAGAAAATTCATTTTGGCCAGCCCGACAATGTTTTTTTTATCTGCGAAAAATCTGGTTATCGCTGCGTTCTCTAATTAATATCAATTTTGACCAAAAGTGTTTTCAAAATTATGTGTTGCAGTTCATCAAATGAGTACTTGCTAAACTTGTAGAAATATTTTAGAAAAAATTCTTGGTCAGAAATGTATGAAATGTCATAAATTTCAAATTTCCCTGATTTTGGAAAACGCCGCGATAACCAGTCTTTTCGACAATTGAAAAATTGACAGACCAAAATCCCAGAATAAATATTTTCAAAAAGATATAGAGTGGAGTAGTAATCACTTTTTTATGAGAGATTCCGGACTATATCTATGTTTCAAAGTTGTCCCTTCTAACAACATTTCTGCAATGTCCAACACAACATTCTCGTGTCATTACATTCCTGCTATAGGGATGCTGCGAAAATGTAGCAGCCACGTTATAAAATTGTTACTATAACGTTAAATTAGAAACAATTCAATCCAGTTGAGAAAATGTCATATTGAAACATATCATAAATGTTGATGCAACGTAACGCAACGTTAAAATAACTAAACAATACATCGTTTTTATATTGGAAAAACGTTAGTTTTACGTTGCAATAATGTTTTTGATTTGCAACGTTACTATGATGAACGTATATGTAGTGGACATAAGCGGTAACAGAAACGTTATATTAATGTTATTGTTATCTTTTGAGTAACGTTACATTGTAAGTGTGTAACGTTACTTAAACGTTTAAGTTATGTTTTTATGTTTAGTGGGCTGGTGTTTCTTCATAGTTTTTGAGTTATTTACTTGTTGATATGCATAGATAACGCGTACTATTGATTCAATCCTTTAATCATTTACAATATGAGGATACAGATGGAGTGTGATGACTCCAGACGGGTGGACGAGAAGGTACTAGATTTTTGAAAGAAATACCCAGGGAAGAACTGTGACTCGAGGCTGCATCACTGACCTAGAGGTCAGTGGGCTGCATATGATTCTAGAAAATACATGATTTGTTTTTGTTAAATAATGAGCTCAACACCATACATGTAAACTTGGCAACGTTGCAGTTTCTAAAGACAATGACAGTTCGGATAAAAGCTATAAAAGTAATATAGTCTAGTCTGAGATGTTTATGGCGTGTTTTTATTCATCCCACAAAAAAGGACTAAAAGATAAAAGATATCACAGATTTATACGACTCATTCGGAGATAAACGAAATCTCGATTGTTTGGAACAAGATTTCTCTATTGCTAGTCCATATAAAAATGAATCTTCTTTGAATTACGGTAAAAGACTTCAAATATTAAGAAGCACATTAGCTCAAAAAATTGCTAGTTTTCCCGCTATCCAAATGGATCAAGCTACAAAAGAGATATATTTACGCCAATACGACCAACTCACTTTAAAAACTTTTATAAGAGGTCTAGAAGGTAATTTGCAAACCATTATTAGGTTGAAAAACCCCGATTCTCTAGAAACGGCAATGACAATGGTCACTGAGGAAGAAAACTTCCATAACTCTCAAAAAATATTTAAACCTCAAAAAAGTGAAGATTCCAGAAACGAATCTTTTAAAAACAGAAATAATTCTCACAACAATTCCAATTTCAGGAATTACGACAATTCTAATTTTAAAAGGTTTTCGAATCAACAAAACAGAAATCAAAATAATTTTCAAAATTACAATCAATTTGCAAATGGAACACGAAATTCTCAATTTCCAACTGGCCCAGTAAATACAGGTCAACCAAGAAACTTTACAAGACATTTCCCAACTAACCGACAGGTTTTTGGAAATCAAAATCAACCTCAAAATAGAAACGTGTTTAGACCAAATCAAACTCAAAATCAGCATCAGGTCTATGCTGAACCAATGTCCACTTCTCATAGATTATCAACTCAACATAATCGGTTTCGTAATCCAGAGCCCATGGATGTAAATCCTATTGAACATAACCATGATGACTATTATGATACTTCAAATGCTGATGACTACCAATACAACGAAACGTACGAAAATGATACTTCTCATTTTCAAGAAAGTAACGAATACGAAAGCTTTGAAAATAAAAAATCTGATGATCAAAATTTTCGAATTGCCAAAAGTCCAAACAATGTAACGTAGAAGTAAATACTGTCTCTAACAATAATAAATTACCTTACGTTACAATAAGTAAACCAAAAATAAAACTCCTAATAGATACAGGATGTTATCATTCTATTTTAAAACCTTCAATTGTTGAAAAATACTTTTCTGATCTTTAATTCACCTTCAACAATTAGAACAGCTGCTGGACAAAGACAAGCTTTATTCAAAGCAACTATCCCGGCTTTCTCTGAACTAAAATCAAATGAAAATATAACTTTCATTCTTTTCGACTTTCATCATTTTTATGATGGTATTTTGGGACTAAAATATATTTTGCGATTAAGACTCAATATTGATCTGAGGAATAAAAAATTGTTCAATAATACAATTTCTATCCCCTTTGAATTTCGCAATCCCGCAGTAGAAAAGTATTGCATCACCATAAATGCACATGAGATAACTACGACAAACGTACCCGTATCTGAAAATAGTAGTACTATTCTGATCCCTGAGTTCAAGTTCAAGACGAATAAGTTATTTATACCTGAAACGCTTACGATAGCTCAAAACGGATTTGCAAGAGCGGAAATTCATAATTATGGCAACGAACCCATCACGGTCGAATTTACAGAACCCTTGGAAGTTTCAAAAAATGAAAATTTTGAACTTTTCCAAATCGAAGACATTTTACCCAAATACTATGATAAAAAGAAAAATGATCACATTAAAACTCTTTTGCGTATTGATCATCACAATAAAAAAGGTAAAGTAAATACCAACGCTGATGCTCTCTCTAGAATTGAGCTAAACGCCATTGAAAATGATTCCATAATCGGAAATCCTGGTGACATCGATGATGAAATAGAGAAATATATACAGAAAGAACAGAGTCATCAAGTAACTGACGACCAACGAGAGGAAATTGAAAATATAATAGAACCTCCAAAAATTAACATAATTTCGGATATACAACTTAGACCCCCATTTTCGGATACCGATACAGTACATTCCTCGCACGAAAATCCAATTTTAGAAATCCCCATAACAGATAATTGTCTGAATACTTATTCAAATCAAATTATCTTCCATCAAAAATCAAACAGACATTACCACGTAGTAAAGTCAACGATTTTCGAAACTAAAACGCGATACAATGTATTTTTAACTAAAGATTTTGAACAACAAATAATCAAATTCTTCATTCAATACGTCGACCCTAAAAAGTTATACTGCATGTATGTTAAACAAGAAAAAGTTGACCTAGCCCTTCAGCTTATTATAATACTTCCAAACACCTTCAAAAACCATGCATATAAATTAATTATAACAACCACGTATCTTACAGACGTAATTGACATGGACAGACAAAAAGAACTTATGACACATCATCACGAAACAACCTGTCATCGCGGAATAAATGAAAGTTGTTTAGCTCTTAAAAAGCTTTATTACTGGCCCAATATGGAAACTGACTTAACATCGTACATAAACAATTGCACAACTTGTCAAAAGGCTAAATATGAAAGACATCCCTCACAAATCCAATTTTCTTTAACACCAACTCCAGGTAACCCTTTTGAATCTATCCATATGGATACTTTTCAAATCTCCAACGTCAAATTTTTAACAATAATTGATGTATTTTCAAGATATGCACAAGCATACCCCTTAGAACCAAGTTGTACGTCCACAATCGTCTTAGACAACTTTTCAACCTTTGTAAGCCACCATGGCCTACCTCAACAAATCACATGTGATAATGGAACAGAGTTTAAAACTTCAAATCTCCTTGATTATTGTAAACTTCATAAAATCAAAGTCCATTTCACAACTCTCGGAAACTCCAATAGTAACAGTCCTGTGGAAAGACTTCATTCCACCCTGATTGAAATGTATCGCATTCTTAAAATCAGAAATCCTCATGATAACCCCAAGCAACTCATGCAATACGCAATCATTGGATACAATTCATCTATTCATAGTGTGACAAAACAAAGACCCTTTGATATAATAAATGGTCACACTAAATCTCTTGACCCTTTCGATCTTTCTGATGAGATCATCCTTGGTAACTACGTCAGCGATAGACGTGACAGATTGAAAACAATTTATGAACATATTTTCAATACTTCTCTAAACTCCAAAACTCGTGTCATAGAGAAACAAAATCAACATAGAGAAGAACCTCCAACTTTCAAGAGCAACCAGAAAGTCTACGTAATCGATAAAACGGTCTTAAGATCAAAAGACAAACCTCGAAAAACAGAACAGTATGTTTCACAAGATTTAGAAGATAAAATTATAACAACCAAACAAAAAGTGATTCATAAATCACAGATTCAAAGACCTAAAGCTTTTCCTTCTTTTCAGGAAAATGACTCTACAGTACGTGATCTTCCTTCTTGTAGTTACGACAGTGACAACTAAAGACATACAAATATCCCAGATTAAGACACCTTCACTTCCCTTCCACTTGGGAAATGCGAAAGTAATTCAAACGCAGCATACATTTCTGCATTATATAGAAATAACCCCGCTTGTAGTCGATCTAGAAAATATAAAACGCTTTTATAGTATTCTAGAAAGATCGCAAAATAATATGAATAATCAGTTAGAAAATAATTCTTTCATAAGTAAAGATAATCTATATCGCAGAGGCAAGCATTAAGTTAGACAATATAAGACCCCATCAAATAAGAACTAAACGCGGACTTATAAATTTTGTTGGAAAAACTTCAAAATGGCTCTTCGGAACCTTGGACTCAGAAGACGGTGAAAAATATGAACAAGCAATAAATGAGTTACGGAATACGGCAAATTCATTTTAAAAAAAGAAATTGCTCTACGAACATCTTTAACAAAGCAGCTGATCGACAACTACAATCAGTCAATCACAACGCTCAGCAAAAATCAACTTTCCATAAAAAGTTATGTTGAAAATTTAGAAAAAGATTTGAGGCAAAAACTTCGAACATCTCATCATCTCAAATTTCTTCAAAGTAACCAATACGATTCACCAACTTATTTTGAACTGTCAGAGTCTCATCACTTTCCTAGACAATCTTGAAGACGCAGTCCTGTTCGCTAAATTGAACACATTACATACCACTGTAATATCTGCGTCAGAATTAGGAAACATAATTTCAAAATGAAAAAGCCTATATGGCGAGGACAACATAATTCATTTCAAAGACTTAAATTATTACTATCAAGTCACAGCACTTCAAGTGAAATTTTCAAAATCAAAGCTAGTTTTTGCAATTCACTTTCCAATAGTACAAAACGAAAAATTCGAAATCTTTTGTCTCTATCCAATTCCAATCAATCAATCAATAATAATTGTTCCTACCCTTTCCTACCTTATACTGGGTACACACCTTTCGCAATATGAAGCAGAACCATGCCCAATGGTAGAAGACACTTATATCTGTCATGATCATCTGAGACCATTCAAAGAAGATTGTGCAGTCAGACTCATTCAGCAAGCCGAAAAGTCAAGATGTCAAACTCTCCGAGTACAAATCACAACTCCAATAATTCAAGACATCGACAATCAATACGTACTGGCCATACCTACCAACAAGTCTCTCAAGATGCACCAAACTTGTGGAAGAAGAGAAATCAACTTCATCCAGCATGCAAGTTTAATAAAAATTCCATATTAGTGTGAAATTCAAATTGACGACCTCCACTTCATCAATAATGAAGACCTTCTTCAAGGTAGTCCATTCAAACTACCCCAAATCCAATTCGAAGAAGAAGACCAATCCACATCGCAAAAGTCAATCGTCTTGGAATCCATTGATTTCGACAAGATCAAGTTACTTCAAGATCAAGCCAACAATCTTGATCCAATACCAGAAATCAACCCCATGCGATGGACACTCACATCAACCTTCAGTTCCACAATCATCCTATGTTTTGTACTGCTATTAGCATACATTCTCTGGAGATGCCTGAAGAAACAACCCTTGTGTCCATGCCTACCACTGTCTCGAGGTCATACAAGTCAAGAACCACTCAACGTAGAGATGAAGCCCAGATCCAGAAGTCTTCCTGAAAACAACCTGGTGAACCCGTTGTTTTAATCTTCGGTGGGAGGAGTTATGTGACCATTACCGCTGAATCACCCGCTGAATCACCCCATTGTCTATTGTTCTATATACTACGTCTTTATGAGTGTAAAGTGTAGAATAAGCATTTCTTAGTTTATAAATATGAGTTCCTCTCCATAATCGACACACACTATATTCTGCTTTTAACTGTATTACATGTACTTAACGCTTGTCACCAATAAATATTATTTTTTAAAAGTCACTCCCAAGAATTTCACATTTAACTTGTAGGGTTCTTCATATTTTTGTGTTAATCAGTTTTTGAAAATGTAGATGGTGATACTGTTGACTAAATTCTTTAACCATTCCCAATTAGAGTCAATAGATGGTGGACGGGCTCAGATAACTATGTCCTGATTCTATGGTGAATGTTTGAAAAAGCCTTAACTTTTACGATGTTTCAATACGGCACTTTGCGATAATATTTATAAAGATGTGTTTGTGAATCCACTAAACATGTTACGTACCATAAACAATTTGTAACGTTTCATAAAAGTTTATACATAAACGTTTATTTTTTAATGTTAATGATACGTAATAATTCCAACGTGCAATGGATCGAAAGAGAAAGTTGTTTTCCGATATCGTTAAAGTTGCGTTATTTATCCGTCAACGATGAAACGTTTCTGGCAAGAAAAAGAAATACGTAGGTAATTTAAAAGTATATCTTGGTAGTCAAGTTTGTAACGTTATACATTTAACATTAAAAGTACGTAACAATCGTAACAGATTTTTCATGTTGTCGATTCAACATTGCAATAATGCTAATGTGAAGTGAAATCTTAACGTCATTTCAATATCACCTCATCTTGATTTTTTTTTCATAATATTCTCATAAAACTACCTCTATAAAGGTCGATTTCAAAATTTTCTGATCATATTGTGTTGAGTTGGATCGATCCGATCATAGCAATAAAAAGCGCCGCTGCTTTACATGATAATAGAATTATTATGCTACCATCCACATTGAGTGTGTGTTCAAAGTCACGCTTACACAAGGCATTCTATTGCGAGAAATAAGTTGTGATGAAAAATGTTTTCGAATTTTCAAATTTACCGCCGAACGCCAAAAACCGGAACAATATCGTGCGCAAGGCACCTACATGAACTGCATCGGATATCGATCCTGTCCACGACACGACAACGGGCAAACCGCAAACTGACGCCATTGAGCCAGAGCCATTGTTCTGTTCAGTTGTTGTGTTGTGTTGTGGTTTTCTCTCATTGATGCTTATTCCTAATTTGTTTTGAATGTTTTGTGCTTTGTTTTTGTGAGTTGATCCTCACGGCCAGGGGCTTCCCGTCACGTACTCACTATTCAGTTCTCAACTACTACTACTACAACAGTGAATAAAATGCGAACAAAGAAAATGCATTGAGTGAGTGAATTTGTGAGTATCATATTATATTCAACTTTTCAATGGGTATAATCTTAAAAATTAATAATTGTCAATATATCATGTTGCTATCTCGGTAATTTAATCTCGATAATTCTTGACTAGTATGATATTTGAATAAATTGATGAATTACTGGATATTTAATGTATGTATATTTCTGTTTATTTTTCGGTTTAATAAGCTTTGCCTTGTGAGTGGCATGAATTGGAAAAACGAGCGAAGAAGTTGTTTGACACTTTGACAGCAGTGATAGATGTACCTATAGCATTATAGCAATGATTTGGCTGCACTCACTCACTCAGCTCAGAAACGGGCCAAAAAAACAACTTTGTGGTTAAACACAGACGTTTAGTAAAAATCTTGAGAGGTGAGCATTGGTCCATCTTCATTGGTTTGGGATATAAGAATTTTTGAACACCTTTTCCATTTATAATAATTGTGTATGGTGTAAATGAAATTTTGTTGCAAGTTTTTATTCAAACATTTATTTTTCGCAATTCTGGGATAAAAAGTTTCTGAGATCTGACACCTTGCCATTCTTACCAACCACCCTGTACTAAAAAAGGTTTGCCAACCTTATATCTTAAATTTTGATATGTCACTAATCACTAGGTATAATCTTTATTAAAAAAAAATAACGGTGTATTCAAAATGTACAGTGCTTTTAATTTAATTTGTCACACACACTTTCAAAAGGAATTATTTATTTTTTGAGCTAAAAGGTCGAACAAAAAAAAAATTATAGGGTTCTACGTAAAGTTTTGTGCGATAGAGTCAAATATTTCTCAAACTGTCAAATGTCAAAATTATGGAAAAAGGTAACTTACTTTTTTTATGGGACGGACACCCTTTATATCATTACATATTTGGAAAGGCATTTTCTGTTCACGAAAATATAGCACAATTGGTATGAATATGATTAAGATTGTAATTTTCCAGAATGAAGATACACGAGTTTATTCATCTGTTTCCAATAATTGTTATGGTTGCACTCGATTTGTCAAATGTTTAACGTGAATACTGTCCCTTCACAGTAAAAGTAGATGAAAGTAGATATACTTGATTTAAGTAATTCATTAAAATGCTGTATTTACAAACCAGAAAATCTTCTATATCTTAGTGAATATTCACAAGAACTATAAAAATTATTGGAAACAAAATACAACACGCCAGGAAATTATAATTTTAATCAGATCTCTATACCAATTGACTCCAAACTATTGAATATAAAGGGCATGTGTGCTATAACTGCTATATTTTCGTGATCAGAAGAAAGATGCCTTTCTAGATATGTAATGATATTACGATGTGCTATTAAAAAAAAAAAAAGTTTTGTCAAGAATTTGACAGTTCAGAAAATATTTGACTCTGTAGCAGAAAATTTAACGAAAAATACGACAAACCGTTTTTTTGTTCGACCTTTAAGCTCAATGAATGAATGTTTCACAGCCTTTTGAAAGTGTGACAAATTGGATTGAAAGCACTGTACACGATGATTTTTAAGTTGATGCACGTTACAGAATTCGAGAAAATAAAATCTCCGAAACTGATTCGTTTCCGAAATGGACCTTTCTGTAAACTGATGTAAGATTCGCTTATTCAATATTGGATTTACATGAGCTTAACGCAAACAAACGTGCCAGTTAATGTTAATGTAATTGTTCAGATTTTAAATTTGATATTTAATAGATATTTCCATTGTTTACAGTCATCAAAAAAATACATCCAACTTTCAATGACCGGGACTTTAGTTTTGGAGTTGTCGACTGGTTCGGATTTGCGAATCAGCGCAAGAAAAAGAGTTACTATTTTGTGAATGAAAAGATATTTTTTTAAGAAATGTCTTAGTTTTTAAGAAGAATTACTTTGTTTTCAAGAATGCTATGTTTATTTTGTTTATGTTGTTAAAAAAATGTACCTTGACTTTATTTTTGCATGGAGTTTCTGTTTTTTTCATGTAACTTAATTTGGTGTCGTTTTGAAAAAATGTATTTTTCTAAGATTTTTATAGTTTTAGTTTTTAAGAATGTTATGTTTATTTTGTTTGTGCTATTTAAAAATATGTATCAAGTCTATTTTTATATAAAGTTTTAATAATGTTACTTATATGAAGTCAATACATATTTTACACCTCTGAATGCGTTTTCATGTTTTTCATGTTTAATAGGGCATACAACGATTAAAAACTCCATACATAAAATTTTTCCAGTTTGTGCATATCTGCTATCTATGCGTAATGACATTTTTTTTAGGATCTCACAACATGCAGTGACTAGGAAATGTATTGAACTTATTGGCAACTGAAATGTTCACACATTTGAATGGCAGATTCGTCGAATTATCGATGGACGTTATGGTACCGGATCCCTCATTTGAAGAAAAAAGTGACTAACCACTCTTCTGTAAACTTAGTGAGAAAATTCATTTTGGCCAGCCCGACAATGTTTTTTTCATCTGCGAAAAATCTGGTTATCGCTGCGTTCTCTAAATAATATCAATTTTGACCAAAAGTGTTTTCAAAATTATGTGTTGCAGTTCATCAAATGAGTACTTGCTAAACTTGTAGAAATATTTTAGAAAAATTCTTGGTCAGAAATGTATGAAATGTCATAAATTTCAAATTTCCCTGATTTTGGAAAACGCCGCGATAACCAGTCTTTTCGACAATTGAAAAATTGACAGACCAAAATCCCAGAATAAATATTTTCAAAAAGATATAGAGTGGAGTAGTAATCACTTTTTTATGAGAGATTCCGGACTATATCTATGTTTCAAAGTTGTCCCTTCTAACAACATTTCTGCAATGTCCAACACAACATTCTCGTGTCATTACATTCCTGCTATAGGGATGCTGCGAAAATGTAGCAGCCACGTTATAAAATTGTTACTATAACGTTAAATTAGAAACAATTCAATCCAGTTGAGAAAATGTCATATTGAAACATATCATAAATGTTGATGCAACGTAACGCAACGTTAAAATAACTAAACAATACATCGTTTTTATATTGGAAAAACGTTAGTTTTACGTTGCAATAATGTTTTTGATTTGCAACGTTACTATGATGAACGTTTATGTAGTGGACATAAGCGGTAACAGAAACGTTATATTAATGTTATTGTTATCTTTTGAGTAACGTTACATTGTAAGTGTGTAACGTTACTTAAACGTTTAAGTTATGTTTTTATGTTTAGTGGGCTGGTGTTTCTTCATAGTTTTTGAGTTATTTACTTGTTGATATGCATAGATAACGCGTACTATTGATTCAATCCTTTAATCATTTACAATATGAGGATACAGATGGAGTGTGATGACTCCAGACGGGTGGACGAGAAGGTACTAGATTTTTGAAAAAAATACCCAGGGAAGAACAGTGACTCGAGGCTGCATCACTGACCTAGAGGTCAGTGGGCTGCATATGATTCTAGAAAATACATGATTTGTTTTTGTTAAATAATGAGCTCAACACCATACATGTGAACTTGGCAACGTTGCAGTTTCTAAAGACAATGACAGTTCGGATAAAAGCTATAAAAGTAATATAGTCTAGTCTGAGATGTTTATGGCGTGTTTTTATTCATCCCACAAAAAAGGACTAAAAGATAAAAGATATCACAGATTTACTCAACTATAACGGTGCAACTCAACAGTTTTGATATGAATAACGAGAATACTTATACAGTTAAATGTTATAGTGAAATGAAGCGAAAAAGATTTTGAGAAAAAAATATTCAATTGGGCATCAGATTATATATTATGATCCATAGGAGGAAAGAGATATATTCACCCTATCAGATAAAACACCAAGGAAAATGCACAAAACAGTCAAATCAAAAGGGGTTGTAATAAACTGAACAGTATTTAATTCATCATGTACAGTATAATATCACAAGCAGTCAGTATAATATTGTAGAAGACTCAGTATTTCTGTTAAAAATGATAAGTGAAAATGGAATTTTTGAGCAGTAAAAGTACTATTTGGCCTGTATTTCTATGTTCACTATTGTGATTCTAATGGTCAGTAAAAATTTATGAAATGTCAGTATGACTTGGCTGGTAATAATTCCACAAATGTACAGTAAGAAATAATAAATGGCCAGTATGCGATAGTCAGTAATAATTTTAACTAACTCAAACTAGCCCAAACTTGATACACATAATACCAATACAGAACACGTCAATTATGATATACAGGGTGTCCGGAAATTACGCGTCAGGATTTTGGTGGGCGATTCTACATGAAAAATTAATGCAACAAACTTCTATACAATTTTTTCAAAAACTTCAAAATTTTTTTCAAAGTACGAATTTTTAATTATTTAAGGTACGGTTAATGTTTAAAGTCGTTTTTCTCGGAAACCGTTAATTCTACGATGATGCAACACGAGCACCTTTTTAAAAAATATTTTGATGCTCTTTACTAATTTGACATCCAAATTTATAAAAAGATTAAAACAAAAAAGTTCTAAGTAATTTTCCTAAGGTGAAGGACAGCTTCAGCCTTTTGTCATTGACGACTAGCGTCAAATTAATAGGGTGAATACAAAGAAACACTACTGACATGCATGCAAAATTTGGCGAAAATCATTACACTAGAAAAAAAGTTATTAAAAAAAATAAGAAAAAAAAATATTTTTTAACACCCTGTATCTTCCTTAATTTTGAGTTTTTGAAAAAATTGTATAAAAGTTTGTTGCATTAATTTTTCATGTAGAATCGCCCACCAAAATCCTGACGCGTAATTTCCAGACACCCTGTATAATAATAATTGTAATGTTAACCTATAGTGCTAACCAACGAGCCGCTGCATATTTTTATCAATTTCGATCACCAACACAAACTAACCCAAACTTGATCCACATAAAACCAATACACAACACATCAATTATAATATATATAATAATAATAATTGTAATGTTGACCTAGTGCTAACCAACGAGCCGCTGCATATTTTTCATCAATTTCTATTACCAACACAAACTAACCCTAACTAACCCAAACTAAATCCGCCTCTCAAAGGAACCTATCTGACTACTTCATCATGACATAAAGGCAGAGTGTTTTCTCTTTACTAAGTTGTGTTTCGTTCCGTTGTAAAAATGTTTGTATTTATACGAAATAAAATATATGACCAACCATTCATTATTTTACTGTCGCTTGATTAATTTTATGGACTGTTAATTATTTTCACCAGGCATTTACTAATTTATTTGATCGTTTTTTTATGATACTGACTCTTGATTATTTATATCTACCATTTATTATTTTTACTGACCACTTCTTTATGTTACTGACCCTTCATCATTTTTACTGACCATTTCTTTATATTACTAACCATTAATTATTTCAACCGACCATTTATTATTATACTGACCATTTATTATTTTTACTGACCACTTCTTTATGTTACTGACCCTTCATTATTTCAACCGACCATTTATTATCATACTGACCAAGGGAAATAAAATGATGCCAAAGAGTACTGTCCATAAAATTGAAATACTGACCATTTAATTTGTTGCCAATCAAAAGTCACAATTTGATAGTCATGAAATATTTTTTTTTAATTAAATCATTTTTTATTGTATCACTGAGATAAGTATACCTACATAATTTTACAATCAAAAGGTCTAGAACAGTTGAATGATATACTAAAAATATAACGCAATACTTTTAAGTTGTTATAAAATTGAACAACTAAGAAGATTTTATCATTTCATAATAAATTAGAAGAACAAACATACTGACCAGTCTTACTACATCTGATACCTAAATTATCTAGTAAAATACACAACACAATCAAATTAAAATGATACGAAGGTTTGGAGACAGCATCTCCATCTATTGGTGGTGATGAGAACCTACTACCTAGAACTAACATACGTAGTACTCACATGATGTAGAAAACTTGAAAAGGCATTTGCCACAATTTCAAGAATAAACGTTTCTATCTCACACAATAGCAACAATGCAGTTGAGTACTGCCAACGTTTTCTATAACCAAAAGCCCAAAGGCTAGGGGTTGCGAAAGACATGCATTTCTCTCCCACAGATGCATCCACAGACGTGTTTCGCTGTATCACAGCTCATCAGTGCGGCTAGGATCTGCAGGAGAGAGATGCACCGCTTCGCAGGGACGTACCAAAAGGTCAATGAAATACGGAGGTTTGGAGACAGCATCTACATCTATTGGTGGTGATGAGTAACCTACTATCAAAAACTAACATACGTGGTGTTCACATGATGTAGAAAACTTGAAAAGGCATTTGTCACGATTTCAAGAATAAAAGTTTCTATCCCACACAATAGCAACAATGCAGTTGAGTACTGCCAACGTTTTTCATAACCAAAAGCTCAAAGGCTAGGGGTTGCGAACGACACGCATTTCTCTCCCATAGATTCATCCACAGACGCGTTTCGCTGTATCACAGCTCATCAGTGCGGCTAGGATCTGCAGGCATAGAAAAGTGAATATAATATTATGATATAGAAGGTTAGCTCAATACACACCCCCCGGTACATTGGTTAGTTCTTGACTACACCGCTATGGCGTACGAATCCCTATCATGTGACTTTCGTGCCATGGTGACATCAAACAATATTTAAATAAACGTCATTATGACATTGTTCGTTGTCATTTGATCTTGAGTTTTTGTGATGCGTTTTGAATTAAATTTCAAAAACATGCTTTATTGTGGTGTTGCGTCATGTGAGAACTCAAATAAATCTTGCTCTATGCTTAGATCTCCATACTTTGATGAATCGGTAAGTATTTTTTTTTAATTCGTAACCTCTCAACCTCCGCTTGTTCTGGACGCTGCTTCACAGATATAATATACCTACTACACGTTTTTTTTCTTTTTATCACTTACTCAACATCATCTACTCACTTTATATCCTACTTTATTAGTTAAAATATCAATATTGATTATTATTATAATATGTTAGGTATTTTATGAATCTTTCGAATGGCATTTTCGAATCTCAAATAATATTATTTGTTGAAAAATTACATTTTACAGATATTTTCTATTTGGATTTCACGAATTGGAAACAGGACACCGCAGCAACTTAATCCAGTTCATACGAATTACGGAATATGAGAACATCATTTTGCATCATTTTGTATGGACGAACGATTCCCAAAAGTACCTCTGAAACCAGGAAGTTTACCAACTATTCGACTGCCTGGTGAGTTTCGACGATGTTCCTATGTAATTATTTAATAAACTGATAGGAGTACTGGAAGAAAACATCAACTATTCCAATTGAAACATTCTTTTCAGTTGCTCGACGATAAATAATTTTTGTCTATACGCATGAAAATCATTTAAATCATGGCAAAGTTGCGCATTTTGGTACACAATAAAATGCCGTTTAGAAATTCAAAAAATTCCTTATATTATGAAATTATCATGATCTAAACGTTCTACTCTTCAATGTGATACCTCACAAGTTCAATATAATTACATGATAATATATTCATCAATCAATACAAAAATATGGCAACGACGTTGACCTTTTTTTCCTATGAAAAAAAAAAACTAGGTGAGGTATCTGACAATTTTGTTGTTTGATTCGTCTTTCCATCTTTCAAAATAAAAAAGTTACATCCGATCAAAATGGTATCAAGACAAAATGACCACACTATAGGAACCTACAGGATGAACCAAAAATAAGTTATGACCATCAAGCTCATTTTTTCAAATGGAAACCTCTTTTTTTATTCCATTTTCGACTTCTACATCAGATTTCATGTGGGTTTCTAGAATCATATCTTAATGATATGATAACTAACCCAAACTAACCCAATAGTTATCGAGAAATTTACGATTGATAAAAAAATGGTCTGTTTCTGACCAATCGTAAATTTCTCGATAACTGTTGAGATGAGGTTAAGGACATGGAACATGCAACTTACTTAGAAATTGATGTAGAATTCGAAAATGAAGTGAAAAATGAATTGAAAAAATGAAGTCAATGGTCGTAAACCATTTATGATAAAATTATCATGAAAAACCGCATTCAAAAATAATAATCGATGTTTCCGTTTTCTCACCTAACCAATCCCTGAATTTTGGATGAATTAATTTCAAGCTACTCACTGTATAAAGTCTATTTCACTGCAATTTTCAACTAAGAAACTTTCTATTTCTAGTTTCTTTCATGATGATTCTGAAGAATGATCAAATTCATTTTATACCCAGATAAAGCCAACAGATGAAGATGTTCAGTCTTCGATTATTGAAGAGGGCGGCGAGAAATTGATTGAAACCGCAATGGTGAAAGAATCCCGGAAAAATCAGACCAATAGAAAGTCGTGTTCCATTTTCAACATCACAACATTATTATGCTCTGTTCCTATATAGACCATATTTTGTATTTATACATTGCAAACTCCCTGTTTAGTTTGTCTCGATAAACTTTGTGTTAAATGCTAAATGAATGTACCTAATAAAAAATGAACAATTTGTTTGTTATTACTCATTTATTTATTGTTAAATTGCTGTGTTATAAACACTTGGAAAAATGAACAATAATTAAGCTAACCAGAGAAACAAAATAATATTACTATCAGGTAGGTATAATAAATTGCTCAGCATAAAGTTCGCCTATAGCGTACTTTTACAGCAAAGTTTGAGTCTATGTTACTCAAAAATCCTTTGTTCTATTTTGATGATTTTACTCAAAGCCCATGAAACGAGCTCCAAAACCAAAAAAAAATCATCAAAATCGAACGAAGGAGTTTCGACTTACATGGCCTTAAACTTTGCTATGAAAGTTTGTTATTGGCGAACTCCATGATGAGCACTATCAAACCGGTCATTCAAATTACCCGCCAAATTTTCGCAGCCTTAGTTCCATGACTACACCGTATGGTGGCAGCACCGTTTAACAGTCTAAATAGTGTTCGATAAATTGTACAGGAGTTGACGTTCTATATCAGTATATTTTAATCACTTTTCTATGTCTGCAGGAGAAAAATGCACCGCTTCGCAGGGAAGTACCAAAAGGTATATGAAATACGAAGGTTTGGAGACAGCATCTCCATCTATTGGTGGTGATGAGGAACCTACTATCAAGAACTAACATACGTATAGTCCGTTTCACGAGGGTTTATACTCACGTCAGTGATTGTCTCTCCTTTTCTAACTCAAGGAGAGGTTTAAAAACAGACTGAAACAGAATTAATGACGTAATAAACATCG
Source organism: Orchestes rusci (assembly GCA_958502075.1). NCBI lineage: Eukaryota > Metazoa > Arthropoda > Insecta > Coleoptera > Curculionidae > Orchestes > Orchestes rusci. The sequence continues at coordinate 33,345,545 of OY293305.1, forward strand.
TTCGTTACTAGAATGCAAAATGGCCGCGGAGCAACAGCTGATTTCTATCATCTCAGATTAATAATAACCTAAAATTTGGTTATGTGATCAAGTAATTATTCAAAACAATGTTGTTGTCAAAACACAAGTCAGTTAACTTCTCCAATGTCACAGTTTTGTTGTATAAAATGCCTTGTCGGTATTCAGAATGTGAACAAAATACGATAAAAAAGCTTGTGGCCTACTTCACAAACGATGGAGATGCTGAAAAACATTTGTCACCACTTGAGGCAGTTTTGGAGGTGAGTTATTTCATAAAACTAGTTCTTTGTACCTATTCACTTCCTATTCCATCTCCTGAACTTTTGTAGAGTGTCTGATGCCCTTTGAATTGAAATTACAATTCTTAAAAAGATCAGTTCTCATGGAATCAGAATTGATGAGGACTTCAAGGCATCCACGTCAATTGCAGTCCAAAGATCAGTAAGATAGATGGATTATTGGAGCAGTCATGCGTTGTTGAGAGAAGAAAGAAAGGGCTAGTATTGTTATTGAATGAATATTTTGGGCAGGCAGAATTTGACATTATTTTAGTTTATATTCAGCTCGTGTTCATGATTTCAGTCTCCTTATCTATGTTCCGCTGGTACTTGTTGGTACTTGTTTGTAATAAAATTACGTTTATTATTTTCTTCTCCCACTTATTTATCACCTTATGATTGGGCAGGAGGTGATGTCTTGCAGTTGATAAATGATCTGAAAAATGTTTCCATTTTTCACACCCCCCCAAATGGCCGTTATTTCATAAGTTAGGTATAAAAAAATTATTGATAATTTATCATTTTTTTATAGCTCAAAATAACGGCAATTAAGGTGGTTGGCAAATTACAAGGAAAATCATTTACTCCACATTTTCAAAAAACACAATAGTTTGATGCTTTGTTCATTTTAAAACTATCATAAAACTGGGAAAAATACATACAATCTGTAGAATCAAAATATACACTCACGGTCGGATGAACAGCACATCCCTAAAATTCGATAAAACTTTGATATTATAATATAATATAATATGATAATCGTTTATTAAGCTGATAAGCTTTACAAAGGCATCCTGCTTCAGTTATCAAAAAATAATTGGTGCATTGAAATGGTTCAAACAATCTGTCATTTGATCGGTCATGGCGATTTTATTCAAAATATTGTTTAGGTCCTTTTTTTCACGTTACAAAAAAAATGTGTAAGTTTTGGAAAAATTGGTTAGCACCATCCGAAAGAGAAAATTTGTGTACCCTATGAAAATCCAAAAAAATCACTGGTTTAGTGAACTGACAAATGGATTCAAGTTCTTCAATGCACCATTACATCTTTGATAACTGTTGCAGGATCTAAGTGCTATCAAGCTTTAGGCTGTCAATCTACTTTTGGCCACCAAAGTGGTGTATTGAATTTCGTTTACCCAATAATTCATAAAAAAAAATGCTGACTAGCTGATTTCTCGTGGGTTGATGTTCATCCAGTGTTGAGGGGACGTCCACTGATGAGAATAAAACTCGACTATTGCGGGTTTTTGCGATAATGGCGCTTTCTTAGTTTTTTATTCAAACGTGTCTATATAGCAACGATTGCTTATCAGTATTCTAAAAGAAGTCCGTTTTGTGAACTATTATAAATGAAAAAAACCCTTTGCAAAAACACATAATTGTGGCGATTGTATCTCTTCGGATTCACCTTTCCCGATTAACCCCAAAAAGATCAGCTCCTCAGCATTTTTTTTTTAATAATGATATTTTCACTGGACTTCTATATGAATGTATTTTTTCACTCTCTCGAGCTTGCAATCCCTCCATGTGAGGATTTTTCAAAAACTACATACCTTGCAATTTCATTCAACATGATTTTCAATTCACAAACAGTAGCGAACTGGAATAGCGTTGAGTCTAATGGTAGAGTCACAAGCAGTGCACGCTGTAAGTTGCCTAGTCTAACGATCGCTCGCATCCGGATGGCGGATATACACGCGACTACGCTTCCAATGGATGACCGGCCTGAATCCAAAATCTAAATGGAAAACAAATCTGAACGTGTTCTGGAGAGCGTTTTGGAACATACTTGTTCGGCTTCAATACAAAATTTGAACGCTCTTGAAACTATATGAATTAGCTACGACATACGTTTTTTTTCAAGTAATGACGTCATCGATGACGTGAGTATGAACCCTCGTGAAACGGACCTACTACCAAGAACTAACATACGTAGTACTCATGATACTATGACAAACAATATATGCTCACTAGCCGAACGAGTTTCGAACTGAACTGCGCATCAAGCTATCCGGTGACCCAATTGGATAAAATAGCATTGGAAAGCATGGCTTATATTGCGATTTTGTTGAATTCTGATGATTATAGTTGGTTATTTACCATAAAATGAATAATATGTATTTAGGTGGTTATCTATCCTTCCAAAATTGATAATATAATCTACGCAAATCCCACCAGATTGGTTAAATAGTATTTAAAAAAAGATCATATTTTCAATTTTGCCGTTACATTGAAAAAACATTTTTCTCAGTTGGACGTTAGGAAGGATGTTTGAGGTGAAACTTTTTTATGTGCGGTGGGAGTGGAATTTCAAGGTCGCGACACACTTGGTTCTTTGTGGTTTTGTGTGGTTTTTTGTGATTCTATGTTCTTTTCTTCCTTCTTTTGTGGTTTTAGTTGTTTCTTCAAGAATCTATGTTGTTCTTTGTGATTTTATGTGGCTCCATGCATGTGGTTATTTTTTTATTCAATTTGGTTTTTGTTGTACTATGTGGCTTCTTGTGGTTCTATGTGATTCCTTGTGGTTTTGTGGTTCTAAGAGGCTTTTTGCTATTCCATGTGGTTCTAAGAGGTTTTGGCATGTGGTTTCTATGGTTTTTGTGTTTCCATGTGGTTTTTGTGGTTCTATGTGTTTTTCTGTGGTTCGATGTGGTTTTTCCGGTTCGTTGAGTTTTTTTGTGTTTCTATGTGGTTCTATGTGTTTTTTTGTGGTTCCATGTGGTTTTTGAGGTTCCATGTGGTTTTTAGTGGTTCTATGTGTTTTTTTGTGGTTTTTCAGGTTAGTTGTGTTTTTTTTGTGTTTTATGTAGTTCTTGTGGTTCTATGTGTTTTTTTGTGGTTCCATGTGGTTCTTGTGGTTCTATGTGTTTTCTTGTGGTTCGATGTGGTTTTCAATGGTTCTATATGTGTTTCTATATGTGGTTTTTGTGGTTACATGCGGTTTTTCTGGTTCTGTATGGTTCTTTGTGGTTTTGAGAGATTTTTTGTTATTCTATGTGCTTCCATGTAGATTTTCTGGTTCTTTGTGTTTCTATGTGGTTCTGTATGTTTTTTTTGTGGTTCCATGTGGTTTTTCTGGTTCCATTGCGGTTTTTCTGGTTCTTTGTGGTTCCTTGTGGTTTTTTGTTTTTCTACATGATTCGATGTGGTTTTTGTGGTGATGAGAGATTTTTTTGTTATTCTATGTGGTTCCATGTGGTTTTTGTGGTTGTATGTGTTTTTTTTATTCTAATTTGATCTTGCTATTCACGGTTAGCGGGTTTCTCTTCAGATATACCGGATATGCGATGCGCACATGATGCTCAAAAGTTTTTTTTATAAGAGTACCCATAATTATTTCGGAAAAATAATTTTCTATAAATAATGCAGTCTTTGTCCTTTTGATAACACTTCTGTATTCATATCTTGCGAATATACTTGGATGTTGGAAACCGAAAGAAATGGTATTTACAAGGACGGTTTTCTTTATTTTTCTTATTGCTGTTTCTGCAGAACATTACGGCACAGTACACCATCATCAAAATATGCGAAATTCACGAAATAATAAGATATTATATCACACAAATATCAGAACAACAATATTTACATTGCAAACTGACAGAAGCTTGACAACATAACCTCACAAAGGTCACCCGACATGATGCGAGTGAGCTTATCTGTTTGTCGTAGTATCATGCGTAGTACTCACATGATGTAGAAAACTTGAAAAGGCATTTTCCATAATTTCAAGAATAAACGTTTCTATCCCACACTTCTGTCATTTCGAAAGAAGGTAACGTCAAGTCAACTTTTTTCGGCACATTTTGACATTTTTTCACAATAATGGATTTAATCTCCTTGAATAGCTCTTGAAAAGTTAACATAGGAATGTGCAATCCATTTTTCTCTAACTTGAATAGTTTGAGTTTTATAGCATGTCAAAGTTGCAAAAATGCCATTTTTAAAACGCGATATCTCGATAACGGTTGAATTTAGGAACATTAGTTGTATTACAATTTTTGTTCCAAATTGAAGAAAGAATTGAAATATCAATTAATATATAGGGGGTTCCATTTAAAAAAATCATACTTTTCGTGCCATACTTTTGTGACGCACCCTGTATGTTTCCAAATATTTTCAGAATGTGCGCTATTTACACCCCTAACCTGTGACGCATATTGATATTGATATTTTTCATATCCTATATGATAAAACCCACTTTAGTCTATCGGTGGGACACCCTGTATAAATATAGAGTGGAAAAACTCGAGGAGGCTCGACGGCCCCCCACTAAATATGTTACAGCACCTCCACCGAGAGTGAATGCCTGGAAAATCACACACTGAGCAAGGGAGGAACCATGTGATTTCCCTTCCCTACCACATAAGTCTGCGCAACCCACACCAGCAGTAGCACGGACACAGCAGAGACCAGCACAGGGTGAGTCGGTCGAAACTGTTAATGATCTGTTTGGTTGCATGGCTGACATTAACCAAATGGTCAACATGTCAGAAATTTTTCGTTGTATGTCAGACTTGCGTGCATTGCTGATGGACACACCAGCCGGACATCGTGGATCAGTGGCCGTCAACTTTTTGAGTGACGCTTCTCACAGGTACAACCTCGAGCCATAAGCAACAGGAGGTACCTGAGGGGAGTGGAGTGGAAAGCAATCAGCGTTTCTCAAAAGCTTGGCGAACTGATCCACTTTTTGAATATTCATAGAGTAGATATTGTGACGAAACATTGTCCAGTAAATGGTGAATGCGCCGAATCGATTGGCTTCTGGTACATACTAGAGAGGCTAGATAGAGTCGGATGTTCTTCGCTTTTCTAAAAATATCTGGAATGTTCTTTCAATCCTGGCGAGGGTATATAACGAGGTCCGCCATTTGAAGATGGATAGTTATCGATTAGCCGCGAATTATAATCGTTACAACATAAATATACGCTGCGATTGTGAACATAAGTATTTGTGGTTGTGTTAGCGACTTTAAATAAATTAATTAAAACTGGACAAGTGTTTTCTATAGCAAAAAACATTACATTGGTGTCAGAAGTGGGATTTATTGTGTGCTATAGAAACGGACATAAATATTCACTGTAATGGCTGCAAAACTAGTCTTGTTAACCGGATTGAAGGTCGCCGAGTTGAAGAGGGAGCTGGAGGAGCGTGACCTGGATAGTAGCGGTAAAAAAACTGATCTACAAACAAGGCTTCGTGAGGCTTTAATGGAAAAAGGCATGGATCCAATTTGAAATTCCCGATCCCAACGCAGTAGTTGAGGAGTTGTCAAAAAACTTGAAAGATGAGCTTAAGGATCAACTTCTAGAAAACTCTAGGAGATTGAAAGATAAATTGGAAGAGAAGTTTGTAGAATCTTCTAGAGTTATGGAAGAGAAGCTCGCAGAGTCTTCTAGAATTATGGAGGAGAAAATTAGGGAACAGTTTGTAGACAACTACAAGTTTGTGAAGGATCATGTCGCCGTAGAAATTGAAAACTTTTAGAAGCGATTTGAAGACACAGTGAAGACTCTGGGAGACGAAATGGAAAAAATGAGAAAAAAAGTAGACACTATCATCGAACAACCACAGGTATCACTCGGAAACCAGGTAGCGAATGCCAAGATAGAAGCTGATACAATCAGAATTCACATGAAAGCCCCACAGTTTGATGGCAAGCTGTCCTGGAACAATTACCATCGCCAGTTCGAGGCAGCAGCGAGGGCAATTGGATGGACTGGACCAGAAAAAGCCCTGGCATTGACTTTTGCACTTCGTGAGGAGGCTACGGAAATCCTGCAGATGCTAAACACCCAGGAGCAGGATGACTACGATGTACTAGTCAAGCATCTGGAATTGCGATTTGGGCAAACAACTCATTTGGAGCATGTCTACCATTCCCAGTTGAAGAACCGCATCCAAAAGACCAACGAGACCATGCAGGAATTTGAAGCGGATGTTGCTCGCCTTGCACGACTGGCTTATCCAACCACGCCAGAGAACGTAATGGAGAGGCTTGCGGTTCAAGCCTTTTTGGATGGACTTCGAGACCAGGAGATAAGGCAGTCCTTAATACTTCATCGTCCTGACAGACTGGTGGATGCGCTGGCAAAAGCCCGGGAGTTTGAAGCGGCTAAGCGAACCGTCAAGCTTCCTGCGCGCGTGCGAAGGATGGAGGAACAAGATCTCGCAGAGGAAGACTCCTTCGACGCAAATGTGAGGAGAGTCGTCAAGGAAATGGAGGCGTCCAAGCGAAGGGAGCTACGATGCTGGAATTGTGGAGAGCTTGGGCATATGCGTGGCCGCTTTAGGAAAAAGATACGGACACCTGCGTTGGCATGGGAAAACAAGGATCATCGAGCGAGATCAAGCCTCAAGAGCTTTGATGGCTTGTCCAGAAGACCAGAGCTTTCTCACAAAGCCGAGGAAAAGGATGCAAGCGTTCGCAGGACAACTGTAGTGGATGATTCCTGGCAGTCTAAGGCGCTTCGCGAGGACCAGGAGAGAGATCTAGATCTAAAGCTCATCATTGGATGGAAACTTGCAGGCCAACGACCAACTTGGCAAGAAGTCGCACGATTTTCAACTACAGTGAAATCCTACTGGGCTCAATGGGACTCACTGGTTATTAGCGACTGCATCCTGATGAGGCTGGTGATCTGGATGGCACGAATCGGAGGCAGATAGTGGTTCCTCGGAGCAGACAGACCGAGGTGATGAGAGAGGTCCATGATGGCATCACGGGGGACATCTGGAAGTAACCAATACGCTGGGAAAGCTGCGAAAAAGGTTTTTCTGGATAAACTGTCAGACCCATATCCGGGAGTGGTGCAGGAAATGCGCCGTTTGCTCTGCAAGCAATGGACCACAGAAACGCCCAAAAGCTCCTATGCGCCAGTACAATGTGGGAAGCCCGTTTGAGAGGATCGCCATAGATGTAGCTGGACCATTTCCTGAGTCGAACGGAGAAAATAGATACATCCTGGTCGCGATGGATTACTTCAGTGAGTGGGCCAAAGCGTGTCCCATGCCAAACCAAGTAGCGGCAACGGTAGCTGATGTACTGGTCAAGGAATGGATCTGCCGTTTTGGTGTCCCATTGGAGCTGCATTCGGACCAGGGCAGGAACTTTGAATCGACGCTATTCCAGAACGTCTGCGATGTCTTGAAGATCAAGAAGACAAGGACAACGGCGTTGCACCCACAATCGGATGGCATGGTGGAGCGAATGAACCGAACCATCAATCGACACTTGTCCAAAGTTGTCTCTGATGCCTAACGACTTGGATGCATTTTTTCAGCACGGCAGGGGAACGCTGGTTGTTGGTGATCCTAATGCCAGACACACCATGTGGAATAACCATAGGTGTAACAGGAATGGTGATTCTCTTCATGATTATATTGAAGAAAATTCCATACAGTTGTTTGAACCTCCAGTTCCAACACATTACCCTACCAATGGCACGACACCGACCTACATCGATCTAGCACTGCCACTACCAGATTCGCGTGTTCTCAATGCGCTCTCCTCTGATCACTTACCGATCTTAATTGACTGGAAAGTTGATATCAGAGAAGCTGAAGTGGGACCGTCCACTTACATTTACAAAAACGCAAACTGGAGACATTTCAGAGAAATAGTGAACGAGAGAGTCCAGATCGTCAATTACATCCAGTCAAAAGACGACAAGGAACGAGAACTCACACGTTTTTCTGAAATACTACAGTATGTACGAGATAAGATTAGCCGAAAGGTTAAAACCAGATTCTTGAAGTGATTTTAAATCAGCGGAAAATGCGGTTCGTTGTACTATTCTCGAAAGCGACTCTATGCTTATATCTATTTCCGAAGGAGAGAAAACTTTAGAGTACACTCTATTTTCTTTACTCAATTTCAAACTATTAATGAATCTCAAGCAAAAACCAAATACACGAATCAATTTGTTATAATCCGAATATTTTCCAAATATGTCAAATGTTTCATTGTCTAAATTGAGAAATGTTTGAGATTTAAATTCGGGAACTCTATCGACATTTTTCGCAAAATTCGAAATATTACAATCAGTTGGCCAATGCTCAAAAGATGTTTGAAGAAAGTCAGGCCCGTTCCACCACAGATTTGAATACTTTAAATCGTGTAGAGAACAACCACGAGAAATAATATCCGCGGGGTTAAGAGAAGAAGCTATGTGATTCCAATCTTCAACCGATCTTAGTGATTGAATTTCCGACACCCGGTTACTAACAAAGGTTTTCCTAATTCGGGGCTGACCTGCTTTCCACGATAAAACTATGGAAGAATCTGTCCAAAGAAACACGTCATCAATGAATAGATCTAGAATGGATTTACATTCAGATAACAGTCGAGACATTAATAGGGCTCCACAGAGCTCTAAACGCGGAAGAGAAATAGATTTTAACGGTGCGACACGGGATTTTGCACGAAGTAAATGACATTCGATGTGACCTTGATCATCTATAGAGCGTAAATATATTGCGCACCCATAAGATTTTTCACTAGAATCTGAAAAAGCATGAATTTGAACATTACGAGGGCTAGTTACTAATATACGTCTACGTATTTGTAAAGATTGAATTTCTGATAGATCCTTTTGAAACCCATTGCGAGTAGATTGTCGCAGGAATGGGCTCATCCCACTGTAATTGAAGTTGCCACAAATTTTGCATTATGAGCTTAGCTAAAATAGGACCTAAAAGACAAAGTGGATCGAATATTTTAGCGATAAAGGAAAGTATTGATCGTTTGGTGGCGTTACTAGGATCAAAATTTATCTCTTGACCTTTATATCGAAATAAATCTAAAGAAGGAATCCAACATACACCTAAAGTTTTGTTGGATGAGTAATCCGTGATCATATATTGCGTATCCAAATCACATGATATTTTATTTAGAAAATCGATATCATTGGATTGAAATTTCCTTATTTCAAGCAAAAGACAAGTCAGATTTTCACGTATTTTGGATAGCGCAGCACTATCCGACGAACCTGTTAAGATATCATCCATGTACATATCCTTATTGATTTTATCACATTCAGTGGGGTATTTATCAGTATTTTCTATGGCGATTTGTTGAAGACATCGTGTGGCTAGAAATGAAGCTGGTTTTTCACCATGAGTTAACGTTTGCAAGTTATAATATTTCACTTCATCCTGAGGACTGTCTCGCCAAAGTATCCTTTGCAAATTCTGATGTTCAGGATGTATTAATATTTGACAATACATATTTGTCAAGTCGCCAATAAAAACTACAATGTGTTTTCGAAATCTCAATAAAATAGAAAAAATATCGTTCTGTAATGTCGGACCATCCATTAAAACATCATTCAATAATAAATTTGAAGAACTTTTGGCGCTAGCATCAAATACAACTCTGACTTTTGTTGTAACGCTATCTAGTTTAATGACACTGTGATGGAGTAAATAATATATCGGGGATAAAGATTTTTGATCTCGTGAAATTTGTGTCATATGACCAAGATTTTCGTATTCGTGCATAAACTCATTATAATGAACTTTTAAATCCCTGTTTTTGGACAGTTTTTGTTCTATCGAATAAAATCGGTTTAATGTGCGTTTTTCGGAATCACCAAGTCTTGAAAAATTGCCTTTTAATGGTAATTTCAGAATGAATGGGGATGTGGATGACGGATGCGGATATCAGTATGCCGGATGCCTTTGATTGTTGAGCTCAGTGACACACGCGCACCGCGACGCCGAACGTCGGGGAAAATTTTTTGTTGAGGTGTATGGCGTACCATCGTTTTTTCATGCGGTATTTGATACTGAAAACATTTCAATGATGTTTCGATGTATAGGTAGTGAGATTTTGGAAATTAGCATAGGTTCTATAATAATGCGAAGATTATCATTTTTCGAGGTGTATATGTATGTTATGTTACTCATCCGCGGTATTCGAATTAAGGGATGTAGAATATTCAAAAAGGAGAGCGCGATGTACCTAGATATTTTACAGTCAACGATCGTGAAATTTTTATAAGAAAGGAATCACAACAAAAGACTATTATGAGATCATGATTTAGTAGATCATTTTAATTTTTATGGTTATAGAAGTTAGCACCAGTATTGATACGAATAAAGAAATTTTAAAATCATATTCAACGTTTAAAGACAATGAAAAATATTTATGAAAATTGTATCATTTATTTCAACATCTGAATAGATTTGATCTATAAAACAAATAGACGCATACTTACCTTATAAAATGCACATCCAATCAAATAAAAATTTAAATTTCGAATAATATATATTTATTCATTCATCAAAAGATAATCAATTGCATTATACACACATAAATCCCTGAAGAGGTAAATCACACTATTTACCATGGGTATACGGGATTGGGGCATAAAAAGGAACTAAAAATAGGACAAATACATGCATTTTCTACTAACTATCTACCTACATTACACAATATAAACAGAGAAAACTAATTTTATTATACCTAATGAGAAATAAAAAAACTTATCTAATAAAATAATTATTACGCACAATATATTAATCCATTATAGAATGATGTCCATGAGGGAGAGTTAGGACAGAATCTTTCAACAGATGTCTCTTATCATCATACGGACTTAAGGCTATTTTTGTTTGTTTAATAGTATATAAATCATGTCTGCTTGCACGAATTAGATTTTGATCAACTGCTTTCTCAATATTTGACTCTAAACACTCTCTATAATCTTCAAAACTGATTTTATTTTCAATAACACTTTTCTTAACCCCTTTTATTTTTTTTGTTGTATGCACCTCCCCTTTTTCAATGTTAGTTTTGTTCTTTTCTAATTCCTCACCAGTGTAAAATAGTTTTACTGCGTACATTTTTGATCGGAGTCCGATAAAGTCTGTCATAATCTGCCCATTGTTTTCATCTTTCATCATACCCAAAACCTTTTTATTTACTAAGGGAATATTATAAATATTATCCTTAGGATAATTAGAGGTGTCAAAATGTTGTTCACAATCTTGTCTGATGACGTCATAGACATTGGAATCTGCTATTTCATAAATTAAAGAGTCAGTATCAGTGTAAAGCACAGTACATTTTTCAAAACGATTTTTCATGTAATCATAATGAAATTTGTAAATAGTAGTCTTAGCCAAATCTAAAATACACATTCCAGCATATATTGGCTTATTGAAAAATATTTCTGATTTTGCCAACTCAATTATTACAAGATTCTCATTGATTATTGTACTACTTTTAAACTCAGGTTTTGAAATTAAAGCCTCAGCTCCATATCGACCTTCCCATTTAGTAACAAGCTTGACCGAAGAATGTTTTCGAACATTTTCCATAGTTTTTCCAAAAACAGCGTTGTTCATGAGTTTGAATAGATTTTTCTCAAAGTCATTTTTGGAAGCTTGTCTGAGACGAGTATTCAAATCAATATAGGATTTTAACCACGGAGACTGATTAAATGAAATTGCTCTGTGGATTTTTGATAGTTTAACACCCAAACCCAATACCTGCTGTAATGGATAACATATTTTTCTTTATTGAAGAGTGTTGCCATTAGCTTGATGTTCTTAGAACCAGGAGGTGTCTTATGTTCGGGACAAGGGGGCAAATCAGAAAATAGATCGTGTAACTCATGAGGGATTTCCAAGTCTACCTCTAAAATAAAGCCTTTGTTAGAGGTATCATCAACATCTAAAACATTGAAAGAAGATAGTTCAGCATCACTCATCCACTTGAATCCATTAAAGGGCAGGTGTTGAGACATCGCCCACCCATATTGATTGTTGATATCAAAATACATGAGATATGTTTCTTCTCTAGAAGGATCGTATGAAGGAATATACTTATTATTGCATTCAGCATGCCTTTTAGAACACTGACTTAGACCTCCTCGTATACCCCTTTCAATGAACATGACCATATCTAAATCAGTCAAAAGTTCAAGCCTAGGATGATCAGATTTAAAGAGATGATACAGCATACATTGCCAAGAATAACCAGGGAGAGTAAACGAATGAGCAGGGTCTAATCCATAAGTGTTATGAGCTGCTGATCTAAATTGCTCAAACACGTCCGCCAATAACAAAATATCAGTTTTCATGTAAAGTTTGGAATAATCACGCATTGTTCGACATGATAATGTATTCCAGACTTTTTGCGCATGTGCGTACTCACGATCTGAAATACATTTATCTTCCAATCTGCTATAGAATTCTGACTTGGGGGGTAATTGACACTCATTGATTTTAGACCAATCATCCATAAAGTCATATGGAAATATACCTTTTCGAGTTTGCAATTTGAAATGCTCAACACTCAGACTCCTGAATTCGGACTCTAAAATGGGAAAATCTGAAAGATAAGATGCGAGTTTATCTGAACTGGAAGCAATAAAACGAAAACTATCCAAAAATCTGAACTGAATACGACTCTCAGGGATATGCTTTGAAAAGGAGATATATTTCTCTTTGTTGACAGGAAGAGCATCGATTGGCCCATCCACTTCAGCTAAAGCTTTGATAAGCAAATGTCCATCATATGAACTAAGACAATGAAATAAAACAGGAATAATATGGCTATCTTGGAAATTCAAATTACATTTTTCATGTGCAGGTCCTCTATATATACCGGTTAAGTGACAATGATCACGAACCCTTTTATCTTCTGCTTGGAAAACCTTTTCACATACATGACAACAACTCGCCTTGAAAAATTGTTTAACTTGTCCAGATGTAAGCTTCTCCATTGGAAGAGGACATTGGAAGACTGTCATCACATTTTCAGCAAAGTCGAAAAGTTCCTTAACAAACCATTGAATACAATCGACCCTCGTATAAGACTTATAAAACGATAATGAGTCATCATAAGAACATTTAACATAATATCCAATGCAAAATGGAACATGTGATTGATATTTTTGACTATTTTTGGAAATATCATCTTCAACAGGACTCAAGAGACACTCGGAATCAGCATATATAACAAAAGGTGCTTTTGTTTTGAAAGAAAAGTTAGTAAACTCAACAAACCTTCGATTTTTCTCAGGAAGCTTTGGAAGAGGACCATTATTCAGATTTTCGCAGTCTTGCAGATGATTTTCCAGTTTTCCAACATCATAAAAGTAATGAAGACAGCGATCACAAATATACTTAGCACCATTATTTTTACTCAGCTGTGATGAAACAAGACGAGATAAATTTTTTATCCAAACAAAGTGAGTTTTGATTGGAAGAATCACCTTCTCTTCACCACTTTGATAATTGTCTTGTACCATTAGAAGATTTATATGGTACTCAACTTTTTTTTGGTGATATAGGCCGGTATAACCTTGAAAGACTTACCCGATTTCTCCAATCTATAGATGTTTATAGAAATATCATTTTGCTTTTCAAATCGAGGAACTTGAGGTAACGACATAGGAAACTGAATTCCATTCAAATTTAAAACTGTCTGAGGATGAGGATAAGAAGAAGTCCATTTAGCAAACCCACGATCAACAGGAAACAATGCAGATGCCACAGCCCAGGCAAAACATAAATTATCAGAATTTTGAATATTAACACAAGCTTTTTTACTTTTTATTTGCTGGGGTAGATCAATATATGAACCGGCTTTAATCGGATTAAACTTATTTATATTAATGGCTAAATTTAGTATTTTAGATAAGGCCCAACCACTATCTTTTTCCAGAAACTCCTCTAATTCACTAAGCAGGGGGATTTTGATATTTTCATCAAACCAAGCATCTAAATTGGAATCCTGATATAAAGGGGCATTTTGGGTATTTAAATATTTATTTTCCGTCAAGGTTATATTCGCTTTATTAACAATGAATTCACCACAAAATACAGTGTTAACTTTGACAGCATGTCTATTTTTTAAAATATTTTGAGCTCTTCTTTTAAATATAACCCTACAATCCAATAAATATCCAATGATGTCTTTATGGTAAAGATTAATCAAGACACCTGTTCGAACTCTAGATTCAAAAGCTGTACTCAGATCTTCCCATTTTACACGGTGACATGCCGTTTCTTTTTTCTGGATCCCACCCCCCTTTTTTTGAAGTATTTTAAACTGTTGTCTTAAACTTTTAACATTAACCATTGCTGCTTGTAAATGTTGTTTTTCGCCTATTGAACGAGCAGTTTTCAAAGATTTATTGATTTTTCTGACTACTCGAGCACACTCAATCAAGCCTTCTCGAAGAAGTTCTTCGGAAGACTCAACCCGAAATATTCCAAGTAGTGCAGCAATATTTTTGATCGCATTCGCAATAATAGCAAACATGATTCGCGAAAACTGATACAATTAAGAAAAAAAAATAGGAAAACACGTCCGAACACTTCAAGAGACAATCTAAGACTGATGAAAGTAACTCACCCTCAATATGATTTTTTAAAATAGCTATACTCAAAAATTGTCACTAAGAAGAATAGCAGAACACGTCTGAACACTTCAAGAGACAATCTTAGACTGATCGAAGTACCTCAACCTCAATATGATTCTTTAAAATAGCTATACTCAAAAATTGTCACTAAGAAGATTAGCAGAACACGTCAGAACACTTCAAGCGACAATCTTAGACTGATCGAAGTACGTCACTCTCAATATGATTTTGTTAAATAATGTTACTCTAAAATTGTCACTAGATAGAATAGCAAAACACGTCCGAACACTCCAAGAGACAATCTTAGACTGATCGAAGTACGTCAACCTCAATATGATTTTGTTAAATAATGTTACTCTAAAATTGTCACTAGATAGAATAGCAAAACACGTCCGAACACTCCAAGAGACAATCTAAGACTGATGTAAATAGCTCACTCTCAATATAATGAAAAAAAAAAGACAATAATTTAAAATGTTGCTAAGAACCGGAACACGTCCGAACAATTCAAAAAACAATCTGATACTAATATTATAACTCACCCAAATCTAACTTAAAAAAGAACTTTGCTGATGCAGATGTTTCTACAACAGTGCTGGACACCTCTTGAAGCTCCTCTTTTTGACAATCTTTTTCCTTCCACTACTGCAATATTTCCAATCCCAAATTGAATATTTGGAGATCCTATGAGAAATATATGATTTATTTTCCGCGATATAATTTTAACGACTTTACGTACCTTCAATCTCAAGGATTTGCTATTAATTCAAGCAGTCTTCAAATGTAGGCATCCAATTTTTGCAATGAAGTGATCAGGTAAGCGTTGATCTGAGTAACAGAAGAAATAGCTTTACTTGCGCATACACACTCAAAGAAATAATATTGGTTAATTCGACAATAAAATGTGTTTCATGAACAAAATAGAGAAAATTGTTAAATTGAATGATTTTATAGTATTTTTGAACAAAATAGAATTTTCAACTCAACTTCTAAATTGTTGTTGAGAAACAATTTCAACAATAACCTATGAAGTAAGTAAATTTTATCATTTATTTGTCAATTTAACTTTGATTTTGTCAAGTTTCGTTACGGCAATCTAAAAATAGTATGTGTAACTTTGAAATTGTAATTTATATCCACTATGACAAGTGCAAAAACTATTAACTATTGTCCTTCTTCAAATGTGAAGTGGAATCAACCATGGTTTGTTTGCGTAAATACAAATGTGCTTTAAATATACCTCGTAAACCGGGCTACAATCAACTTTTTGCCTATCGGCGGCCTAGTGTTTGGTTTGCATTCTTTTTCTATTTGAATTTTTCACTTTTTTAGTTTTTAGTTTCGTTCTGAAGGCAGATGCGTTTGGTTGGCTACTTTATATTTTTGAGATTAGTGATCGATTGTTGTTCAAGTGCATTTAAAGTTGTGGCAAAGAGTAAATTTACTTTTTGATTGTGGTAAGAAATGGAAGCTGGTTTGGATTTGGACTATACTGCCTTACTAGTAAGTTCTATTATTGGAATACCTGCTGCAACATCAAGTGACTGAGCTGGATCGTATTCAGTAGTTGTTCCAACATGCTCAAATTTATCTGCCCATGTTGGATCCGAAGTGAAGACGATTTGGAATTGAGGAATTTATTGAGACAATGAGGTTTCGAATATTTATTTGATTTACTAAAGTGTAAGTACCACCTATACCTATCTAATTGGATTAATTTACCTACAATAAATCTAGATAATTTGTAATCCTAACAAAAAGTAATTGGGATCTTTATTCTTTAATAATTATTGTTTAATTCTTCCGAATCGAAATTTAAGGTCACTACGCTAGAAACAAGAATTTCGACAATTTAAAAAAAATGCAAATGCGACAATGCAAAACAAATTGGACTTTAATTTCACTGATCCTCAAACCCAACAAATTAACGACACTCGTCTACAAATTTGCTGGATCGTTAAATAAACAAAAGTTAAAAAAAAAGTTGATGATGGTTACTCCAATACGAAACGTCAGATCTTTAAATTAGTAGTGTCATTTTGTAGAGGGAAAAAAGTAGCAACGAGGATGTGACATTCATTTAAACATAAGTAAAAAAAAGGATTTTTCCGGAATGGTTTTAAATTTCTTGAATTTTCAAAAAGGGAATATTGGTGAGCAAAAAATGTGCAACTTTGCTTTAATTTAAACAACTCTCTATTTCTTATAGTCATCAAGATAGTAGCCTAGTTTACACCGATAACTGGTTTAGTTCGGTCCGATAGGACCAAGTGGGTGGGGATAGTACGGTAGGACCAATGCTTGCTTCTCGCCCGTTCACACCGTCTTGCAACGCGTGAACTAAATGAGTACGCGCGCAATTCCTCAAATGTCAAAAACAAGTCGAAATTATTTATCAACACAATTCTTAACCAAAAAAAACATAGGTAAGTACGCTCAGATTGCCTTAGAAACTCAGAACCAACACAATTCACAATAATAACAATCAACATAACCTCATAATTTTCATGCAGATCGAACCAGATTTAGTTCGGTACACCTGCTGGCGAGTACCGAACCAAGAGTGAAACAGCTTAGTCCGCACTTGTTTACACCATTAGAACCAAATATTTGGTTCTGATATAGTTCGAATGTAGTACTTGGTCCGCGGACCAAGTTGTCGGTGTAAACTAGGCTAGTGATGCTATTCCATCGAATTTGTAACACCCTGTATAGATAGACTGGGGTTTTTCGCTTTAATATTGGGAGATAGAATAGCGTGCATCTGAGGAGTTTTTATCATTTTTTTATAATGTGAAAAATAACATGCAATATCATTGGTGGCAACTATATAATAATAGCGACATATGCATTGAACAATATAGAAGAATTTGAATATCAAATCTAGAAATATTGTATTACATATTATTATGTATTTGATTTTACAGCAGAAGAAATAACAAGAGAGAGACTTTTGAACATGAGTGGGGATGAACTCAAGGACCTACTACAAGGTTATAAGTTAGGAGTCAGGATTGAATTCCGACATAAATTAACAATTGAAAACGTAAGTATATGATATCATTTTATAAGATAATGATGAATTCCCACTTTATCATTTCTAATATATTTTTTTTTGTATCAAGAACCGATTTGTAGATAACTTGTTATGATAATTCGAGACAGAAGAATTAATTCAGATATACGCAGGGCGTCCCAACTAAAAGTATCCACCTAAAATAACGGAGATTATAAATGCCGAGTTTCAAGTCACCCAGACAGCTTGTCAAAATGTTTTTTTTTGGATAATAATACATCAATCGCAAGAATTAACTTCTCCAAGCTAAGGGGATATGATGGAGAAGCTATATCTCTTGTGATTAATCTATTATCCAAAAAAAAGAACATTTTGATAAGCTCATATCAACAGAAATGACAGCAGAGATTTGAAACTCGGCAGTTGTACTCAGGGCCAAAGGGCCTTTAAAATGAGGTATCACTCAACCCCTCTTTCCATTTAACATTTTGGGGGTTAATCTCACAACCGCGGTGTAAAGTTGCGAAGTTGAAGATAGACGCAAAATATTTCTCTCTCAAGACAAAAATCGACGGGTCCGAGTGTTTTTCGTTTTTTTTTCTTGAGTGTCCGTTATTTGGGGATAACTTTAGCTGGATATGTGCAATAACGACATTAAATTTCAAAACTTATGCATGCTGGAGATATGATTACCCGACAAAGAAAAATGGGTATTTTACCGATAAAATCTTATCTTAGAATGTCACTACATGGTCAACTTGCACAACGAATACACAAAGTGAAGGGGAGACTTCAGATCGAAGTTTATTGGATACCTCACATTCTAGCTCTATCAGTGTGAGCACTACGACGGGATCTATGGTCAATAACAATTTTGTAAGTGAACGATATAATATCAACAAATTTATTGAATAGCATAAAAACTTTTAGAATCTTCGAGATGTTATTAAAAACAACACCAACTAGTGATGCTAGTAGAAAAATAGTTATTGAAGCTGTTATAAGTTGGTATATGAAAAATTCTGTTGAAATTTCCAGACCTATGTTCGAATGTGTAGCTGGTAGCTGCTGACATAGAAAAATATTTTAACGATAGAAAGGTGGGTATTCAACTAAACAGATTTGAACAAATTGATCTATGTATATTTTATTCTTTTCAGTATATTTACTATAAAAAAATTGGAAATATTCCATCTGGTCGACTATATGACAGATACCAAAACCAAACCAAAAGACTACGTGAACTGGGAATTCTATTTACTGTGTCTAGCCCACCGACTTCCCCCACAATTGGTTTTACCTCTTTTGATAATGAAGAATGTAGCTATGAGGTGAAATTAACAATACATTCTCATATTATTAATACTTATAAGTAGTATAGTTTTAGTAGTAGGTCGTATAGGTAGGTGCAGGGTCTAACCGGATAGGTAATAATAAGATATACAGTGCCATCCAAAGAATTTACAACAAATGGGTTCTTTTAAATTTGTGGTTCATTAAAAAAAAAATCCCATTTGTTGCAAACATTTTGGATGTATCACTTTATAATATCATACCCATCTCACGAAAAGAGAACCTACCCATATAATATAAGTTATTAAGTATAAGTGTACCAGAATCTATCAATTTAAGTTTAATTATCTATTGTTATTAGAAACCATCCGGTAAGAATAATTTGTCTTGTTTCATGTTTATGTATTGAGAAAATGTTACTTTTGTTATGAAATAAAAACGACTTTTGTTCAAAAGTTTCATCACTTTTTATTTATCACACTTCTGCTTCAGCCTGCTAGCAACCTTTTTATCAATCAAAATAATTTTAATAAACAATAAATTAATAAGGTGACAATTCTTTTTGTCAATCAATCAAAACAAAATTGGCGAACAAAAATACTGTTGAAGAATCGTTTTCATGTCATCTTACTAAAAGTACATTCAGTGAACTAAAAAAATTGTTAAAACACATAATAATTGTAAATGTACTATTTCGATGTTCCGTCATAAATATATTCTGTTACTAAACTATTATGCGATTGAGTAAACAATAAGATTGTAGAGTAACAATTAAAAAAAGTTGTTTAACTAATGCTTTTACCTTAATTCAAACAAAAAAGAAAGTACAGGGACAATCTTTGCTTAACAATATTTTTCTGGTTGATTTTAACGTTGAACTAGATAGGCCCGATTTCATATGGTTTTTTTTGTTGATTTGACCCACTTAATTCTTTGAGTGCAACAATTATTTTCTTACAAAACACAACCCCAGAACCCTCAATTCATATTTTTGGTTATAATAAGCTCGAATTATACAGCATTTTTCGACTTAAAATATTAAAAAACACTAATTTCACCTCCAACCGATTTTTTCAAAAAAAAAAGGAAAAAAAATCAAATTAAAATTATTATAACATCATCCATAGACTCTACTAGGCAGGTACTTAATTTGGATAAAATTCTCCTACCCAAATTATCACAATATACAAGGAAATAGTTGTTTTTTTTATTTACTTCAAAATATTATAAAAAATTGTGTTTGTACTATTCAACATATTATATTTCTAGATACAAAATAATCATTTTGCATCAGACTTTTATCATTGATGATTATTATTAGTGAATGTAGCCATTAGTTATTATTCATTATCACACAAGATTTATTAAACAAAACAATATGATTGCACTGTTTTCGAATATATAATAAAGTGAGCAATTATTTTGGCGAAAACGTTGATTGAAAAAAAAAAAAGTAAAATAACATGAATAAATAGATGACTCACCTTATATGAAAAAATAATTTTTTCTTCTATTCAAGTTGCGTACTCTTTCGATGAATAGCTTAAGGGCACCACACTCGTGGGGGGAAATCCTTATCAGTCAATTTAATCCGAATTAATAGATTTGTATAACTTTTTTCACTAAAAATAATATACATTGAAAAATAATCAAAATTTTACTTATGAGAATGTGGCTTACCTTATTCAAATTCAAATGTGCAGGTATTGGATATATTTAGAGAATTGCGAAGAACCTTAAAAAATCGAACCATGTATCGAGTTCAACTATTTATAAAGAACTGAACTGACTTTTTTTTCTTGATCTAATCAACCGAACCAGACTAGGGAGGGTGGGAAAGTCTAAACGAAACCCAATAAAGTTAAGGTTTCACAACTATGAATGCCTCAACAGAGGGATAATTATAGAGACCACTTACATCTCTATACCATTAAGTGTCAACTGATAAACGGCGTCTAGACTAGGTACTAGACGAAAATTTGTTTTACATTTCATAGTTCTTGTATAAAAATTGATCATATTTTTTCGTCTGCATAAAGCGTTGGATCTTTTTATTACATACTTATAAGATTCACATTTTCAACTTATTTCATCTAAAGCAATTGAAATTTTATTCAGCATGTTAGTAGTACATAATTTACTTGAAGATATACATGGCGTTATATTATAGAGAGGTGGTATAATTATTGCATTGAAAAGGTGTACGTTGATAATATGTTTTCCAACTGACACATGTAGGTATGTATATGAAAGTGCTTAATATACATGAAGGTGAATTATTTCTAGCAAGTGAATTATTTTTCAGAGAGTCTACTGAACATAGGAAAAAAAAACCCAATTTAAATCATATCCAACCTATTTTTTTTTTTTTTTTTTTTTTTTCAAAGACTCCAATAAGTTTTTGAAAAATTCTAGGAAGTAATCCGAGCCTAATTTTTGGGGAACCCTAACATAGCTATCGGCTGAGACAACAATACTCAAACAGCCCCAAAAACAATAAATGATCAACAAACACATCAATAATAATTAACATCATCATCACATCAACATCATCATCAACACCACATCACATCATCATCATCATCATCATCATCAACACCATCACCATCAACATCACCATCATCATCAAC